>OZ008368.1:337427680-338027680 GCA_963931995.1 Phaonia tiefii
GTCCGAATGCAGAGGTCTCTGGTGAAGTTCTCTGGGGTGTGTTTACCGCATATTTACCCAATTTATAATTGATTGCCGTCCAGAAACACTTCCGCGCGGGGGAACAGCGAATCGTAAACGAAAATCACCCTGCACTGCAATGATCGAGGGCGCATTTGAAAATTACGCTTCAATACAAAATGACCTCTCCTCACGTGTCCAATGCATGATGTCAACTGAAAGGCAGACGAATACAAATCTCCCGTCAGCCTCTATAAGCCACGCACACTATCCACTCTCTTCGACCAACAGTGCCGCCACAGCCTGCAGTACAAAAAATCAAATTACCGCGCTCCACAAACATATACATTCTTCCTGCATAATGTTAAAGGGGCCATGTTTTCAGAGAGTACAAAATAAACTTATCAAATATCCCAGAAAAGGTAAGAAAAATAAAGGATAAAGGGAGCTTGGAAATATATGAATGGTGACCAGATGGGTACTCCATAAGTCGCAGGCACTAAGGACGGTCACTTTTGTTACCAATTAATTAATACCCCTTCTCCATAATTTCCCTTTTTCTTTCTGTTTGGATGCAAATATAACGTGTTTGTAGCTTATCGCAAATATAGTGTAATTGCGTCCAAACACATTGTGTTTGCTATTCAGTATTACATGTTAGAGACACAATGATTAACAGGCTACAATATAGGTTTTTTTTGACGCAAATATGACTTTGTTTGTCAACAACTGCTGAGAGCGTGACAGACAACAAAGGCAACAAAAAAGCACCAGATCTACAATGCATTCAAACTATGCTTGCAAACATATTCATAGTTCCTGCCATATGTTGCTGGGTCCGTTTTTGATTCTGAGTGTAGGGTGCACTCATCTCTCGCAGTTAGTTTATGAGACATCATTTTCATTTCACTGAGCTCCGCTCTATATTTTTGTATATAAGTATTAGGTTTTGTTTTTTTGTTCAGAAATAATTAAAGAAACTGATAATAAAACGCAGAATGACAATGAAATTTCATTGTCAACAGAGATTAGAGTGAATGAAATCTAGAATGGAATAGAATTGAACCCTAATCCAAAACAACGACAACACAAACATGCCACAGCGATGCTCGAGATTAGAAATTTCCACGGATGGCAGTGCAGTTTGAGCGATTAGAGAGATTGAACATGGCTTATACTCGCAGTGTGTCATGGTGGGCGATACTGGTATTGACGACGACAGTTCTAACAACCCCATATGTAAGTCTCCACTATATGAAAAAAAATGAAATGATCTAGCCCCTTTCTTTCCTATAGTCGGTGAGGGGAGATTCCGGCGAATCAAGCCGCGGGAACGATGCTACAGAACAGGATCGTCGCATTATTGGTCAATTCTATAATTATGTGGATATTATCAAGGGTGTTAAGCTGGACAATATGTTGAAGAGAACCCAGGTGTTTGTGGAACAGTTGCTGGATTCCATACCTCATGATGACCGCGGCAATACGGCGGTCATGTTGCAAGAGTACATTGACAATTCGGAAAAACTACGACAACATGGTGGCAGTTTACAGGACAAAGAAAAGTTACTGATGGAGTTGCAGCAACTGATCGCAACCATCAAAATGGGCATGTCCAAGCAGGAGAAAGAAGACATCATCTTGAGGCGTGGCCTGTTGGGTATGTTCGAGTTATTGGCCCGCTTGTCCATAGAGGAAAGAAAATTCAACGACAAGTTCTCCAAGGCAGCTACACTTTTGCGCCTGCGTCTTAGTGAAGAGGGTCTGGAGCGCCATCAAGAACTTTTCCAGTTATTGGAGGAAATCCAACAGCAACAGGATATAGTGCTAAGGGAGAAATTATTAGGACGTTTCAGTGAGATGAGAGATCATCAGGCTCGGAGTCGTAACTAAGATTTATTGTGAAATGATTTAGAAATGTAAAAAAATAAACTTTAATCTACGATTGCATGTATAAATCCATGAATGTAATCTGTTTCTTGTTGGTGGCAATTTTCACTAAATCGGCCAAAATCGTCAGCTTTTGATGGATTTCATTGGCCCGTGGTATGTCATCGAAGGCCTCATTGAAGTATTGGAATTTCACTTGATCATTTTCCTCGGAAACATAGGCATTGAATTCCTCACGCATTTGTTCAGATGTCTTATCCAACCATATGGAAATCTCCTGTTTTTTCTCTGTATAGGATTGCATCCATTCATGGGGTAAATATTTGTGTAAATATTTTGTTCCCTTTCCCTTGAGAAATGTGAATTTCGTAAGGATGGCGTTGTAGGGATCTTCCCGGGAATGGTCATAATCTGAAGATACATTATTAGAATCGTTTAGAAGATTGTGTAACAGTTCGGCATATCGCTTCAATTTATCCCGCTGACTAATAGAATTATCAGATTCCTGCAGAACTTGTGACACAAAGTCATAGGATGTCTGCAATATTTGATCCAAAATAAAATTCATTTGTTTCACTGCATAATTTTCCAATTCCACCGATGAAGGGGTAGTTAGATCCTCAGTCGGAGTCGTTGTTGTTTCAATGGTTTCTTTCAATTTGTGATCCTCAGTCGGAGTTGTTGTTGTCTCAAAGTTTTCTTCCAATTTCTTGGTGTTTTGGGTGGTGGCTTCTTCGCAGGATGGTGTGGTTGTAGTTTCTGCAGCCACATCTAAATCCAAAATTAGGGTTGTTGTCTCAACAAGGGCATCGAAATTCAACATCACTGTAGTTGTCTCTACAGTTTCCTCCAATCCCTTAAGTATTTCAGTAGTAACTTCATGTGTTGTCTCCACCTTAATCTCCAGCTGTTCGCTTGCACTCAATGCCAACTGAATAAAGACGAATTTGAATTAGAATTTTTTTTTTTTTAAATTCTCTTAAGGATTTTCTTTATTTATTTATTTATTTTGTAACTCACTTTAATTACACACAAAAATATTATTAATTTGCTAGACGATGTTTTCATTATATTAAATATTTTTTGATTTGTGTTTGGTCCAAAAGTCAAAACTTAAATAATATTTGAAACAGGCAATCTGTAAATTTTGGTTCTAGAGTCAATACTGCGGACTCAGTGTTATCAGTTATCTCTTGAATATTTTCTAGTGTTTCCTAATATTGATTTGATGTGTTATTATGTCTGTGTTGTACCTACTAAGAGAGATAATTTGCTCGTGTTTTGTAGCACCGATTGACCCGTAAACAAACACACATTGATAGGCCTAGTGCGAAAATCGATGGCAATGTTATACCCAAGCGTTCATTCGATTGTTTCGATTAAATTTAAAAGATACAGTGAGTCACTTAAACCCTTGAGTTTCTGTGCAATTACGAAGCCACACAGTGGTTTACCGGAGAAGAAACTCCATCAAAATTACAATTAATCGCTAGTACACCTATCTTGTCCGCAACAACACAAAAGTTTGGGTCCGTGAAAGAAAATGTTTACCACCTAAGCGTATGATTATTTAATTAATAAGAATATTAAAATAACGCATGAATATTGAAATAAATTTGTCCCAAATCCTGCTAAGCGTATGATTATCATTTATTTATATAAATTATTTTTAAATATATTGTCCCGCATTATTAATGCGTAAATTCTGTAAAGGACGTACGAGTGATCAGAGGAGCTAACATTCATTCTGATTACTACCTGGTAGCAGCAAAGGTTCGCGCAAGAATGAGTAGGGCGAAAATCGTTCGAATCCAGACGCAGGGGAAGCTGGACATCGGAAAGCTGCAACTACCAGAGGTAGCCACAGCCTACTTAAGGAAGCTCTCACAACTTTTGGCACAGAACCCACCCCCTCCCGATGACGATCCCGAAGCGCAGTGGAAACCCATTTCCGACTCTATAAAAACTGCCGCGACAACCGTACTTGGTTTTGAAAAACCGCTTCCCAACAAACCATGGTACGATGAAGAGTGTCGCATTGGAAATGATGAAAATAACTCTGCACGCATGGCAATGCTTCAGTCAATTGCAACGTGAGCTGCGACTGAGCGGTATAGGGAGAAAAGAAAGGAGGTAAACCGTCTCTTTAGGCGTAAGAAACGGCAGTGCAGAAAGCGCGAGGGTGAGAAAATTGAGTCATACCGAAGGAAGAACGAAGCCCGAAAATTCTACCAAAAAGTCAAAAACGGAACTAATGGACATGGTTCAGGGCCCCCCTTCTGTAAAGACAAGGATAGAAATCTCATCGCAAATGTGCAGAGTATTTTGGGAATATCGAGAGATCATTTATATGCGCTATTGGTACCTGAGATATCCAATGACGAGACAATCGATCTAAATTTGGACGACGACGTCGATTGCCCCCTCCTAACCAAGACGAGGTCAGAGCAGCTATTACCCGGCTTGAGAACAATAATGCCGCAGGAGCTGATGGATTACCGGCGAATCTGTTTAAGGCTGGCGGCGATGAGCTGATAAGGTGCATGCATCAGCTCATTAGCAAAATTTGGTTAGACGAATGCATGCCCAGCGATTGGAGTCTCAGTGTACTATGTCCCATATTTGGAAAAGGTGACCCGAACTACCGTGGAATATGCCTTTTATCCATAGCATATAAGGTTCTATCGAGCATAATGCGCGAAAGACTATAACCGATTATCGCTGACCTGATTGGACCATACCAGTGTGGCTTTAGGCCTGGAAAATCGACAACCCACCAGATTTCCACGCTATGCCAAATCGTGGATAAGACCCACGAAAAACAAATCGACACATATCATCTATTTGTCGATTACAAGGCGGCCTTCGATAGCCCGATACGGGAGAAACTCCCGAAGTAATGACTGAGATTGTTATTCCTGCAAAACTCATACGCCTTTGCAGGATGACCTTGACTAACACCACATCCGCAGTGAGAGTTGGTAATGATCTTACCAAACCTTTCTAAACTAAGAGTGGGCTCAGCCAAGGCGACACCATATCGTGCGATCTCTTTAATATCTTACTGAAGTTCATTATCAGAAAAGCTGCTGTCAACATGAGTAAAATCATCAGCAGCAAAAGTCACATGCTGATGATATAGATATAATTCAGCGCACAGTGAGAGAAGTTACTGCGGTGTTTTCAAGAGTTGAAAATGAGTCAGGAAAAGTGGGTCTGTCAGTAATGAGGACAAGACAGAATTAGTGGTTTTATCGATCATGGCCTCCTAGCGAATAAACCAAAGCCTGAACGTTGATAACCGGTATAATTTCGAGGTGGTGGACGAATGTATACACCTCGGATCTTCCGTAAACAAAATTTTCGGGCTTCGTTCTTCCTTCAGTATGTCTCAATTTTCTCATTCTCGCGCTTTCTCCACCACTGCCGTTTCTTGTGACTAAAGAGAAGGTTTACCTCCTTAGCCATATGATTGTTTAATAAATGAGAAGATAATTTTTAAATTAATTTTTTCTCAAATCATCCTAAGCGTATGATTAATATTTATTTATATAAAATCTGTTTAAATATATTGTCCCGCACCAGTAACATTTCAATTCTGTCGACGATGGTCACCTCATAAGCAATGAAAAAACTCATACAACTCATTGCAGTATTGTGATAATAGGTCTAAAAGTGAATGAAATACCACATACCGTGGGTCATATTGGGAAAATTAAGTATACATTTACTACCAATTTCACCAGCGTATAATATGGAAGCTCTCCCCAATACTTCATGAGATGAGTTATGGGACATCATTCTACTTTTTTTATAATATGATTTAGAGTACTGTTAATCTCCTAGGCGTATGATTAATAAACTATTACGTTGCGAAATATCTCACTATGCGTATGATTAATATTTATTTCATTCTAACCCTTTTATTGTCTTTTTCAGGCTACACTGTTTACCCGATGGTCGTGCCACATGTCGCTCGGTACCCGGCCTTACCAAAGATCAATTGGAGCTATGCTACAAAGCCAGCGATGTAACCACGGCTGCCTTAGAAGGTCTAGATCTTGCCATACGAGAATGCCAAACACAGGTTAGTCTGACAAAAGATGACGAAAATTCTTAATTTCAGTTTAAAGCGGCAAATCTTGATCTATACAAATTCTTTCTTGTTTTCTTCCTTCTTCTTTTTTACAGTTTCAATGGCATAGGTGGAATTGTTCATCATTGAATACAAAAAGCCGTAATCCGCATGCATCGAGTCTCTTAAAAAAAGGTAAGTACGGTGAGGAAAAAAAAGAAATACACAGTAGCGGCTTGGTGTTTGCGACCCCCCAAGGTAGAAAAATAACAACATTGTTACGCACCATTTTCACAATAGATTCTTAAGATGTGACTGATACTCGTCCTACTACTACCACTACTACGTAATGCTACTACTAAAGGCTTAACGACCATTCGAGATATTTGAGTACAACGGTTACGAACGAATACCGAGTACTTGATAAGTTTGTGACATCTCACACAAATGACAATATCTAAAGTGGGGTTGCATGAGTGCATCCACTCATCCAGTAGTATTCTAGGAAGGATGGACGGAGGGCCGAAAGACAAACAGTCGTCGAGTGTTTCATGCGTACATTGAGTTCATGTCAAGATCTGGATGGAGGTAAGAGAGTGAGTGATTGAGTTAGTGAGTGCGTGAGTGGGTCCATAACTGTGTGCGTGTGTAAGAAACCGCAACAAACTGTCAACATTATTGTGGTTTAGGTCCTCCACTCCTTACATACAGCTTGAGGAAATATTTTCCTTAGTTGCGTACGGCGCAATGCGTTGCATTTTCATCTATGGTTGGTCTCGAGCCACAGATGCCTGACTGGCTGCCTGGTTGGCTCGTTGTTTGTTGGTTGGATTGGCCGTAGTGTGTGGAGCACTTCAAATGTCTTCGTAACACGAAACTCCGTGCATATGCAAAAGTGTCTAATTAAATTTGCTGTTAGACTTAGAGGACCCACACAAGACAACGTTCGTCACCACCAAACGTCAGCAGTACTCGTATTGCCTTCTCTTTGCTGCCTCTACCACTACCAAGAATATTAGAGACAAAATAATGTGACCACTACGCACCACATAACAGCAACATCGGCAACAGTAACAGCAACAAAAGTGATTAAGTACATATTATTAGACATGCAAACGACCAACAAAAGCTTTAATGCGAAAACTAACAACACTGACGGACGCTCTCTAACCAACTAGATTATGTTACAAATCACATAAAACCGCAACTGGGATGACGACGAAACACAGCGAAGAAGAAGGCGAAAAAAATCTGAAACACCGATCCATTGGACCCAAACGTGTGATAGTTTGTTGCTGTTGCTTCGGTTGCATCTCTAATGTCGTTTCTAATACTTAGGCTACTGCTCAAACAGCTGAGGAACCAACTGCCGCACACATTTCGCACGGGTGGCTTCTACGGAACCATCCACCACGCAGTGCCTGGTCAACGCACATCTCATACCACCACACAACCGCGCGATGCTCGCTCCCTCGCTCGCTCGCTTACTTACTGGCTAACTAACCAGCAAACCGATGGACGAGTGACCACATATCATATTACATTCGACGCATCACTCCTTCCTATGTGTCTTGCTGCCGCTTCATGTTCTTCTTCTTCGTCATATCGGTCTCATATATTGTGATTATTATATGTTTATTTAATTTTTATAAAGCGGTTTAGTTGTTCGTCATTTGCAAAACAAAAAAAAGAGCTTTGATCATCTCAATTTCACCGCTTCGCCAACTGTGTTGGGTATTAAGCGAACACCATCTACAGTCACAGATAAAAGTGAGATGAACTTGAAGAACACTTGTTCACGATTCCACAAAAAAATAATTTCTATTTTCAAGTTAGATGTTTGATAATCGGTTTTCGAAAGAAATATCTCTAACGCACTAACGGACTATGTTTAAACGATTTTGAATTAATTTTTTTTATGAAATTTTTTAACAAAAAATATTTCAGGAATACAATCATTCATCTAATGGGAAGATTTTAAAGATTTGATGAGCAAGATCTGTAATTTAATTCTCCAAAAATATAACAAAAAGTAATGTAACATTTTGAAAACAAATTTATGAAAATCTTTGACAACCCATCCTACCATTTTCAATTCATTTAGCAGACCAAACAACATCAAAAAGGATCGTAACAGTTCTGAATGAAAGTGTTGCCAAATGTTCTTGGCATGGGAGTTGTAACTTGCAGATATCATATTGGGTTGGCAACAAAGTACACACAGAAATGAGATTCCTTGTCACAACTATATTTACAGCCAACTAAAATTTGGCGGTTCCTTGGACTATCACATTATTCAGTTGTGATTACCAATAATTGTGTTCCATATCACCAAATATTTTGCATATCTATTGATTTGCAATTCAGTTTTGATTTAAAGAACTGAAATATTTAGTTGAAGCCACAGCACCAAGAAATAAATGAATCGTTTATTTCAGAAACCACCTAAGGGACAAAATATCGAAAAACCTGTTTTTGGTGGTACTGTACAATTTAATGGTCAATACATCTTTTAGTGCATAGATAACCTATGTTCCATATAAGCAAGGCTATTTGGCAGCCTTGAAAATAATCGGTTTATTTCAGAAAGAACCTAAGCGACGGCGCTTGGGTTGTTTCTGAACTAAACCGATTATTTTTGCCAAATAGCGGCTTTGTTTTGTGACTCGCTGCTTTGTTTGATTGACAGATTGAGTAAAAGTGTCACTTCGTGAATTTTCTGTGAAAATTAGGTGTTACTTCGTTGATTTTTATTACATTACATAATTCTTGAGCCATGTCGGATAGTTCAGATGATGAACCTAATCCCAAGCGGAGGCGTGGAGTTGTGCACGAAGAGACATACAAACGGAACATTATTCGGAATGCTAGGCTCAAAGGGCTGGAGTACATCTCGTACCAAGGGAAACAAGTTCCCAGCAAAACACCGTTGAATGAATTAAACTGTAAGTGCAATTTTAAATGTTTTTTGAAACTTACGGATGACATAAAACGAGAGCTATGGGAAACATTTTACTCTTTGGAAAATAAAAACACCCAAGACACGTACCTCCAAGCTTTAGTGGAGGTTATGCCTGTGAAACGTAGACGCAAAAACCACAGGCCTAATGAGCAAGCTCAAGAAAATCCTGAGGTACCTACTGATGACTTGCCAAACAAAAAATCCCATTCATACAATTATAACTTGAAAGTAAATGGTATTCTTATTCAAGTTTGTAGAGGTGTTTTCCTGAAAGTGTTTGGAATTTCTGGCAATAGAATGAAGAGAATAAATAAATGTTCTGTCCTTCACAAAAGCCCTATAGATATGAGCGGAAAAGCTAGAAGTGGAAACGCTGTTCCAGGTAACATTTGTGTGAGAATACAGCAGCACATTGATAAATTTAATGTCAAGGAAACCCATTATGGAGGAAACCCTAAAAAATATCTTGACTCTAGGCTTGATGTCGCAAAAATGCACGCAATGTTTATTTTGGACAACCCTGATCTAAAAAATAAAGTAAAGTATAGTTTCTACAACACATATTTTAAAGAGAACTATGCTTACTGTTTTGGAAAACCACAAGTTGATGCGTGTTCAACTTGCGAAAGACTGTCAGCCAAACTGAGAGACACGGGTTTGAGTGACAATGCTAAAAGAAATGTAGCTGCTGAGAAAATGATACACTCAAGGCAATCAAAAAAGTTTTACAAAGATATGGATGAGGCAAGCAAAAACAAAGATGACAACACGATTGCAGTAGCCTTCGACTATATTCAAAACTTACCATTGCCGCACATACCTGTACAGGAGGTTTTTTATATGAGGCAGCTCTGGGTAAATGTGTTTTCTATACACGATTTGAAAACTAATTCTTCCAAACTGTATGTCTATCATGAGGGCGAAGCAATCAAAGGCCCAGATGAAGTATGTTCAATGCTACTGAACTACTTCAATGACATTCCAGTTAATGTGAAGCATATCATACTGTTTAGTGATGGGCCATCAGGCCAAAATAAGAATCATACAGTTGTGCGTTTTTTTCTAAACCTCTGTGGCTCAGGCCGGTTTGAATCAATAACTCACAACTACCCTGTGCGTGGCCACTCATTTTGCCCATGTGATAGAGATTTTGGAAGCATAAAGCGTCTCTTGAGAAAGACAGACAGGATTTATACCCCTGATGAATATGCAGACCTCATGCTAAAAGCTAGTAAGTCTGGCCGATTTACTGTATATCACCTTACATCAGACGATGTTCTCAGTTTCAAAAACTGGTGGCCTAAATCATATAAGAAAATGCCAAATTCGGACGAAACATCTGGCAGGAGAGTACCCAAAGAAAATAAGCAGCCGTTTAAAGTGTCCAAGTACAAGCAGTTTCTCTACAACAAGGATACACCGGGAAAAGTGGTCGCAAGCGAATTCATTGGAGGAATAACAACATCTATCTTCACATTGCTAAAAACTGCCAGCCCTCCGGAACTACCAACAGAGAAAGCTTATCCGTTGGGAAAGGTATGTTTACTTTTATTTTACCAAAGTTATTTTAAATGTTTATATTTTACTTTTAGGTCCCAATCAACAAAAAGAAGATCGATGATATAAAAAAGTTGCTGGAATACACTGTTGGATATGAAGCCTTCTATGATACCATCATCCAATGGCCAACAACTGACCAGGAGTTGCCAGAAGACTTGCCTTGACTTACAAGTTAATAAGGCCAGATCTTTCTATATATATATATATATACTGTAGCGTGTAGTCCACTTATTTTTTCGATTTATGCCCAGTAAAAACATTCTATTACACACCTAAGTGTGTCTGTTACTTGCGTTTGATACCAAAACAGATAAAAATTAATAGTTTGACTCAATTTCAATAATAATTTAAAAAAAAAACACTGGATACACTCATTTATTGCAGAAACCACCTAAGTGCAATTTTTTTAAAAAATTATAGCTAAACAAATAGAAGGAAAAAAAATTTTTAGAAAAATAGATTATCCCAATAGCATGTTTTTGCTTTGGTAAAAAATTATTTGAAGATGACTAGACCCATACTGAAGCTGCAAAACAGTTTTTTTTAGTTTCCCAAAAGTTTAAAAAAGCGCACTTAGGTGGTTTCTGAAATAAACGATTCAAATGTGGTCTGTCAATCGAGTTTTAGTTCTACCAATTAAATTATCCTGTAGTGGTGACTATACTATTTGCTGGATCATCGAAAAATTTAAAAACTAATTCGATTGTACCAAATAATATATTGGTATGCTCAACTAATTACTTGAATTTGATGGCTGTCACAACCATTTGTTGATGCTTTAACCCATTATGAATTTTATAGAAAAATAACTAGTAAAAAAAAATATTTTTTTTACTAAATTTGTGTATTTTATATTTAAATATTAGTGGGTATCCCCATTTTTGATCGAAAACATCCATGCCCATTTTTGATCGCAAACATTATAAAATTAGAAAAACTGTCTATATCTCCGAAACGGAGCCATAAAGTTGTTCAATTCGTATTAAATTTTTTTTTTAAATTGTCAAAATAAGAAAATCGCTAACATAAAAAAATTTCTATAACTCGGAAACGGTACGACGAATCGCAAAAATAATAATAATATTGTTATTTCCATCGGAGGCAGTATCCAATGCAGGTATTTAATACGGCATAACTTTTTTTTACAAATCGAAAAAACCGAAATTTTTCGAACAAAAAATCGCTATAAGCCAATCGAAACTAACCAATTTTTTCAGGGTTTCTAAGGGTTTTTCATAAAGTTCGTATGGGCGAATTTTTTTTAAAAACAATAGTTCAAATAAAAAAATTGTTATAACTCGGAAAGGGTGCGTCCAAACGCAAAAATAATGAAAAATAAAAAAAATTCGTCAAACTTAAGTTTTTCAACTAAAAAATCGCTAAAACCTACACATGTACCATTTCCGAGTTAAAGCAGGATAGGATAGGATCTAAATGAAAAAAAATTAAACAACTTTTTTTAACAATATTATGTTACAACCCAATATTATCAACTATATAGGGTACTTTTGCTTTGGTTTGTGTCTAGACTAACACATGTCGCGAAATTTATTGTTTAATGGCAAGTTTTCTAGGTGGAGCCTGTAACCAATATTTAGTATATATTGTAGTTTTGAACCCAATAAAAAGTCAGTTTATAAAAACCAAAGTGAAAGAAGTTTTAAAAAAGAAAATTTTCTTAAATAAGTGCTTTTTCTTAGCAAAAGTAAATTTTCGCAAAAAAACCTATTCATATTCTTAAACAAGGTACCATTTTTTAAAAAACATGCCTTATCTTAAAAAAGTTCCTTTGCTTAAAAAAGTAAATTTTCGTACAAAAAGTAAATTTTCGTACAAAAAGTAAATTTTCATACAAAAAGTACATTTTCTTAAAAAAATTATTTTTTTTTAAATAAAATAATAAATAATTCTTGAAAAAATTAAATTTTTTTACAACAAATTGCCTTTTCTTAAAAGTACCTTTTCTTAGAAATACAATAATACCTTTTCTTTTCTTGAGATAAGTAGCCTTTCTGAAAATAATTAAATTTCCTTAAAAAAATATCCTTTTCCTAAAACGAGTACCACTTTTTTAAAAAGTACCTGTTCTTAAAAAAATCACTTCTCTGAAAAAAAATTCATACTCTTATGGGTTTTTCTAACAAAAAGTACTTCTTCTTAAAAATAGAACTTTTTCTTAAAAAAAACATTAGCTTTTTTTAACATTAGCTTTGGTTGGTTTGGTTGGTTGAAAAGGCTGCAAGACAGCACGCTGTCTAGCACACTTTGGCTAAAGACGCCCATTGTGATACCTGCAGTTTCCTCTATAGCAACTATTGACTAGTCGTCTAACCAATTTTCCCTTTTAATAAATTTGTCTATGAGACCTATAGGAATATCCTGTAGGGCTACGGTGCTAACTAATTGTGTTCCGAATATCCTACTTCTCAATCCTGCCATAGCAGGGCAATCCAAGAGAAGGTGTTTCGTCGTTTCCTCGTCCTCTTCCATGCAGCATTTACAGAGTGTGGAGTTTCTATGTCCCAATCTTAGGGCGTGTTTTCCTATAAGACAATCTCCCGTAAGTGTTCCTATCATTGTGGATAACCTGCCTCTCGGCAAGTTAAGTAGTTGCCTAGTCCTCTTCCTGTCCACCTGTGGCCAGAGGACCCTGGTTTGTTTGCAAGTTGAAGTAAGTCTCCACGTGTCCTTGAACATATTATCGGCCCACTGCCTGATCTGCAAACGGCAGGTAGAGATTGGCATACTAACACCTTCCTTTGCCGGAAGAACCTGTGCAGTAGTACCCTATCTAAGTGATGAGTGGCATTCTTTCACCGTCAGGGACGCAGCAAAAATAGCTTCCAGGGATTTTATAGCAGCCTGGCTGTCTGTGTACATACATATTCTCCGGAGGGTTGTGACACTACTTTTCAGTAGTTCAGCAACCTCCAGTATGGCGGTAATATCCGCCTGAAATACACCACAGTGATCAGGCAGCTTGAAGGAGATATTTACATTTTGGTCCGGTGAATGCACCGCATAGCCTACTTGCTCGTCCAACTTTGATCCATCGTGTAAAATCTGATACTACTGGTATCCCCTTCCAATGACTTTTCCCAGGTATTCCTGTTCGGAATAGAAGTCCTTAGATTTGTCGCTGGTAGAAGGTAGGGGATACAGTAATCCGTTTTTACGGGAATAGAGTTGATACGGTGTAGTAATTTCAGCGTGTCCTGAATGCCCCGATCTCAAAACGCCACAATCCCTGATTCTCACCAGGGATGTAGCGGCTGCGGATTCGGCCATGATATCAGGAGTACAGATGTTCAGGATAGCACTAAGTGCAGTGCCTGACGTCGTGCCCATTGCCCCACTAACGCTAATCAGTGCTGATCTTTGAATTTTGATCAAGGAATAACGAATATATTTCTTTTGGAGGGACCTTCACCGAACTACGATGCCATAGAGAAGTATTGGTCTGACTATTGCCGTATAAATCCACATGGTGATCTTAGGAGACAGTCCCCAACGCTTTCCTATCGCCCCTTTACAGCAGTAAAGAGCAACAGACGCCTTTTTCACCCTCTCCTCCACATTCGGTTTCCAAGACATTTTTCTGTCGAGAATTATTCCCAGGTACTTGACCTTATCCGTCAACTGTAATTGCACCCCATTAACTGACGGCACTTCAAATGTGGGTATTTTAGATTTCCAAGAGAACAGGATAAGCTCGTTTTTAAGTGGGTTAAGCGATAGTCCGTTCGAAATCAAACTAAGTAAGCTGGTTGTACGAATGCTAAGTAAATTGAGGTTTCTGCCCGTACAGATGATAGCAATATCATCAGCATAGGCAAAGACCTGGCATTCGGCCCTGTCCAATTCAAGAAGCAGTTCATTGACAGAAGTTAACCATAATAGTGGAGACAGAACTCCCCCCTGCAGTGTCCCCCTGTTAACGGTCCTAGCAATTGTAGCACCACCCCATTCAGCTTTGACGGATCTATCCACCAGAAGCTTCCCAATTAGGCGTGTCACTAAGCTGTCGACTCCTAGATTCTGTAACGACCTAAGAATCGCCGAAGGTGGAATATTAGTGAAGGCTCCCTCGATGTCCAGGAATGTCCCCAGAGCGAAGACCTTATTCTCAAGAGAGTTTTCTATTATGCTGACTATAGAGTGGAGAGCCGTCTCAGTTGACCTGCCCTTGATATTAAACATTGAAACATTAGAATTAGCTCTCTTTAAAAAATTACCTTTTCCGGAAAATATAATACACATTCGTACAAAAAGGACCTAAAAGTATATACTTTTTTTAAAAATACAGTCTGTAAAAAAAATTTATTAAAAAAAGTTTATCATTTTACAAAAAGTATCTTTTCTTAAAGATCCATTTAAATTTTTGTTGTTTTTAACGGACGCCTTAGGCGTGTTGAAACTAACTAGTACATAATATATAGCGAAAGGAACTTCGTTCCAATCGGGTGTCACCTGACACCTCATGTATTTTAGCGAACACTTTATGAAAACTTCTTAGAAACCTTTAAAAATTAAAGTAGTTACCTTTTCGATTGGACGTTCCGTTTCCGGGATATAGACATGAGGGCGTTTTAGCGATTTTTGATTCGAGAAATTTTAGTTTTAGCGATTTTTTAAAAAAAAAAGTGATGGTGTATTCAAGACATCCATAGGTTAAAGCCTCCGAAGGAGATACAAAAAATTTTATTTTTGCAATTGGACTCACCGTTTCCGAGTCATAATAATTTTTTTATTTTAGCAATTTTGCTGTTTTGGCGATTTTTAAAAAAAAAATCTTCCATATGAGTTGACCACAATCAAAATCCCTTGGAAATCATCAAAAATTAGTTATTTTTTCGATTGGACGCTCCATTTTCAAGTTATAGAAGATTTTTTTTCTAATATTCCTATTTGCGATAAAAAATTCCCCAAACGAAGTAGATTTGTTCAAGAATTAACACAATTTTTATTTGATATCGGTGGCAGCTGGTCATTTAAAAAAACAGAATAGGGTTTTTTTTATGACTACGGATCTAAAAAGTGCAATAATAAAATGATCGTAACAGGAAAAATATTTAAACATATTGCGTAGAATAAACTACATTTTTATAACCACCTTTATGTGTGATCGACACACAGAATTACAAACTGAATGACCAAACAGGAACTTACATAACGCCCGCCTTCTTCATGGTATAGGCAAAGATTTGATTGGGTTTTTGAAGAAGTTTGATTACATCAATGGCGGCGATGTTGTTTCCCTTCAGCAAGTAGAAATATAATCAAAATACAGGAAACCGGCCTTCGGAAACCCAGTAGGGTAACTTTTTGTCTTTATGGCAAATGAAACTAAATCGACTTGAGTCAGATATACGATTTTATAAATATTAAAGTCTACATGGGCCTACAAAAGCCCACACGATCATCAGAGGGGTAAATTATTCTCCATTACATGTAAAAAAGACGGCTTTCGAAAGTATCGGTTTTCGGTTTCTTCGAATAATCCGTTTTTCGCGAAACCGGTTTTCGGTTAATCCGAGATGTAGAAACCGGTTACGAACCGGTTTCGGGTTTTATGACAAAATGGAAAACTATGCTTTTTATAAACATCGTTTATTTTTAATTCAAACTTTTTGAAGTTTGAGATCGACTACCGAGTACATAGCCATGAAAAACCTTGTTAAAATACCGTTGGGAACCGGTGTAAAACTGTGGATCTAAGTCAGAGCCTGTAAGCCTATGCCTTCATGGGATGTAATGGGAAACTAAAGTGTGGGCCATGTAAAATTTGGAATATAATTTCGGTTAAAAAAATACAATCACAGTACCTCATTCGACCAACCCAATTTTTCAGTACATTTTCGAATTTTGGTACCTCTATTTCGTATTTTAAAGCCCCTATGCACTCGGGATTGTTTGCGTAATACTTACATTTCACTGCGCTCTAGAGATAATGATCCAACGGTTTAAAATCACAGCTGTGATGCGGCCAATGGGCTTCCGAGTTTCGGCTGATCATGCGGTATTCGAATACACTGCGCATACATCGATTACAAGTTGGCTGTGTGACACGTAGCGCCATCCTGTTGAAACCGTACGTCGTCCATTTCATCCTCTTCAAGTTTTTGGACCAAAGACCGCTGAGTATAGCACGGTAACGCTCGCCATTGACGGTAACGGCGGCTCCTTTCTCATTTTCGCAAAAAAATTGGCCTATGATGCCGTCATGCCAAAAACCGCACCAAATAGTCACTCGTTGCGGATGCATCGGCTTCTCCACGACTAAACCGAGCCCCAAATGTGTCAATTTTGTTTCCGATAAAAATGCTCATCTTCCGCCAAGCGATCTTCATCCCATTCAGCGCAGCGAAAACGCATCGGATGGTCACGATGCTTGAGTTCTTGGACTGATTGGACTTTATAAGACTACTTACATACCGATGTCTTTATACAAAATTCTGCGCAATGAAGTGAGAAAAATGTTCAATTGCTGCGAACGGTGGCTAGTTGATGTTAATCGCTGTTCGAGCACGTTTTCAGCTAAAGCGACAATGTTTTCCACTGAATGCACTGGACGAGCTCGTATACGAGTTCTTTTGTCCAATAAGGACCCTGATTGACGAACTCGCTGGCACTCTATTTTCACCGAATTTATTTCGTAGATTTCTTACAGTTTGAGTTGAGGTCTCAGCTCTTTAGTATAAAGTTTTAAATACTTCTCAATTTATTTCTTAAAATTTTAACCTTTAACTGATAATCTGTCACTTCGCAAATATAAAATTGGCCATCTACTTCGCAATAAAGGGGGGTTCAAATTCCAAATCTTACATGGCCCACACTTTATTTAAATTTTGCTTATGTTTAGGTTATTTACATTGTAATTCTGCGCTGTCATATTAGTTGTTTAAAAACCGAAAGAACCGGTTATAATAAAAAAAATTTTAAATAATAAAAATAACACATTAATATTATTAATAACACATTAACTTTTGCACTTCACTATACGCAACGGTCAGCTAACATTAATGCGTTTAAGAGGAAGAGTGGAATAACTCATTCGACCACCGTCTTCAACGAAATCAAAGATTAATTTAATTTCATTTATAACCATTATAAAGGTATAACACACACTTAAATTGTTATTGTAATCACATGCAGAAGTTTGCACAGATCTACTCGCACATTAAGACAACCGATTAAATTTACCCAGATAGAGCCATAGATACACATTAGGCGGTTGCAATCTCTTTGTAATCGGTATCTCTAATGGATCTCATGTTACCCACCCAGGTTAACGCTTTAAGAAGCGTGTTCCACAACGAGGCATCATCAAAAAGTAACCCCAAACCCTACACGATACTCGTATCATATGGACAGAGTTCTTAAATTGCACGGAGTTATAGAATATCCAAATGGATTTCGCCGACACTTTGACTTTGTATAAAGTTAACAGTAAAAGCGTCAATTAAGTCATCTACTACATTTTCTTTTGACTCATCTACTGCTTTTGCTTCTTTGAACTGGAACGACTAGAAAAGTCAGGAATATGTTTCAACAACACCTACAAAGTATTAACTTAATTGGCCACAAAAAGCTCATAGGGTTAAGGGGTCCTACAAAACAAAGACCACCTACTTCTCCAACCGGAACGTTTATTTGTTTCATCTTACCACGAAACAACACGTTTATTGGTTTTATCTTACCAGTTGATAACACCCAGGTTTTGCAGGGATTCGTCCACCTGATCCTTTCATCAAAATCTTGGTCGTAATATATTTCGGATTCCTGGAGTACTTCTGAATACCTTTCGCGCTAATTCACCTGTGTCCATTCCACTGACATCACTTAGCCACCGTAATCGCTATATTTTGATTCGTTTAACTACGTTGATTTCGGAATACACTTCGTTCAGTTCGTAGTTCATATGACGTCGATACTCGCCGTTCCCTATTATCAGTACACGCTGAAAAATATAATATCGTCCCCAGTAACATATTGCAGGAAACATGTATATGTTTGTAACCATTGTCTTCATGAATTGTAGATCTGCTGCCCTTTTGTTTTTTTGTTGTCTGTCACGTTTTTGTTTTTAGTGGCTTTCGACAAAAAAATTCATATTTTGGTCTCAAAAATATATTATAGCCTACTAATCATTGTGTCTCAAACATGTTATATTGAATAGCAAACACATTGTGTTTGGACACAAGTACAGTATATTTGGGACCAGCTACAAACACGTTATATTCGACTCTAAACAACAAAAACAGACAGCTTTTGTAGCGTGTTTGTAAAGAGTTTTTCAACAGAGACGCTACAAAAGTAACTCGATAGGGACAGCAAACGACGCCATATTTTTTCCCGCTCTTTTGACATTTCTCTTCAGTAAGGTTCGCCATTTCATCATGGAAAGATATACGAGCCAACAACGAGTCGAAATTATTAAACTTTACTACCGAAATTTGGAGTCAGTGACCTCAACTTTAAGAGGCCAACTTTAAGACGCCTCAACAATCAGCGATGAGGCTCATTTCTGGCTGAATGGCTTCGTCAATAAGCAAACTATGCGTTATTGGTCAGAAAGCAATCCACACGTAATCCATGAGTCATCATTGCATCCCAAAAAAATTACGGTTTGGTGCCGTTTATGGGCCGGCGGCGTCATTGGGCCGTACTTCTTCTGTGATGATCAAGACCGGCACATAACTGTGAATGCGAATCGCTACCGTTCAATGATAACCGATTATTTTTGGCCCCAATTGGATAATATTGAATACATGTGGTTCCAACAGGACGGCGCCACAAGCCACACAGCGAATGTCACAATCAATTTATTGGAAACCAAGTTTGGTGAACGTGTTATTTCACGAAATGGCCCAGTCGATTGGCCGCCTCGGTCGTGCGATTTGACGCCGTATGATTATTTCCTGTGGGGCTACGTCAAGTCTATGGTCTATGCCAACAAGCCAGCGAAGATTGATGAACTTCGTACGAATATCGAACGTGAAATTGCAGCAGTATCGGCCGATTTATGCTTGAAAACTGTCGAAAATTGGGTTCAGCGTCTGGACTTCTGCAAGCGTGCGCGTGGCGGCCATGCAAAAGAAATCGAGTTCCATACATAATGGCATCGAACGTCCTTTCACAGTAATAAAGAATTTCATTGGTATCTAAAACCAATTATTATTTAAAAAAACTTTTATAGCGCTCTTATTGAAAAACCCGTGAAGTTAACATAAAGAATTTAAAAACGATATTTTTCAAAATGTCAACATCCGATAACTCGATAACTAAGTGTCTTATCAAAAAGTGTTACATTATTTTATGAGTTTGTTTTGAATTGTTTTGTACAAAAAACTGATATCAATGGCTTTACACGGTACGTTAACGCCGTAACCCTCTCACATATCCGAAATTTGGGGGCCCATAACACCGAAACTATTCATTTGCCCCAATTTTGTTATTTTACTTTTTTGCTTAGAATAACGTTTTCTTCCCCCTTGTGGTTGTTTTTTGGAGTGTAAGCCGCAAAATAGACCTGTTCCCAAAAAAGTTAAAATTAGAATCCCAAAAAATCCTGGATCACGGGATTTTTTTAAAATCAATCCCGTTTAGCATCCCTAGTAGGTATACATTAAAAAAATAGACAAAAATGCCAACTTTTTTAAAACAAAGTTCATGGGTAAAACCAAAATCATAAAAGTTGGAAATTTAAACAAAAAATTTAAAAAATAAAAGTTTTAATTACAACTCGGTTGCTGTAACCGAAAGAACAGCTGGTGGAACCGTTTTTCGTTTCTCACAAACGTTTTTTGACCTTTTATTTTTCATAACTCGTTTATTCCAAACGTTTTTCAGTTCTCGCAAACGTTTTTTTTAGTTAGGATCAACTCCAACTCAGTTGCTGTAACCGAGGGAACATTTGGCCGAACCGTTTTTCGTTTCTCGCAAACGTTTTTTTTCAGCTTATGTTTTTCATAACTCATTTTCTGCAAACATTTTTCGGTTCTCCCAAACGAAATGACATGTATGGCTTAAGAGAAGTTCGTTTCTCACAACTACAGTCCCCAAACGAACTTCAGTTATCTGAGATTTCGTTTGAGAGGAAGAAGTTTTTTCTTTGCGTGTGAGCAAATGCAATTTCAAAATTATTTAATTGCCATTCCGAACAATGGTAATTCTTTTGCATTTGCATTAGATATAGTGATGCAAAATTTATTTCGAAGATTTTTTACAGTTTGAGTTGAAGACTGTTTTCAATATTTCTCAAGTTTCTTCAAGCGTAAAGTGAAACATTTCGTAAATTTCGAACCTTTAACTAATAATCTGTCACTTCATAAATGTCAAATTGGTCATCTTCTTCGAAATTACGGAGGATTCAAATTACAATTTTAACCCTCAGGTTTGAAATATATAGAATTATGTTGTGGTAAGCGAATTGAAAATGAATTTGGTTGTACGAACAGAATTCATGAGAAATTCGGTTACAGGCACCGGGTTACCGCCAAACTCAGTCGTTGCAACCGACTTAAACCGAATTGATACCGAATTCGATAGTTGCAACCGGCATGATACCAAATTCGGCTGTTGCACCAGAATTGATGCCGCATTCGGTTGTTGCAACCAAATTTGGTATCAGTATCGGTTATTGCAGCCGAATTATATTAAAATACGATTTCTGGCTACCGAAGGTATGGGCAAAGTAGTTGACAGAACAAATATAATTAAAAATTCAGTTGTCAGAGCCAAATCAACTATGAAACGAGGTTGCTTCACAGCAGTTGAAGGAACGAAATTCGGTCGTGCCAACCTCAATTCGTTTGTGACAACCGCAATTTGGTGGCAAAAACCGAATTTACGGTTGGTTTAAATACTTTTCAAACAATTAGTTCCCTGAGTCTGGCTGACGATTGGCGATTATAGGATTTGAAATATATACAATATAACTAGACAAATGTACTTTTACACACGTCCTTGTGGTCCAGAGGGAAATCAGAATCATAGAACGTCGCGTATGGGTTTTATTTGTGGATAAATTTAATTACGGATTGGGATAAAGAGGTGTTAGGTACCCTTTATCTGAACAAATAAATTGTTCCCCATTAATCCCACGAAGAGATTGGAGAGAGCTTCTCACAATCAGTGAGCTGTGCTGTGCGCTTTCTAAGTTGATACTCACTGATTGGGATCTACAGATTTCACACCGGTTCCGAACGGCACTTTGAGCAACTTTTGTATGGATATGTACTCGATAGTGTCGCCATCACTAACCCAGGTGACCGTCTTCGAAAGAAATGTAAGGTAGATTCTTCAAAGAGAGAATATTTGACTCATCTGACGTTTCGTTTCAGACTCTTCGTGGTGCGGTCTGTGGGATAGAGAGATGTTTGACAAAAAGTGACATACACCAGGTGGAATTACAAGAACTTCTGACTTTAATTTTTCATGTCGTTTTGGTGAAAATATGTGACACTGAAATGTGTTTTACACTTTTCTATTAACTGGTACTGTTTGTGTTGTATTTAACACACTAATTTTAACACACAAAGCGAAATATCGTTGTTGTAATTTTGTTGGATGTTTTGAACCACTGCCTCTATCTGGTATTATTGAAGCAATTCTTTTCAACATCCAACGTTCATTTCACACCAGGCCAAAAGTCATAAATTTGCTGAGAGAAATGTTAAGTCTAGTATAAGGGAGGCCGCGGAACAGCCATCCTGCTGTGAATATAGCTGCTGTTTCCCAAGATGTCTAAGAGGAGCCCGGAACATCGCCCAGACGACGTGCCACGCAATTAGGCATTAGCCGTCGGTCTCTACGTAGAATTTTGGCTAAAGATTTGAAAATGTTCCCTTACAAATTGCAGACAATGCATCAGCTGTTAGCTGATCCATCCTGAATCTCAACGAAGAGGTGGACGATTTTTCATCGAAAATTATCATGAGCGATGATGATGATCTTAGCGTTAAGTCTAGTATAAGAATTAGTCTATGGAACACACGCTCTCATGGGCACGAGCCGATCACACTAACCATTGCACCACAGACGGCCCGTTGTCTAACCTAACCCAATTATATGGAGCCATATAAAAGGTTATACAAGGTGGGGCAAAAATAATCTCCTAATGTTCTTGTGCTGTAATTTTGTTTATGAAAAACGTTGGTTCTGCTTGTGAAATATGTTTTTTTAATCTATTAGAATTTATTCCATCAAGTTGAGGAAATGTTATCGGCCAAGTGGCCGCCGTCAGAGTTGATGACCAAACGGACTCCTTTTATGGCATTTTCCATCACACTTGCCAGAACTTCGGGCGAGAGGTTCTCGGATTTTTGACGAATATTCTTCTTAAGGGGTTCAAGAGTCTGACTTCAAAACTTCAAAGAACCCAATAAGAAGAAGTTTGGAACGGTTAAGTCGGGTGATATGGACGGCCCGTGCAAATCACCAAAACGAGAGATTAAGCGACCCGGAAACGCTTTCTTCAGAATATCGGTTGTGGCTCGAGCAGTGTGCGCTGTTGCACACGTCCTGTTGGAACCCCATGGTCTCTAGTCCCAATTCATCCAATTGAGGAAGAAAAAATTCGGTTATCATGGCTCTGTAGCTCGCGCCGCCCACAATTGTCGTCTGGCCTGCGGCGTTATCAGAAAAAATGGTGCGATAACTCCTCCAGCGTAAACCACACACCACGCAGTAATTTTGAGCGGGTGTGATGGTTTTTCGTGGGTGATACACGGATTTTTGGTGCCCCAGAAGCGATTATTTTGTTTATTCACGTAACCGCTAAGATCATCATCATCGCTCATGATAATTTTCGATGAAAAATCGTCCACCTCTTCGTTGAGATTCAGGATGGATCAGCTAACAGCTGATGCATTGTCTGCAATTTGTAAGGGAACATTTTCAAATCTTTAGCCAAAATTCTACGTAGGGACCGACGGCTAATGCCTAATTGCGTGGCACGTCGTCTGGGCGATGTTCCGGGCTCCTCTTAGACATCTTGGGAAACAGCAGCTATATTCACAGCAGGATGGCTGATCCGCGGCCGGCCAGCCTTGGAAGGTATCGTGTTGTTCCAGTTTCTTCTAGGTGAGTGGCCAAACACCGCAGTGTTTGTCCTGATGGTGTCGGACGCCCAGGAAATTTTGCGACGAAATTCACACTGCGCCAACACAACCGACGAATTGTTGTGCAGAAAAATGGAAACAATAAGCGTGTTTTGGTTACACCGCTTGCTTATATATTCGCTTGATTTGTATGAAGCACTTAACGAAGACTTAGCGAGAACTAAGCGACGAGATTAATTTTCGTTTTTTACCGTTTTTTTTCATTTTTTACCGTTTTTAACCATTTTTCATATATTTGTCAAAATCTACTTGACATTTGGCGCCATTTGTAAAAGTTATAGGGTCTTCAAATAGGGTTATTGCTTTTGCCCCACCTTGTATGTGCATCCAACGGCTTCTAGCAGACAAATTATTCTGTAATCGGTTGCTCGTTAAAGCGAAAGCGAGTCAAATATTAGCAATAAGCGTGCACTCTAGAAAAAGTATAAATGAAAGTGTGCTAACGAAAATATTGATTGCAGCAACGAAAAATTGACTGTTTACTGCTACAATAACGTTTATACTTGTGGCGATGAATAGTATACTTTTCCTCACATTTGAGATAACTAGTTACACTGTGTGGAATTTTGTAAGTCATGGAAATATAAGCAAATACGGACACCACTACGTGATAAAATACCAAAAAAAAGAGATCATTTTGTCAGGCTCATATCTTGCAATTTGTTCGGAATTTTGATTTACTCTCTGAGGAAAGGTTGTAGCTCTTATCATAAACAACAAAAATTGTGAACATATAAAATCAAAAAAAACTTCATCTTCAAGGTCAAAATCGCAATAAACTTTAACAAATTCGATTTTTTACCTTTTTCCCCTGTTCAGGTCCATAGGTAGCAGTTCAAAATTCAAGGAAACAATCAACTACAAGAATCTACCCAAGATCTCAATAAACAAGTTTTTAGAACATCTTAACTTCCTAGGACTGATTCTTATATTGTGTGCTGCGTCCCTTGTTGCGTGTGCAGAGCTTACTGCTTTGCATAGCATAGTATTTCAATGATGAAGTAAACGGTGTTAAGAATCATTCCTAGGAAGTTCATATATTCTAGAAAGTTGTTTATTGAGATCTTAGGTACATTTCTGAAGTTGATTGTTTCCTTGAATTTTTAACGGTTTGCTACCTATGGACCTGAACAGGGGAGAAAAGGTAAAAAAATCGAATTTTTTAAAGTTTTTGCGATTTTGGCCTTGAACATGAAGTTTTTTTGATTTTATATGTTCACAATTTTTGTTTTGTATGATAAGAGATACAACTTTCCCTCAAAAAGGAAATCAAAATTCCGAACGGTTTGCAAGATACGAGCCTGACAAAATGATCACTTTTTTGCAAAAATGACACCAACACCCCAAATCTTTTGGGGGCCCATACAAAAAGTGCATGACTTTGGGCAAAACTGGGACACACTTTTCCTCATAGAGTAAATCAAAATTCCGAACGGTTTGCAAGATATGAGCCTGACAAAATGATCACTTTTTTGCAAAAATGAAATCGAGGCCCAAACCTTTGGGGACCAATAAAAAACAAGTCCATGACTTTGGGCAAAACTGGGAGGCACGGGTCTTTTATTTTTGGTCTTTTAACACGTAGTGGTGTCCGTATATGGTTATATTTTTTCGTGTTGCACTGTGTTATCCAAGTGATGATTGTACTGGTCCGTGTGATGCCCCAAAATAACTTGTCCTAAGAAGGTGTCACTGCACTTTCAATTACGAACAGGCAATAATCGAAATGCAACTTCGGAAATTTAATAATCTGTCCGCCTCATTTATATGTTGCATCTACACAAAAATCAATTAACATATATGTTGTCTACAATCTTACACATGTATAAGTTTATTTATGTTTGTTTGCCTCAAAGAAACGACCAACAAATTGTACAATTTGTTTGGCTCAAGTCCCCAGATAATTCACACCTAAATCCACAAAATCCCACTTATGTATTTTACAAGCGGGCGAGGGAAAACGATATGGTCCTTAAGAAATCCACAGACAATACAAGTAGTTATATGGAATAGTAACGTACCATCATAGGCTTCAATGTATCCGAAATGCAGTCGGTGTATCTCACATCTTCTGGGAGGATTATGCATGCAATTATTGTTTCTGTTAAGGGATCCCTAAGTAGCAACTATGGTTAAGGAAGGATCGCTGGTATTGCCCAAGTTCAAGTCCAAGCAATTGTCGTTGTCGTAGTCATCATCATCGTCGTTGGTATTGAAAGCAACCACCACCAACGTTATTGACAACAATTCAAAGACTTTTACGATAACGATGACGACAGGAGCAGCAACAACATCAACATCAACAGAAGCAGTAACAATTTATAATGCCAATGATCAGAAGAGCTACGCTGATCAGGGTAATGATTATGGTGATGTCCAGGTAGTATGTCCGTCTCTGCATATGTCCGTCTACCTGTATCTTCCTCCCCTTCTTTCACTCCCTCTTTATCTCTCTCTCTCTCTCTCTCTCCCTCTGTTTCTGTGTATGGCTCGTTTGTTTATTATATTTTTGTTGCGTCCTTAAGACGGGACATTGCGCGACAATCGATCGTTTATCGATTGACATGATCACTTGATACACAACTTAAACGTTAACGAATATTCATAGGGGTCCAAACAAGTAGCTATCCGGCCTACTGTAAAAGACTGGCTAAGACGATCGGCGATCGACGACTGACGATCGACGGCCGACGACAGTAGCTTGTTACATATGTAAAATAATGAATGAAGGTGACTTTATATTCTGACACTGTCAATTTGAATTTGCGAATGCGAATTTATTAAGGATGCTAACAATTGCAATGTGTGGTCTTCTCCTCTTAACATCAGATTAGATGGTATGGAATGGAATGGACACATGGATATGACTACGGGAGGGAAGATTTTAATGCACTTCATTGTTGGGTTACTTTGTTGGATTGTTTGCCTTTCGATTGCCATTGTTGGCCTGAGAAGATTTTTGTTTAAATTCTCTTTGGTGGAAATCAAGATCTTTGAGTGATCATTTGCGAGTGATTAATAAACCCCATCGCACCGACATTTGACAGACGTTGTCATGTGTCAAAATTTGTTTTGGCTTTAAAAGTGCTGAAGCCTTCAATGTTAATGGCCGGTGTGTGAACGTTCGTCCATCGCGTAGGATTTGGGGTTCATTGGAATCTTTAACGAGGTCTTAACTTTAGATCTCAATTAATTGATTTTGGCCAAAAAGGAATCAGTTGTCAATTGGCTTTTAACTTTGTATGAACAATAAGGAAGATGCATATTTGCAAGATAATCCTAGGACCATTAATCATGGTACCGTTAGGTCAAGAAACCAACAGAAAGTTCATTTTTTTGTTTGTTTAGTTTGAAACTAAAACATGGTTGTGAATTGTATTTTCAGGAACTTTAGGAATTTAAACACGAATCCTTACAATTGATCACATGGAGGGACAGCAAGGCAAGAAAAAGGTAAAAAAGAAGAATAGCAGGGTTGCCAGTGGCAAAATCTTAAAGGAGCAAATAATCGTAAAAATTCCAAAAATAGAAATAAAGCGATGGAATGCACACAAGTGTTATTTTGACATTTGTATTTGGCATTTTGGGCTGGGTTTGCCTCCCGCCACCATTATATAGGCAATGAATACACGTAGCAACATATTACAGGAAACATGTACATGTTTGCAATCATTGTTTTCGCGAATTTGAGATCTGCTGCCTTTTTGTTTGTTTGTTGTCTGTCTCGTTTTTGGTATTAGCGGTTTTCAACAAGCAAACCCACATTTGGGTCTCATAAATATATATTATAGTCTATTAATCATTGTGTCGCAAACATGTTATGATGAATAGCAAACACAATGTGTTTGGACAGAAGTATAGTATATTTGCGACAAGGTACAAACACGTTATATTTGCACCCAAAACATTTTAAAAAGGACTGATTTTTGAGAGAATTATGATAAACGAACAACCGACCATTGCAAACGTTATAAGGACGTAAGAACACTACATAGGACGGGAGCCACTTTCCAACTGGCGGATGTCCTCGAAAAACATAAAGCTGACATCACCGCTATACAGGAAATGCGAAGGACAAGATATGGTTGCACCAGAAAGAAATACTGCGATATTTACTACAGCTGCCATGATCGAAATCACGAATTTCGATGCAGATTTATAGTTGGCAAGAGTCTGCGAGACCTACAAGCTGAAAAATAACGGCCCCAGCCACATATTGCAGAAACCATGTACATTGTTGCACACATTATTGTAGTGAATTGAAGATCTGCTGATTTTTGATTCGTTATTGTGACAGACACAGTTTTCAACAAACAAATCCACATTTGGGTGACAGATACATATGTATATTATAATCCCTAACATGTTATATTGAATAGCAAACACAATGTGTTTGGACACAAGTATACTATATTTGCGGCAAGTTGCAAACATGTTTTATTTGCATCCAAGCAAATTTTTCAGCGTGTAGTTTCAAGGTTCAACCCAGTCAGTGACCATATAGCCACAAATCGCATCAAAGCCAAATATTTCCACATCTCTTTAATTTCTGTGCATGTACCGACAGAGGATAAAGACAATGAGGTCAAGGAGTCATTTTATGAGAATCTGGAGGAGGTATACGAACACAGCCCTAACCACGACATTAAGATTATTCTAAGCGATTTTAATGTCAAATTGGGAACAGAAAGCGTCCATCGGTAATCACAATCTACATGATTCCACCTCCGATAATGGAATAAAACCGATAGACTTCGCCGCTACAAAGAACATGGTAGTTAGCAGCACACGATTCCAGCCTAAAAACAAACAGAAGCCGACTTGGTTATCTCCTGATCACAAAACGAAGAACCAGATTAATCACTTGGTAATAGATGGCCGGCTTCTAGCGTAATGGATGTACTAAGTGTGACTCGAGGTGCCTATATCGCCTCGGATCATTACCTAGTGCCTACGAAAGTTCGCACAAGACTGAAACCGAACGAAGCCGTGCACGGGAAAATCTAGATGTCGATAAGCTGCAAATACCGGAGATATCAAACACCTATTAATAAACGCTCGCTATCCTATTAGCCGTCGGTGGTGCAATGGTTTTTGTGCGCGGTTCTTGTGCATGGGAAAGTGCCGCTCAGGCCACCTTACATTTCATTCGACGACGGTCACCTCGCTTAGTATTGGCGACACTATCGAGTACATAGCCATAAAAAAGCTTCTCAAAATACCGTTCGGAACCGGTGTAAAACTGTAGGTCCCAATCAATCAGTGAGTATAAAAACTAGAAAGCACACATCTCACTGATTGTGAGAGATCTGCTCAATCCCTTGATTGGATGTTAAGGGACAGCAATTTTTCTTTTACTCTACCAGTGTAATGATGTTCGTGTGATTCGAGTTGCCAACATCAACTCGGATCATTACTTCAATAGTTCGCACAAGACTGAACAGGGTGAAAAAGGTACGAAGTTGAACACGGGAAAAGGTAGATATCGACAACCTACAAATACCGGAGATATCAAAGGCCTATCAACAAAAGCTCACTCTCCTGCTAGAGCAGAATACTCCCCCTCCCGAGGGCCAAAAGCGCAGTGGAAGCACAACTCCCATTCACTGGAAATCGCTGCAAGGACTGAACTTGGCTATCAAAAACCGCAGAAAGATAAGCCATGGTGAGACGAAGAATGTCGCATTGCAAATGACGAAAAAGACGCTGCACGTATGGTAACGAAACAGTCAGTTACGACGCGTGCCCCGAATGAGGGGTACAAGACGCTGAGAAGGGAGGAAAATCAACTAATTAGGCGGAAAAATGGCAGTGGGAGCAGAGAAAGACTGAAAAGATCGAAATGTGAAGGATGACTAATGAATCCTGAATTTTTTTCCGAAGGATAAGAAGATCAAATAATGTGCTGCCCTCCTGCAATGACGAGAGTGGGAATCTGGTGACGACAGATAAGCAGTGTGTGCTTAAAATGTAGGGGAGACATCTTTTCAGTACTACTTCACTCAGATTCTTCCACTGCAGATCAGGAAGTAATGATTGTGGTGACAGTGTAGGAAAATGGTAAAACAAGTAACTTGAAGTACATGCTGAAATTTTTTCTTCTCGTTGTCGTTTAGATGCTAATATAACGTATTTGTTGCTTGTCACAAATATAGTATACTTATATCCAAACACATTGTGTTTGCTTTTCAATGTAACATTATTGGGATACAGTGAATAGTAGGTTATAATATATATGTTTCTGGGACCCAAATGTGGCATTGTTTGTTGTAAACTGCTGAAAACAAACACGTGACTGATAGTAAAGAATCAAAAAGCAACAGATCTTTAATTCTCGGAAACGATGCTGGCAAACATGTACATGGTTCCTGCAATATGTTTCTGGAGCCGTTAAATTTCAGCGTGTACGTAAGGGAACAGAGCTATTGTTAAAAAATGTACGTGCTTTACTTTTAAATAAATTATTAGTTTATTTTAACGTAAACTGAAATATAAATTACAAGTACACAGTAATCGCAGGGCTAGTTGTAGAAATGATATTATTAGTACAGTTTATTCATCCCAGGTAAGGTTAGGTTAGGTAGAAATGGCTATTGACACACTTAGGCCAATGCAAACCGTTGTGATAACACGGGACATCATGTTCCGTCCCCATCGTTCAACCTGTAAATTTATCTTGTGTGGTTAAGGAGTGTTTAAGCCATACAATACCTCATCCCGATATTCCTTGATGTGGCTGAAAAAGTGACATGCATTAGTCCCTGGCGAACCAAGAAATACTTTTAAAAAAGTTCCTAAGATGATTCAGCTTAACTACCTGAATGTCTGTTGGATGCAACATGAAGAAAAATATTGGTTCGTACTCTTAAAAAGACCGAGCAGTAACATATGCCTTCCTCATCCCCACTATTTCTGCAGTAATCATGTGCTGCGGTTCCAAGTCTAGGCGCGAGTTTGCCTATTAAGCAGTGTCAGTAATCACAGCTACTACCATAGGAATATCTTACCTAGGAATGGATATCAAGTTTTGTGTGAAGTAGTAGTCATAATTGACTTTTATTGCGGATTACCCCAGATTCCTTAGAATCATCCCATGTCCATATGGGCTGGTGATCCATCGTGAAGAATATTTTAGGAGGATAGCCGACCCTTTAGCTATATGACTTTACGGAAAATTTACGGGTTATATTTGGAGGATAACCCCCAAACCCTCGGTAGAGGTTTTGAGAAGGGCACTCGTGATACCCACCATTGTTATTCTCTGGCCAGTACCGGCCCCCAAACAACAATACCAATACCATTACCGGGCGGATAACAGCTGTAAACTATTTTCGGGGGACAGACCTCATAGTCCTCCGTTCGCATAGTGACGGCGACGCTATCGAGTAATTAGCCATGAAAAAGCTTCTCAAAATACTGTTTAGAACCGGCGTAAAACTGCAGGTCCCAATCAATGATTGTAAAACTAGAAAGCACACAGTTCACTGGTTGTGAGAAGCTCTTCTCAATCCCTTCATGGGATGTAACGGGAGACCATTTTTTTTTTACTCTATTAGCTAGTTTTTCAGAGCGAGTTTAAACCGCGGATTACTAAAACTGAGATTAGATTTAATCTTAGTTTAAGTGTCCATTATGTTTTTCAGTTCACAGTTAAATACATCACACATTTTTTACTCTGTCATGGCAACCTTGTGCAAATGTCAAATATATCAACAGTTGTTTGTTGAAGTAAAACTTCTATACGGAGGGGTAAACATTTTTTAATGCAACGGAACCGGAAGTTTGTAATGTAGCGGAAGCTGTTACGAAGTTCCCCAAAAGTATGCAACGTAAATCATGACAAGGGAGGTGAAGAGTAGAGTTTGACGATTAAAACAAAAAAAGAGAGTGTGCTTTAAGACCACACAACTGAAGTAAAACTTCTTTAGCTCCATCTACATGTTTATATATATGTTTGTATATGGCTATATGTATAATGTATACAGACATATAATAATTTTCTACAAATGTTTAAATTTAAATTCCGTTTCCATTGATAAATAAACATATTTGAGTTGAATTTTTATTTATTATTTGTTTTATTATTTTTAATCATTATTTATATTATTTTCATTATCGGATACATGAGTAGTTACTGTGGTTGATTGTAAGACTGAGACAATAGGCTTATGGTATGAAAAATATGATACATATGTTTTCGAATGAAAATTATAGCATGCCGTCCCAATAGAAAGCAGAACATCTGCCATTGCCATGAATAATAATAAATGAAGTAAAACTTCTATACGGAGGGGTAAACATTTTTTAATGCAACGGAACCGGAAGTTTGTAATGTAGCGGAAGCTGTTACGAAGTTCCCCAAAAGTATGCAACGTAAATCATGACAAGGGAGGTGAAGAGTAGAGTTTGACGATTAAAACAAAAAAAGAGAGTGTGCTTTAAGACCACACAACTGAAGTAAAACTTCTTTAGCTCCATCTACATGTTTATATATATGTTTGTATATGTCTATATGTATAATGTATACAGACATATAATAATTTTCTACAAATGTTTAAATTTAAATTCCGTTTCCATTGATAAATAAACATATTTGAGTTGAATTTTTATTTATTATTTGTTATATTATTTTTAATCATTATTTATATTATTTTCATTATCGGATACATGAGTAGTTACTGTGGTTGATTGTAAGACTGAGACAATAGGCTTATGGTATGAAAAATATGATACATATGTTTTCGAATGAAAATTATAGCATGCCGTCCCAATAGAACGCAGAACATCTGCCATTGCCATGAATAATAATAAAACAATTATTGCAAAACGAAATCATTTTCCTTTAGTATCAGGATGTGCCATGACAATTCACAAATCTCAAGGTGGAACCTTCAATGAAGTGGTTTATGAATACCAAAGGACTCATTCTCTGCCACTACTATATGTTGCTCTATCAAGAGTAACCAGCATTGAAGGATTGTACATAGTGCCAAAAGATAATGATAATAGATTTTATCATGGTCGAAAAAATGATACATCGGTCATATCTTTACAAGATGAATTTCGCCGATTATCGTTGAATACATTGTCAACATTAGGAAGAACGATTCTTGATTTCATGCATGACAGGAAAAAGTTGTCCATGGTTACTTTCAATTGCCAAAGTCTCAGAAAACACGTGGCGGACTTGAGCGATCCCGTAATTGGTTCAAGCAATATTTTGTTTCTATCAGAAACTTGGTCAAATGACGATGATAATGTTGACATCCCGAATTTTGATTGTATTGCAAAATTTAAACGTAAAAATGTTAGATCAGCAGGAGTGGCAATTTATCAGAAATCAAATGATACTTCAAACATTGTAACTTCGAACATGGACATTTTATTAAGACATATTACTGAACTCGATATTGGCCAGTCATCAATTGGTGATATATGTGCTGCTCACTGTGATTTGGACGATGGAACAAACATCATAATGGTAGTTTTTTACATTTCGCCCAATAACACAGTCAATAACATTATAAAGTTTATATATAAAAGACTTATGATTTACGGTCGAGTAGGCTCTGAAGAATTAGGAGAAAATTATCATACGTTGCCACTCATTTTAGCAGGAGATTTCAATGTTAATTTCGCATCCGAAGATGGACAACTCTTCATAAACTTTCTTCGAGATAAATTAGAACTTGAAATCAATAATAACCGAAATGAGCCTACCACACGACATGGAACAACAATCGATGCAGTTTTCTCTAGATTTCTTTCTAATTTTCATTCGAAAACATATGTATCATATTTTTCATACCATAAGCCTATTGTCTCAGTCTTACAATCAACCACAGTAACTACTCATGTATCCGATAATGAAAATAATATAAATAATGATTAAAAATAATAAAACAAATAATAAATAAAAATTCAACTCAAATATGTTTATTTATCCAATGGAAACGGAATTTAAATTTAAACATTTGTAGAAAATTATTATATGTCTGTATACATTATACATATAGACATATACAAACATATATATAAACATGTAGATGGAGCTAAAGAAGTTTTACTTCAGTTGTGTGGTCTTAAAGCACACTCTCTTTTTGTTATTTGTCTTTTTTTAGCTTTTTGATTTCGTAATACATAGAAGTCATTATCGCCAAGCAAATTGAAGTGACTTTTGTCCAGGTCATTATTGTGCGTTGATTTCTTGTAACCTCATAACAAAAACAAAATTCTTCACACATTTCTTGGTCACTAATGTCTTGTAGATCCGAGGAAATACTCATTTTCAAAACTCCAAAAAATATCAACAAAATGTTTTATCGTTTACATACACAAAATTCTTCTTCTTGTTTTTCATTGCTGCTGTCAAAAGCCAACACAATCTAAACTTAGTTTAACTCGCACAAATTGGAGAGTTAAACGTAGTTTTACCTTTGACTGAAAAATTTAAAATCTGGTTGAAACGTAGTTTAACTCATATCCGAAGATGATCTCCGACTGAAAAACTGGCCATATATTTGTTCAATACTGACAGCACACACGAAACACAGAAACCAAAATATGTACTGACAAGTTTTGAAAAATTGTATGTTTTCATTCGGCTTGACATGGCAAAATTGTGGAACCCAATACAACTTTCTTTCGTTCGAGATAGAGAAACAGGCTGTAAGCTTTCTGACTATCCTGTCTCTACCACATTAGGACAATGGCTTTATAAACGGAAGCTTATAACGGGTCCGCCAAATAACTTTTTTTTTTTGAAAATGCTATAAAAAAAAACTACTCAATATTTTCTCAAATTTCTTTTTTTATTTGAAAGTACAATCCTTCCGGTTAATAATGGAAAATAATTTCATTTAAATGGCTGCCTCGGCTGGCCATGCAGTATCCTACACGATCGGTCCAATTTTTAAGCACAATATCGATTGTGTGCAGCTGTATTTCACAATGGCTTCACGAATATTGTCCTTTAAAGCGTCAATTGTCTCTGGCTTGTCGGCGTAACACTTATCTTTGAGGGCACCCCACAAATAATAGTCCAAACCAAATGTTGCCAATATCCTCCTCTTCAATTTTTGTGAACAAAAATTCGTTCAACATGGCCCGATAACGATCACCATTGACTGTACCGGCCACTCCTTGCTCATTTTCGAAGAAAAATGGCCCAATTATGCCTCTGGACCAAAATCCACACCAAACAGTGACTCGTTTTGGGTGCATCGGCTTTTCAATGTATGCGTGCGACAAATGCGGACAATTTTGCTTGTTTACATACTCGCCAAGATAAAAATGAGATTCATCTAAATAGATGATTTTTTTTGGCAAAATCGGCATCTTCTGTATCTTATCGATTTTCACATTCTGCAATATTACCATGATTTTCAAAGTAATGTCGCAATATTTCCCAGCGTTGTTCAAGCGTATACATATTATATACATATATGTATACATATTCGTTCAGCGGAAGGATAAAACAAATTATCTGTCAAATCAGACATGAGCTAAGTGTTACCATTCACGAAATAAGCACTAGTTGAAAAAAACGTTAGATGGCGGACCCTTGACTTCTAGATAAAGAGTACGAGCTCAGGTTTCTCCGGATTTACACTCAACCCATTATCCCTGGACAATTTAGAGAGTCTTCTGATTAGTTCTGGAGCACATTTGCGCATATGGAATGGTGTTTACCTTGCACAGCAATTACCAAATCGTCAGTTAATGCTACGACTGTGCAACCTGGTCCCTCCAAAACACTATCCAGTGCTAAATTCCAGAGAAGTGGAGATAGAAACCATCATTATATCATGAACCATTGTGACCAATGGTTAGCACGTGTAACTCTTGCAGACTCAAAGAAATGTTTTCCCGTTACATCCCATGAAGGGATTAGGGATAGCTTCTCAAAACCAGTGAGCTGTGCGCGTTCTAGTTTTACACTCGCTGATTGATTGCAGATCCAAAGGTAGGTTCAAATGTGGACTTAATCCCTCTGAACACATTTTATTTCATTTCGCGACGGTCGATAGATACTTGCCAGTAATTGGTCATGAAAAAACTCCTCAATACTTTAACGTTCGGACTCGGTGTAAAACTGTAAGTCCTATCATTGAGTTTTAAAATTAGAAACGTCGAATCTCACTGGTTATGAGAAGTTCTGCCCGATACATTCAAGGTTTAATGTAAGTTTTTCAAAGTTCATCATAACAATGTCCTTTCTTTCATGTTATTAAATCGGTTGGCAAAAATATTCTCGCCGTGATTGCCATATTTATTAATTTCTACAGTTCATAGCAAGCTGGCAACCCCGTTTGTCTTATGGTTCTTCTTTGTGATACAACAAATGCAAAGCCAAAAAGCAAATAAAGTAATTTCCATATTTTCCCAAATGTACAAAACAATACTTGCCCATAAATCTTGACTGGCATTCTGAGCAACTATCCCAGCTTCCCAATAACTTCAAGACCAATATGGAAATCTGATGTCAACCATCAACGGGGACAGGACCAAAGGTCTTCGTAGCAATACTACACAGTAGTGACTACAGTACTTAACGAGACTCCTTGGCATTGACAAAAACAATGCAAGTCACAGAGCCGAGACAGAAGATACGCAAACCCAAGAGACGAACATAAATTTTGAGGACATTTACGTAGAGTTGTGTTGACGACTGGTAACGACTGAATGACAGGTCAACAATTTGCATATCTGGTATCTGGTGCCTAGTACAGGGACACGGGCACAGACATGCGGATGGATTAACCCTTTTTCGTACGATCGTTATTGTAGCGAAGATATACTCGTTTGCGCATGCGCGCATACAATTGTTGTCAATCAAAGCCGCTGGCGAGAGTACTTTAGATGGCATTTACGTTCATGAATCAGCCGGGATCACAAATTTCAATTCTTCCAATTCATGTGAAGACGATGTGATGACGACAGCGATGACTTTAACATGATGATTGTTGTATAAAGAATGTCGCAAACGATTCACAAAAATCACAAGCACTGGTAGTGACCAGTCCACAAAAGGGCCAGTCAGCCCGCCAGCCCGGTTATTTATGAGCACCAAATCTCAATGAAATCCGAGGTGGACAATGGCAAAAAGCTACTTTATTTTGGAGTGGAATGCAAATGGCTTACAATGCTTGGGACCAGTTAAAAAAGAAGGGAGTGGAAAATGAAATGGAAATGATCAATGATAAACGAAAGTGATTTGCAAATGTCACATGTCCATGGTTGGGACTGGAAATTGATTGAGGAACAAGATGGATTTGTGGACAAGCTCAATGATAGTTTTGCCAAGATTTTTCTTTATAGCCCCAGTATGTGATGGATGTGCTGTTGCTGCTGCTACTGTTGCTAAAGTTCGAATGATGGGGACATCAGTTGACAATTTTGTCAAACCTTTCCAACACTTTAAGATCGATAGGTCGATCACTCAATCTTCGCAATGATGATGCTAATCTTGTGATATTTTCTTTGCCATGTAAACTTGATGTTCAACCATGTTGCTATGGATGTCCCCCCCTCAGCCGTTTTAAGAGAAGGTAATGGGACATTTAGACGAATGTACGTCTCCTCAGCTGACAGTTGATGTTTTGTATGCTGATTTGACACTGACGTGTGGATGTTATGCAAAGAACAACAACAACATGGTCGTTTATTGATTGTCATCATGGCAATTGATACGCTGCGGCGGACCAAAATTGACATGTTGTTTCGGTTGGACTGAATCGATTGCATGGATTGGCATGGACAACAATCAATCGCCGTTGGATGATTGTACAGGTGGCTTAATTCATTGTTCTGTATTTGTCGATGTTTTGGCATTAAACCTTGCGCCATATTCCCCTCTCATCGCCCCCTTGCGTCAAGTGATTGACAATTGGTGTGAGTGATTGCTGTTGCTGCCGCTGTAGGTTGGCTGGTGACTGTGCATTTGAATTTGATGTATTTAAATAAATGTCACTGTTAAATAACATTTGCATTTTAACTTGACATTTGAGCTACTGTCAAATTTTATTTCATTTTATGTGTGCGAATTTTGTCAAATTACTTTTGATCGTTGACCATATGGAGTCGTAGATAAATTTACATAATCAAAATGTTTACACTCCATAGCATTTGGATAGAGGATTTGTGGATAGTGCAGTTTTTAATTGTATATTGTCGGTTAAAATTCATAAAAAAGATTGGATTTCTTTGTTTTTTTTACAAAAGGAAAAGACTTTATAACATGCAAAGTTTACAGAGTTGAAAGCCATATTTTTGACTCTTGGTCAACGTAATATCCTACGTAAGGCAAGAATCGAAAATATGTTTGAATTTTTCGTAATGACTTTATTTTTTGTTATTTTTGTTTTCATTTTAACGATCTTTAAAAGTTTCAGTTTTTCAATCATTATCCGGTTAAAGAGCATAATGGTTTTTGTTTTGTCATAAACAGACCGACGACGGAAAGTATTGAATAGTATGGAGAACTTATTGCACTCTTTTTCTGTTCTCATGTAGAGAGTCTGAGTAAAAGAGCATAAACGAGTCTTATTCTCTTTATAGAATATTTCAATATAAATGCACCATTTCGACACTGTTATTACATAAAACAATACAAAAAGCATAAATGTTTCCAAAAGGCATCAATATTTCACAATTATGAATGGACCAAGTTATGACAAAAAGATAGTAATAGGTTTTGAATCATTCAAAGGGCATCAATGTTCCACAATTATGAATGGACCAAGTTATGAAAAAAAGATAGTAATACGTTTTGAATCATTCGTCAGATGTCGCCAGTTTTTTTGAGCAATACAATTCGTGCCATGAGTTCTCTATACTATTCAATACTCTTTGGCGACGACTTGTTTGTTCGCTGCCGCTATATCAATACCATCATACTTTCTTTCAGGCAGAGACTATTGTTGTACAACAACGCTGTGTGTGCTGTGTGTTGTTTGCATGGGTTCACTTTGATAGATTGCCCTACCCGTGCCTATAGATGTTAACACATCAATAATTTTTAACAGAAAAAGTTTGTGCAGATGAAGTGAAATTGATTATTTCGGTGGATGGTTGGGAATAAAGATATTTCGATGCCGACCAAGGCATCTCATCAGCCCCTTCCCCACAAGTGTTTAGGGTTATCATTACACACTATATGGATACACAATTCTCAAATAAACGAGAATTGTTTCAACAACACCTACTAGTGCGAAAACATCCAAAACAATATTCTTCCAAAATCATCAATATTCACAACTTCTTCTCTATATAGGCTTTCATTGAAAGCCCATGCGTAGATGTTGTTCTTTCAAAATATAAACGGCAATTGCCATGAGATTGGCGTTACAGTGTACCGTCCACGTATTACTTCCAAAGTTTAACTTTACTTTTTTTTATTAACTGTTAATTAAGCAAACAAATTTCAACATATTCTTCCAACTGGCTCTATCCTTCGCCTTTTGTCGCCAGTTGGTAACACCAAGGATACGGAAGGATTCTTCTGCCTGGTCTTTCCAGCGGAGTCTTGGTCGTCCTCTTTTCCTGCTTCCATCGGGTACGTTATCGAAAATCTATCGCGCTGGCTCATCTTCATTCATTCTGATAACATGGCCTAGCTATGTTCACGTCAGAATATAGATTATATAGCTCTGGGTTCCAGTGACGTCGGTACTCGCCGTATTCTCTAACAGGACAATATTTTTTACGGACAATTTTTCTCTCGTATACTCCCAGGTGTTTTTCGTCCGCTTGCGATATGACCCAAGTTTCGGAGCCATATGTCAAGACAGGTAAAATGAGAGTCTGATATAGCTGGACTTTTGTCCGACGAGAGAGGCCTTTGTTCCTAAACTGCTTGCTGAACCCAAATTAGCATCTATTTGCAAGCACAATTCTCCTATTTATGCCCAGGCTGACGTTGTTGTCCTTGTTCACGGCGGATCCAAGGTAGACAAATTCATCTACCACTTCAAAATTGAATCGGTTGTCAACGTTCAAGTGCGGATCAAGTTTTGAATGTTAATGTATGAGAAGTTCATACTAAAGGGTGTCCCAATAAAATTTCACTTTTTAAATTTAGTGTAATTTTTTTGTGCAAGTGGCAACTCTGAAATTTGGCCGCTCTCACATATGTTTTTTCCGATTATTAAAAATGAAGCGCTTTACGAAAGAACAACGCGTTACAATTATGAAAACCTATTTAAAAAAAATTGGAAAGTTCGAAACTTCACAAAACTTCGAAGAATTCGAAGTCAAGAAAGTGCACGTTATGTATCAACCATTCGAAGAGTGGTCAAAAAGTTTGAATAAACTGGACCGGTTATGGACAGTTAGACTCCTGTGTGTCAAACGACAGTGTCGCCGAGAACCCGAAAACATCAATTCGCCATCGTTCTCAACAACTTCAAATTTAACGCAATACTACGCAGCGAATTTTGACAAAATACCTCAACCTTCATACGTACAAAATTCAGATTACTCAGCAGCTCTAACCAACAGACCATGGAAAGCGCCGGCAATTCCTGCAATGGGTGATGGAGCAAAGTGGAGTCAATGCGAAATTTTTCAAAAAAAAAGTGATATTCTCCTATGAAACGCATTTCCATCTGAATGGCTTCGTGAATACACAAAGTTGTCGACGTTGGGTCTTAGAAAATCCTCATGCAATCCTTGACAAACAAATTCACCCACAACGAGCAACTGTCTGGTGCGGATTTTGGTCAGGCGGCGTGATTGGTCTTACCTTTTTGAAGATGAGGCCGAAATTCCAGTGACTGTGAACGGTATTCGTTACAGGACTCATTTAGATGGATTGGATCTCGACGACTTGTGGTCTCAGCAAGACGGCGCCACCTGCCACATCATGCATGCAACAATCGATTTATTGCAGCAACGATTTCCAGAACAAATTATTTCAAGAAATTCTGATGTCAACTGGCCACCAAGATCATGCGATTTAATACCGAGCGACTTCTTTCTTTGGAATTTTGTGAATTCTAGGGTTTATGCTAATAAAACAGAAACATATGCATCAAATCTCAAATCCGAGATCAAATGCGTCATCGGTGAGATACAGCCACATCTCTGTGGAAAAGTCATGGCAAATTTCATGAAAAGATTAATGGCCGTCATCAGAGCATCATTCCTAGGATGTTCAGATGTTCTAGAAAGTTGTTTATTGAGATCTTAGGTAAATTTCTGTGACTGATTGTTTTGTTGAATTTTGAACGGTTTGCTACCTATGGACCTGAAAAGGGGAAAAAAGGTAAAAAAATTTAATTTTTTAAAGTTTTTTGCGATTTTGACCTTGCAGATGAAGTTTTTTGATTTTATATGTTCACAATTTTTGTGCTTTATAACAAGAGCTACAACCTTCCCTCAAAAAGGTAATCAAAATTCCGAACGTTTTGCAAGATATGAGCCTGGCAAAATGATCACTTTTTTGCAAAAATGACACCGAGGCCCCAAATCTTTTGGGACCCATTAAAAAGAAGTGCATGTCTTTGGGTAAAACTGGGAGACACAGGTCTTTTTTTTTTTGGTCTTTTGTTTCCATGACTTAAAAAATTACACACGGTGTTATCTTAGCAATACAGTGATGAAGGAAAAATGTGAGAGATTTAGATGGAAATGAGAACACTTTTCAAAAATGCAGACTCAAAACTTACAATTGATAAAACAAAATGGAATCCCGTTACATCCCATGAAGGGATTAGGAAGAGCTTCTCACAGACCGGTGAGCTGTGCGCGTACTAGATTTACACTAGATGATGGTCAGAGCAGGAATCGAACCCACGTGCTTCCTTGAAATCGTGTGGATGGGACTCGCACACATAGTTACACAAAGTTTACCAAGGATATGCAGATAATACTTTTCTGTGCAACTGCTTCCCATAAAATTCAATAAATACTTGTATAATGGTCACTCCTATTTAAACCGAACGGAGTGTACTGTATCTAACTACTTATATTATGATTTCATGTTTCATGTTGCCATACCCTAGTGACATTCTATACATGGCAAAAACATCATTATCTGCTACTGTCAACAACCACCACCACCATCCGACATGTTGCACCGCCATTCAAGTCAAATCATTGGCCATTGTTGTTTTGTCGCTTTCAAATTAAATCTAAAATTTTGAAATAAGTATTGAAAATTGAAAAACTATTTATCATAAATTACACTCCTTAGAAAATGACGGGCCCCAGCCAAAGTGATTATGGGCTGATATTACAAAAGTCAATCAAAAATTTAAAAAAAAAAACAGACTTCAAAATTTAAATTCAACGCTGGTTATTGTTATAAGTGTAGTATGTATTTTCATAGGAATATTTTGAGGTTAGGAAGTGGTACATTTGTCAACGGAAGGAAAGTGTTGATCTCTGATCCAGTGGCTGGATAGTTTATGGCAGACAATTTAGTGCGCTTTCGTGTCTTTATTGTATGAGTAAACAGTTCAAATCTTATTCAGATAGCAGATAGCGAAACTACAAAAGCTTAACTACCTTTTAACGAAATGAAACTAAATTCACCTAAAATTGCATCAAAAATAAATGCGTCTAAAAAGCCAAACAGTTAGTCAATGCTTGCTCTTTATATAGGGCTACACAGTCCATTTCTGTAAATCGTGTGGGTACACTATGCTGCCCTACGTTTAAATCACAGCGAAATATTCCAAGAGTGTCCAACAGCTGTTTTAGTATCACAGAACATCCCTGGACTAGTTGGAAAACTTATAGCGATCGACACAAATAATTGTATTCTAACACTTCGCCCAGCGGCGGAAGTCATGACCTGGAAGGCCTGAAATCATGACCAAACAGGCCTTCTATAAAATGCGGAAGGCCTTCCCTACACATTACCTCCTCCTTTCTTTTTAATATTGCGTGAGATTGGGGGACAAGGCCTTCCTAGCCCATTGCCTAAAGAAGGCCTTAGAAGGCATGCAAAGAGGAACGCCGTAGAAGGCATTTACTTTAATTTATTTTTGTTAAACAAAAATAAAATTAAAATAATTTATTTTATCACAAAGTCACTATCCACTTCTACATATTTATTTTTAAGTATGTACAAGGTGTTTCAAAAGAAGTCAACCGATGTTGTTTGGCTCTCATTCTTTTTCTAAATGAAAAACTTCGATTCTGGTTTTTGATTATGTTTATTTGAACCTTTAGAATTTTATGGGTTAAGTTGAGAAGATGATATCGGTTAAATGGGCGCCCTCACAATTGATTACCATACGGGCTCGTTTTATGGCATTTTTCATCACTTCGGTGAGAACTTCGGGCGACAGATTCTCGCACTCGTGTCGAATGTTGACCTTGAGGGCTTCCAGGGTCTCGGGCTTGTTCACGTAAACACGGGATTTCAAAAAACCCCACAAAAAAAAGTCTGGAATGGTTAAGTCGGGCGATCTTGCGGGCCAGTGCAATTCGCCAAAACGAGAGATGAGGCGACCCGGGAACGCCGCCTTCAGAATATCGGTTGTGGCTCGCGCAGTGTGTGCCGTTGCTCCGTCCTATTGTAACCACATGTCCTCCAGTCCTAATTCGTCGAATTGCGGCAGAAAAAACTCGGCTAACATGGCTCTATAGCACCATGCAGTCACTTTGAGCGGGTGTAATGGCTCCTCGTGCATCACTCGTGGATTTTCGGTGCCCCAGAAGCGATAGTTTTGCTTGTTCACGTACCCGCTGAGGTGGAAATGACCCCGATCGCTCATTATGATTTTGGTGGAAAAATCGTCCACTTCGTCCACGAGATTGAGGATGGCTTGGGCGTAGGATACACGCGTTTGGCGGTCGACAGGCAGCAGCTGATGCACGGACTGGACTTTGTATGGGAACATGCGCAGGTCTTTGACCAAAATTCGCCATAGGGACGATCGGCTGATGGCTAATTGCGAGGCACGGCGTCTGGTCGATGTTTCCGGGGACAGCTCGACATCCTCAGCAACAGCGGCGATATTCTCGGCAGAACGGGCGCTCCAGGGCCGGCCCCTCCTGGCAACGTCTCGTGTGATCACATACTCTTCAAGGTTAGTGGCCAAACGGCGCAGTGTTCGCGCAGTCGGTGTCGGACGGCCGGGGAATCGGCAGCGGTATTCGCGCTGCGCCAACACCACAGACGAATTGTTACGCAAAAAAATAAAAAAAAAATTAAAAAATAAAAAATGGTGCCCAATAACATCCCATGAAGCGATTAGGGAGAGCTTCTCACAATCAATGAAATGTGCGCTTACTAGTTTTGCACTCACTAATTAGGACCTACAGTTTTACACCGGTTCCGAACGGTATTCTGAGAAGCATTTTCATGGCTAAGTACTCGATAGTGTCGCCATCACTAAGCGAGGTGACAGTCGTCGAAAGAAATGTAAGGTGGTCTGAGCAGGGATCGAACCCACGTTCTCATGTACAAGAGCTGCGCACACTAGCCATTGCACCACCGACGGCCAAAAAAAAACAGACACGATTATTCCGCATTCTTGGAGAGTGTATCGCTCCATGGCTTGTTTACTTGTATTCTACATCTGTCTAGTCCACAAATGTCAAAACAGATTTGACATTGGCTGCCATTTGCAAAAGTAAGAGCATCTTCCAATAGGGTGGTCACTTTTGAAACACCCTGTATGTATCTATCTTAGGAAGTTGCGTGGTACAACTACAACTGCGTGGTACAACTGCAGAAAACAAAAATTGAAAATTTTAAAAATACTCTGAAAAATATTAAATAAAAAAATATAATTTTAAAATTTTTATGAAATTTTCCAATTGCATTTCGGTTAAAACGAATCGGAAAACAAATTTCTCAAAATTGTAAAAAATCTTCTTCTTGGTTATATCTGATGATAAAATTCATGCATTCTGCAGGCCATATTTCAGGAAGGCATTATAAAAGAGCCCTTTCGCATGCCGTATTTGTGGAAGGCCTTGCGACTTCCGCCGCTGGGTCATTACATTTCCATTTTCTTCACTCGTCCCTTTTTTCATGAATTTAATTGGCAACATTTTCACTGCCAGTACTCTCAGTTGATGTGTTTTGTACTTTTGGTTCGATATTAAAATACAAAATGAGAATGAGAAACATAAACCCCCCGTCCCTCCACCAATTTGTTGACGAACCTCGCAAATGTTATAAGGCTCCCGATGTATGCATATGCACTTGGAATATCAGATCCGGAGCCACTGCCGAACTGACAGATGTCCTCGGGGATTATAAGGCTGATGTTACTGTTATCCAGGAGATTCGATAGACAGGTCATGGCTGTACAAGGAAGAACTGTGACATATAATACAGCTGCCATGAGAAAACCCATGAATTTGGTTGCGGATTTCTAGTTGGCTAAAGACTATGACATCTGGTCTCAACGTTCAACCCCGTGAGCGAACGTATAACCACCATCCGCATAAAAGCAAAATACTTTTAAATTTCCCTAATTTCAGTACATGCCACGAGGGAAGAAAAATGCGATGATATCCGCTTCCTTGGCAATGACATTAAAAATGTTCTAGGTGATTTTAAAGCTAAAGTCGGCAGGGAAATTTCTTTGAGCCACACGCTGAAAAATCTGTAGTTTTTTGTTGTTTGGATGTCAATATAACATGTGTTTTGAGCTTGTCGCAACTATAATATACTTGTGCCCAAACGAAGTGCGTATGCTATTCAATATTAAATGTTTGAGGCACAATGGTTAGTATGTTATAACATATGTGTTTGCGACCCAAATATATTTGTGTTTGTGATAAAAATACAGCCGTGTTTGTTGCACTGTTTATGCTCTCTCGAGAGCAAAAGAATAAAAGAGGGGCAACGAGTGTGGATAGCTTGTAAGTGTGTATCTTTATTTTTTCATTATACTCTCAGAGCGTGGTTCATAAATATTTCTGAATGTGCGTACAAATTGCAGATGAAGTCAGTGTTTCTTATTTTGACTCGGCGGTTAAATGGTTTGTGATGTTGCTTTGGTTTTTGTGTATGTGTTTCGCATATATTTATGTGTGCTACCAAAATGAGAAATGGTTTTGAGGAAAGAAACTGGAAAGGGCAACAACGTGAATCCCGTTTTCTGCCCGAGCCCCTACTGACAAACTCAGAATGGAGGACCATTTGTGAAATATAATAAAAAAAAACACAAGTAATTAATACACGCTTGTCTTGAATGAACTAGATTTGTATATAAGTATATTGTTTGTGTACCAACGCATAGTGATAACCAAGGCATAGTTGAAACCTTCTGAAAACAAAAACGTGAGAGACAACAAAGAAAGGAGAACCAAAGGAGCAGCATAGTCTCATTTCATAAAAAAGTAATGCATTCAGCAAGTAAATATAAAAAAGGGTTATTTAAAATATTTTAAGTTTTTGTATTAATTATTTATTTTATTTATAATAAATAAAAGAAGAAAGAATAATTCGTTTCTAAATATTATTATATTTGGAAGAAAATACGCAAAAGCATACATATTTGTCAGTAAACATGCTATTGTTTGCATTTTAATACACCTGAATTTGGGGCTTGCTAACATATAAATTTTTGAAGTGTGTTCCAAACATATACATGGTTACTGCTGAATATATTTGGGAGAATATGTTACAGAGGACGTTCATTCTATGAAAGCTGGTGCAGAGGCCGCACTTGGTTATGTAAAACGGCTTAAAGACCATGGAAGATGAAGAGTGCCGCATGAACCTCACGATGAAGAGTGCCGCATGAACAGTAGTGAAAATACCGCTGCACGCATGGCTATGCTTCAGTCAGTTGCAACGCGAGCAGCGACGGAAAGGTATAGGGAGAAAAGGAGAGAGGAACCCGGTGTATTTAAGAAGAAAGAACGGTTGTGGAGAAAGCGCGAGAGTGAGCGAATGGAATCTTCCAGGAGCAAGAATGAGGGCCGTAAATTCTACCGAAAATTACCAAGCCAAGCCAACGGAAATATATCAGGGCTCCCTTTTGTGGAGATAACGCTGGGAATATTGTCACAGATGTGCAGAGTATGTTGGAAATATGAATAGATCACAACTTTCTTTTACTTGTCCCAGGAGATTTCAATATAGATGAGGGTGTGGATCACACATAGGACGGTGGCGTCGACTGCCCTCTCCTAACCAAGGCGAAGTTAGAACTGCGGCTTGAGAACAACAAAGACGCTGGTGCTGATGCAATACCGGCTGAGTTGGAAAGGCGCATGCACCAGCTCATATGTAGAATCGGGCTCAATGAATGCATGTGCAGAGATTGGAATCTTAGCACACTGTGTCTTGTTTTCAAAAAAGACGCCCCGAGTATATGTACCAAAAATCGTGGAACAAGCTATTTATCCATTGCAAATAATGTCCTCTCGAGCGTAGTGTGAGAAAGACTAAAGCCATTTATTGCAGACCTGATCGGATTTTATCAGTGTGGATTTAGGTCGGGAATGTCATTTTAATTTAAGGTGGTCAGAGAAGGGTTCGAACCCAGGATCTCATGTACAAGAGCCGCTCACACTAACCATTGCACCACCGCCGGCCACTGGGAAAGTCAACTATCGACCAGATATTCACACTATGACAACTCGTGGAGAAACCCCACACGCCGAAAAATTTGTCTTTTTGTTGTTGTTTGGATGCAAATATAACGTGTTTGTAGCTTGCCGAAAATATAGTATACTTGCGTCCAAACACATTATGTTTGCTATTCAATATAACATGTTTGGGACACACTGATTAATAGGTTATAATATATGCATTTATGGCCCAAATGTGGCCATGTTTGTTGAAAATTGCAGAAAACAAAAACATGATAGGCAATAGGTAAACAAAAAGTAGCAGATTCACGAAAACAATACTTGCAAACATGTACATGGTTCCTGCAATATCATGTTGGGGCCGTTATTTTTCTGCGTGCACGAAAGACAATCAGTCACCTACCTCTGCGTAGATTATAAGGCTGCCCCTGATAGCCCGCTACGGGGGAAACTGTTCCAAGCTACATATATCGGAGCTTGGTATTCCTGCTAAGTTATCACTCCTTTATAGAATGCCACTGACCGAGACGCGAAGCTTCAGCCAGGGTTGTGAGAAAAGCCGCAGTCAACATGAATAAAACTAGCAGCCACAAAGGTCACATGCTGCTCGCGTATGCTGATGATTTAGACATCATTGGGCGAAATCTGCGAGAAGTTACTGCAGTATTTTCGAGAATTGAGAAAGAAACAGCTAAAGTAGGTTTTGCAGTAAACGAGGCCAACACAAAATTAATAGGTTCGAAAAGCAGAACATCGACCCGAGTTGGTGAAAAGGTGAACGTTGATAAACGGTACAGTTTCGAGGTAGTGGACGTATTTATTTACCTCAGATCTGCGGTGACCAGAAGCAATAACGTCAGCCTAGAAATCAAACGGAGAATTGTGCCTGCAAACAAAATGGTTTCCTAATACATTCCATAAACGAATTGGAAAGACCTTCTCACAACCTGTGAGCTCTGCGCTTTCTAGTTTTATACTGGGACCTACAGTTTCAACACCGATTCCAAAATTAACCTCACTATGCGAGGTGACCGCCGCCGAACGAAATTCAAGGTGGTCAGAGCAGGGATCGAACCCAGGATATCATGTACAAGAGGCGCGCATACTAGCCATTGCACCACCGGAGGCCGGTGCTTGCAATTAGGTGTTATTTCGGGCTAAGCAAGACACTCTCTCGAGAAACGACGATCCAACCATTTCAGACTCATGCCACCTGTCTTACTTTATGGCGCAGAATCCTGGGTCATATCGCATGCTGAAGAAACATCACTGGGAGTCTTCGGGAGAAAAATGCTCCGAAAAATATGTGGTCCTGTAATAGAGAGCGGCGAGTATTGACGTCGGATGAACCACGAACTGTATAATCTGTATCTCGACATTGACATAGTCATGCATATCAAAATAGAGCGTTTATTCTAGCTAGGCCATGCCAGTAGAATGGCTGAAAATTAACCAGTACGAAAGGTATTAGAAGACGTACTCGCATGACATCGAAAAATAGGGCGAACAAGATTTCGCTGGAAAGACTAGGTGATAGAAAGCCTGCGAGAGCTTGGTGTTACCAACTGGTGGAGAAAAGCTGAAGATCGAGCAGGTTGGAGAAATATATTGCTCTCATTTTGTAAGGCCTTTGACCCCTCTGGGTTGTTTGAAGCAACCTAAGTAAGATACAGAATATGCATAATTTTCACTCCCCTAGAAGTTGTGTTATACCACTTCCAAACAATGTGTGTTCAGGATAGTTCAAATTTAAGTTATTCCCTAAAATGCTGAGAAATATATTCATTAAGTTATTTAGATAACTTGGGCTTTAAATGAATTTAATAGTGTTGCCATCCACAGTGGCCAGAAGAAACGGCTATGAAATCCTGGAACGGTTTAACAATTTATCTCAAAAAATTTCCTAAAGTTTCACTGTTGTATGATTTGAATGCAAAGGATATAACTTCTAGAGCCGGCAATGTTACTATAAACTACAAGACGCATGAAAGGCAATCCAATTAAGTCCTTTTTATTCGCAGTTTAGTTTACAGACTATGGGCTAATCCATAATCCACAAAATAATGCGACATTTAAGAAAAACACTCTGGAGACAAAATGTGTCAACAACATGTCAACCTGCTTTACAATGACATTCCATGGAACAGTAACTACCTCAACTACTCCAGCGTACATTCACACACACACACACACACAACTGGACATGGACATGGATTTGGAAATGGACACGGCCAATACAAGTACATCAGTAAGTGGCTCTTAACGTTGTTGTTGACCGACCAGCAGCAGCAATAATCGCCGTCATCAACAACATCATTGAGAGCGAGAGGAAATCTTGTAAACCGCAACACAATGCATAACATTCGAAAATGGCGGCTCCAATAAACATCGCCACTGCCACCGCCACCGCCACTACCCCTACCACCAACAACAACAGCAACAGCAATCGTTGTTGAATTACTGTGATAACAATGTATCATCAACATCACAATCATCATGGCAAACATCCTGAGGACCGACCGACCACTGTCAAGTGCAGGGTTAGACGGCGGGTAGTATCTGAAGTAGAAGCAAAATAACAACAAAAAACTGAAGATTTTTCACAATCTATTACACCACCACTCAGACACACACACAGAGTGAGAGAGCGCTGGTTATTTATATTTGCATGTACTGACTTTACTGACCGTATAACTTCTAAGTGATACTGTTGTCGTTGTTACCAAATCTCTTCATTCGTTACCAATTTAAAGCCAACAATAAGTAACAAGATGCTAAAGACGATGACTACGTGGATTGCTATCACAGTTGATGGAATAAACGATGAAATGATTTAAAACCCGATATATCCTTGGCCGTCGAACTGTACATAGCCGTGATACTTGCAACCATCAACAGGCTACGGTGACTGGAAGTCAGGGATGGCACAACAAAAGTAGAGGTTTAACACTTCTTTTTTGAAAATTTGTATATCCAGCTAATCAATTGCATCCAAAGAAGTTGTAAAAAAATGTAAGAAATTTTCCTTAGAATTTGGTGCAAAAGTAGTGCTATACTAATGATTTTAACACGGGATTGTAATATGAGAGAATCTACTTTGTGTGCCGGGTTTTAGTGCAGTGTTAGCTGTTAATTTTCAGGGCATGGTACATGTCTATCCAGAAAACAGCAACTGGAGGAAGTTCAGGGATGGAATACCGCCATAGAGTTCTGAGGTCGATTACTCCAAGGACTAAGTCCCAGGACTGAATGTCACCAAATTGATAATATTGCAACAAAAATTACGACTTGTTTCCTTTGCTTTTTGGACCGAAGTTCTTTATCGCACGTTGCAGGAAGGGGTCTAAATGAAAAAAAATTGTTTTAACACTATTATGCTGCAACCCAGTATTATCAATTATATTGCGTACTTTTGCTTTGGTTTGTGTCTAGACTAACATACACTCCGGTTCATTTATTTAAAGGCACAAAAAATTCCATATTCAGCAGCCAGTATCTTTTGCAATTTGTAACCGATTGCAGAATTTTAAAATGGAGATGGAAGCTAGACATCTTGAGATATAAAAAAATGACAATAGTGGTTTCTTAACTAAATAACTTTGTTGGAGCAATTTATAAAAAAAAGTCCAAAAATGTGTTATTTTTTTGGTTCACTTGAATAAAGGCACTTTATTATTTTTATTTGAATTTGAATTTTATTGACCCATATTTGTTAGTTTTTGGTTAATGTATGAGGAGTTCATCCTACAAGCTTACAAGTCATGAACATTTTGGTTGATTTTTGTTGGAAATAATAGACAATTCAGTTCAACACACACTCACTGACATGACTAGTTTCGAACTCCGTGACAAGTTCATCATCAGATGCCTAAGTGCTGTGCCTGAATTGATACCATCGGTTGCAATCAATTCTGCAATTCACATGTGCGAATTAATATCGATCGAAGATCCCTAAGTATCAACATACACTGAAAGGGCTATAATTCCAACAACAAGAACAGACAGAATTTTTCCACAATGTTTTTCTTTTCCTCATGCGTTCTCGCATTGTCGCAGTGCTTTGAGGTGAGTTTCAATTTATATCACAGAGTTGTATTTTCCCGTGGTATGGCATTTTCCGAAGACCGTGCTAGTGTCAGTTAAATCTATTTGAATTTGAATCTTATTGGTCGATATTATATTTATTATTTTTAAAGTACGCGCTGATTTTTTGTAGTAAAATGTATTTACATACAATTTATTATATCTTAATCATTTTACGAGTCATAGAGGCAAAACAAAAAATTTAAAATCTATCGGAAAAAACTAAAATCGATGTTTACGGTTCTGAAGAATATTCTAACCGCGCAATAGCTAAAAAAATTGGACGGAGCCCAACAGTTGTCGACAATTACATCAACGACCCCGAGGGGTATGGGAAACATTTTAAAGGAAGGGTTTCATTGCCTTATGAGAAAAGAAAAATCATCAGAATTGCTTCTAATTCTGCCTTATCCTTGTCAAAACTAAGAGCTCAAGCTGGAGTGAAAACGAGCAAGTCAACAGTACGCAGAGTAATTAAGAGATCTTAAATACCTCAATTTACAAAAAAAAAGCCGCCACTTAATGCTCCTCGTAAGGAAAAGCGGCTTCAATTCGCATGAGACTACATGGTATATAGGATGTGCAGCCAAGTGGTCATGTAAATGCCTGGAGAACCCTTGTATTTACGGATGAGAAGAAGTTTAATTTGGATGGGCCTGATGGCTACAACTATTATTTCCTTGATCTGCTCAAAGAAAATCATTTTTTGAACCGACATCACAGTCGAGAGGGCGGCGTTATGGTGTGGGGTGCTATTACGTACTATGGCACCATCGATCTTGAACTTCAAAGTGCAAAAATGACTGGTGCGAGCTACAAAACGATATTGGAATCGGCTTTTACGAAGTTTGGTGAACTAGTTGGTCCCATATCTTGGATATTGCAACAGGATAATGCCCCTATACACAACGCCAGAGTAGTAAAGGAATTCATTGCAAGCCAAAATTTTAATATTCTGACTGGCCACCCTAATCGCTAGATCTAAACATTATCGAAAATGTCTGGAGTTGATTATCTCGTAAGGTCTATGAAAGAGGTAGACAATGTGATGACAAGCACTTACTAATTCAGGCCATTAAGGATGCTTGGAATCAAATTTCATTGGATTACATAAATTCTCATTATCTCTCAATGAAAACCCGTATATTTGAAGTTATTAAAAACAAAGGGGGTTGTACCCATTACTAACAGTCCGATTCTGTGCACTTGATAACTTCACCACATTGAGTATTTATCAACTTTTGAATATTTATCAAGATTTGGTATTTTACTACAAAAAATAAAAGCTTTTTAGTTGATAATTTGTCAAAGTCTCATTTGGTATTGATAACTCTAATTTATTGTGGGTGTGTATTCAAATTCGGTAAATAGTGCACGCTTCATGTAAATATCAACATAATGGATTCTTTTTTAAAATACATGAATAAATTTGCGTATCCTTTTAGAAAAATGGAAGAAGAAATAATTGTGTTAATGCTGATTTGTGAAGACGAAGAAAATGCGGAAAAAAGAAGGCGTAAGTGTGGCTTACGAAGATTACGCGACTCAAGCGATCCTTTTCAGTTGTCGGAGGCAGAATTTATGTATCCATATTTTTGCTTTGTGCCAATAATTTGATAACAATAAACAAAATCAGCTGTCAATAGAAATTCACCACACTGGTGAATTTCAAAAGCTTTTTATTTAGCAATGTTGCCACAGAATACCAACCGAACCTTTGGGTGATAAAAATCTTGACAAAATATCTTGATACAAAATTTATCAAGAATTCACAGAATCGGGCTGTAATAGTTCTTAAATAAAGTAAAATAAATTAAAAAAAAAAAAACAAGAAAAACTGTTTATCATTAAAATTAGTTAAAGTGCCTTTATTCAAGTGCCCCAAAAAAAAAGCACATGCTTTAACTTTTTTTATAAATTGCTCAAAGAAAGTTCTTTAGTTAAGAAACCACTATTGTCATGATTTGTTTTATATCTCAAGATGTCTAGCTTCCATTTCCATTTTAAAATTGTTCAATTGGTTACAAATTGCAAAATAACCAGGCTGCAGAATATCGAATTTTTAGTGGCTTTAAATAAGTGAACAGGAGTGTAGGTTGGGAAATTTCTTGTTAAGTTTGAAGTTTTCTAGGTGGAGCCTGTAACCAATATTTAGTATATATCGTAGTTTCGAACCCTACAAAAAGTAAATTTAGAAAAGCCAAAGTGAATGCAGTTTAAAAAAAGAAATTTTTCTTAAATAAGTGCATTTTCTCCAAAAAAGGAAATTTTCTCAAAAAAATACATACTCAGATTCTTAAACAAAGTACCTTTTCTTAAAAAAATACCTTATATTAAAGAAGTTCCTTACACTTTCATACAAAAGTACCTTTTCTTAAAAAAAATTATTTTTTTTTAAATTCAATACCTTTCCTTAAAAAGTACATTTTCTTACAACAAATTGCCTTTCCTTAAAAAACCTACCAGTTCTTTAAAGAGTACCTTTTTTGTGAAACAAAATAACATCTCTTGAGATAAGTGAGTACTCTTAAAAATGTACCTATTCTTGAAAAAAGGACCAATTCTAAAAAAAATTCGCATTTCTTAAAAAACAAATTTTTCTTCAAAGAAATACCTTCTTTTAAAAAATATAACTTTTCTTACAAAAATTCCTTTTTTTACAAAAATTCCTTTTCTTAAAAGTACTTTTTCTTAAAAATAAAATAATTCCTTTTCTTTTCTTTTCTTGACATAAGTATCCTTTCTGAAAATAAGTACATTTTCTTAATAAATATCCTTTTCCTAAAAAGAGTACAATTTCTTTAAAAAGTGTCTGTTTTTAAAAAAAAGTACATACTAGTCTGTGAAAAAAATTCATACTCGTATGGCTTTTCTCACAGAAAGCACTTCTTCTTAAAAATAGTACCTTTTCTTAAAAAAACATTAGCTTTTAAAAACAGAAGTGTCTCACTTTAAAAAAATTACCTTTCGAGAAAATATAATACATATTCTTACAAAAAATACCTAAAATATACTTTTTTTTAAAAAAATACATTCTATAAAAACAACAAATTTTTCTTTAAAAAAATTTGTCATTTTACAAAAAGTATCTTTTCTTAAAGATCCATTTAGATTATCGTATTTTGATGGAACTAACTAGTACATAAATATATAGCGAAAGGAACTTCGTTCCAATCGGGTGTCCCCTGACACCTCATGTAATTTTTTATTTATTTTATCGTTTTTTTTTTTAAATGAGCAGAACTTCTTTCTTGAAATAACCCTGGAAATCAAACACAGAGATGTGCTTGCAAACAGGTGTTATTACGGCCTAAGCAGGCACTTCAGAGATAATACCCTCTCTCGGGACCCGAAGATCCAAGTATAAGCGACTCTGATACTCTGATACTCGACTCTGTTTGTCGCAGAATCTTGGGTCACGCTGATGAAACACCATTGGGAGTCTTCGAAAGAAAAAGGTTCCGAAAAATATATGGTCCTATAATAGAACACAGCGAGTATCAACAACGGATGAACCACGAGCTGTATAATCTGTATCCCAACATCAACGTAGTTATTCATATATAAGAACAGCGCGTTTACACTGGCTAACCCATGTCAGTAGAATGGATCAGAATGATGCAGTGCGAAAGGTATTAAAAGACGTATACGGAGGACATCGGAAAATTGGACACCCAAGACTTCTCTGAAGAGATCAGGTGGATTATTTCCTGCAAGAGCTTGGTGTTACCAACTTGAGGAGAAAAGCTGTAGATCGGGCCGTTTTGGACAAACATGTTGTCCTCATTTTGTAAGACCCTTGACCCCTCTGGGTTGCTTGAGGCCATCTAAGTAAGTAAGAACTACTTTCTTGATGGTTATCTGAAAGAACATCTAAATATGCATATGTAACAGTTTCGGAAGTAATGAAAATGTTGATCTATAAAACTACTTCCATTTTTTTGTGCGGGTAGCTACTCCTAAATCTAAAGCGAATTTGAAACATTATTTGAAAAAGAATTTATATGTCATCTCTAATTATTTAACGTCGTTGGAGACCCACTATACACGACTAAAAAAATGGTTTCCCGTTACATCCCACGAGGGGAGAGCGTCTAACAACCAGCGAGCTGTGCGCGTTTTAGTTTTACACTCACTGATTGGGACCTACAGTTTTACACCGGTTCCGAACGGTATTTTGAGAAGCTTTTTCATGGCTAAATACTCGATAGTGTCGCCGTCACTAAATTATTATATTGCATTACTATAACCATGTCTTCAGCCAATGCATCCTGTGAGAAAACGAAACACTAAATCGTTCATCAGTAAGATAACTCTTTTCTCCGGCACTCACACCAACACTCAGTTCCAAGGTTCCGGTAAAGATTACGATAGGGCTTAGCCACTAAATTAAATCCAAACATTAAACCCTACTTAACCCCTCATGCTAATTCTCTACTTTGTCCTAGACTTCAATTTCAAGATGCCATACGATATCGCTGCACGAGTGACTTGACATAAGATAGAAAGAAGTTGGTGTTGTATCATGGAAAAATATCTCCGCAAACGATTCGAATGACAGATGAACGATTTAAATTGCAATGGCAAACAGAGATAGTACCAACTTATACGGCAACAAAACTGAGCTGAACTAAACTGAACTATTTTGTTGCCAAGGATATGTTTTGGAGATGCGATAGCACCACCATTTACCGGCAGTTAAATGAACATATTTTTAATTAGTCTTCCATGTGAGGAATGTAGACAAATTCTTGAGATAATCTTAGGATATCTAAGCGACAGGCATCCAGAGATGGGGAGATTCATCACTGATACACCCATTTGAGTTACACCACTTGCCAATTGTATCTTCGAACATTTAAGCCATCATTAAGCCCAAGTGTTGGTTGGGAAAAGCGACACAAATCTGCAATTTTGTTGTATCTTTCTGCTTTGCTTTGTTACTGAAATGTTTTCGGTTTCAGTTGGCATTTTGCTCCTACTACACGGCTGTGGACAATGCGTAACGTAACGACGAGACAAAAGTGAAATGCCAATCATTTACTTACTGCATGTATAAGTAACAACAGCAACATCCCGAGACACATCTCGGGACACACGTTAAGCCTCGTGAACGCGGCATGTCACACTTGCTGAAATATGTCGCCGGTCATCACTGCGTATAGTGGTGGACATGTGTGTGTCCATGTTGTCCGTTGGAAGACTCTGCCGCAAAAATGCTGTGAAACAATTCCCATGGGAAACGTTAAGGCATCTGGAGATTAGTATAAAAGCGCAAGTTTACTGCATGTCGTTACTGTGCCTTGCCTCTGTCCACCTCCTCTTCTCTCTCCACACATCACATCACTTCTCTTTTAGCTTTCATTGTTTAAAAATGGAGTGCAAATATGTATCTGACGAAGGGACATTCCTTACATTTTCCAGAAGGTCATTTTCCTTTTTGATTGTCTGTGGGTTTTGAGAGAACAAAAGAAATGTTATATTGAATGATTGAGAAGTGGACCTGGCTAAAGTTGTATGGATAGCTATGAGTCCGAGTCACAATTCCGTTGACAAACAAAGCTAAAGGTATTCAGTTTTCCATTATGGTTATTGCCATATTTAAGCTTTTGGTCTCAGACGGATCTACTCTCCATAATTTCTGTAAATTAGAAGTCGATGTGATTACATCCTGAATAATCCATCTTTGTTTCTTGTTTGGATGCAAATCTTATATGTGTGTGGAGCTTCTCGCAAATAGTGTGGTCAAACACATTGTGGTTGCTATTCATTACTACATGTTTGAGACACAATGATTAATGTGTTATGACGTATATTGTAACGTGGTTTTGTCTAGGGCTGAGGTAAGCTCAGCCATGTACAGAGTCTTTCGTTTGGATCCACCAAACCTTTCGAAATAAGAACAGAATAGTTTACCCTTTTTGGGGGGTTCAAATTCAGATTCTTTATTGATATTTAATTTACAAAGTAATTTGATTTACATGAATAACATCAACTGCTCCACTCGGTGAGAACACTCCTCTTAGCTTGAGAACTCTAGTGTTGGTTGACAACACTCTTCAGGAGGCACTTGTCTCGGCTCCAGGCAAAATGCTATAATCTTGTCTGGTTGTACGCTCGGAGGCGACGACCTGACTCTAGTCAACCTTAACCCTAAGTACCATTGCTGTAGTGACGCAAATGAGAATTGCTTCCAATCACTCATTCTCGTGTGGGCATTAAAACTAGTTCGCTGTTAATACTCATATGTACACAACGTCGACAGAGCTTGTGTGTTGTCAGTGAGTGTGATTGTTCGCGGTGGTTAGTGCGACTCATGGATGTTGTGTATGCTTAGGTAGACCAGGGACGTATGCGGGTGGGAATGGCGGTGAGTGTTTGTTATTATGTACGGACGGATCATGACGTCACGTTACAGAATGTTTGTGATTCAAACACAGTTGGTTTATGACGCAAATACAGCGGTGTTTGCTGCACTGTTTACTTAATTTTTTTGTCGCTTTGCTCTATCGAGAACAAATTAATAAGAGAGGGGCAATGTTATTGCAAGCGTATACCTGTAATTTTGTATTATTCTTTCAGTCGTCAATTGTTCGCTTAGGAGGAAATATACCAATGCTTCGACGTAAGTATATGGATGTTTGGGAGGAAATATACCAATGCTTCGACGTAAGTATATGGATGTTTGGGATGAAACACGAATATGTCTTCACGTAAAGATATGCGTTTTTCCAAGTAAACATGTTAATGTTTGCATTTATATATAATTGAGATAAGTACGTGCAAGTGTGTGAATATTTAGTGTGTGTTCGAAACATATACACGGTTCCTGCCGAATGTGTTTCAGAGAATATGTTACAGAGGCCGTTTCTTTGGCGTGTAAAGATACGTGACTAATTTCTCTTTGCACCTTACGATTTTGGACTGAGCCCGACAATTTTGCTTAAGGCTCTGATTCCATATGATCATTAAACAAGCAGTTCGTGGCAATTAGGAAGTCCAGAAAGTCTCTGTACTCGCTCCAGTATATATATATTTGGAAGACAATATTTTTTTTATTTTATTTTACTTCCCGGCGGTAAGGTGCTACATGTTTCATGTTTTCTGATCTCGAAGAACACCCAGTACTAAAAACAGGTATACTCGCAGAAAAAACCGGTTGAGGCAGCCGAATTAGCCGTCACCGAATTTAGAGGTTGTCAGATCTACACTAGAGGTCATCCCAGCGGAATTAGAGGTCGTCTCAACCGAATTAGAGGTTGTCACAGCCACATTACAGGTGGTCCCAGTCGAATTAGAGACCGTCACAACCGAATTAGAGGTTGTCGCAAACGAATTGGAGGATGTCACTACCGAATTAGAGGTTATCACAGCCGAATTCGAGGTTGTCACAACCGAAATGTAGGTTGTCACAGCCGAATTAGAGGTTGCCACAACTTAATTTTGAAATTTTTGTCAAATAATTTAGTGGTGATTTTATTTCCTGTATTCTCATAAGTAATTACCGAGCGAGGAAGTAATTTATATTGGTTAATAATCTTAAGAGTATCATATTAATTTTACATGCCACTTCCAACCATGCTTGAAGTCCCGTTCATCAGGGTCACCACACCAATTCTGACGTGTTGTGTCTGTTGATTGAGGCCCTAAACGGTTCTATATACAGGTGATGGCATGGATGAGTTCGGCTGTCCCAAACAGAATTCAAGAGAAATTCGGTTGCAGCAACCGAATTGACGCCCAATTTGGTCGTTGCAACCGACTTAAGGCCAAATTTGGATATTGAGATCAAATTGATACCCATTTCAAAGGCAACAACAGAATTGATGGCAAATTCGGTTATTGCGTCTGTATTTGTGCCACATTCGGTTGCTGCAACCACATTTGGAACCAATTTCAGTTGTTGCAACCGAAATTAGAGAAAATTAAGACGACATAACGAATATAATTGAAAATTTAGTTGCCACAACCGAATCAATTAAAAAACGAAATCGCGACAACTACAATTCGGTTGTGGCAACCTCAATTCGGTGGCAACAGCCGAATTTAGGTTGCTGCGACCTCTTTTTAAACAATTAGTTCTCTGGGTATACACTATTGTTATGTCGTTCCCCAAAAGCCCATTGATTTCTGGATTAAGAAGACATATTTTGGGATTTTGGTAAAAATATACTATGTTTCTGACTTAATATGTGTGGCCGTCGGTGGTGCAATGGTTAGTGTGCGCGCCTCTTGTACATAAGATCCTGGATTCGATTCCTGCTCTGACCACCTTAAATTTCTGTCGGCGGCGGTCACCTCACATAGTGACGGCGACACTATCGAGTATTTAGCCATGAAAAATCTTCTCAAAATACCGGTCGGAAACGGTGTAAAACTTTAGGTCCCAATCAACGAGCATAAAACCAGAAAGCTCACTGGTAGTGCTCAGATCTTCCCAATTCCTTCATGGAATGTAATGGGAAACCATTTATTTATTATTTTACATGACTTAATTTAGTGTTCATATTCCGAATTCCGAGATATGTAAAACACTGTCACCAACAACAAAATCCCAGATGGACAGAATGCTTTGGCGCATGTACCTGGGATATTTTTTTGGAACACGTGAAGTTAAAAATACTCTTGCGGACCTCGACGTTAATAAATCCCGAGGCCCGGATGGTATTTCATCACTTGTTGTAAATAAAAGTGTTTTTCGATGCTTGCTCATCCATTTCGAACCCTCATACCGTGCGGGTATCTTGCCTTCGCTTTTGAAGGTTGTTAATGTCTAGTCGATTCCTTAAAAGGGTGAAGCGGATAACCTCGAAAATTACCAACCAATTGTAATTTTCACCATGCTCCCGAAGGTGAAGGTGAATTACTCTGAATTCAACGGTCTACTTAGTGATCAACCGTGTGTATTCCACAGAAACCGTTCTACAGGTGATCTGATGGCGTTCCTCTCAGAATAGTAGAGTCGGTCCGTATATAGACTGGATGAAATTAAGGTAGTGGCACTAGATATTTCCAAGGCGTTTGATAGAGTCTGGCACCACGCATTCAGATCAAAGATTAAAGCTTTTGGTTTAGGTAGCAACTTCTCCCGGTTTATTGCGAGCCTACTCAGGGATCGTTTTATATAACTGTTGTTACAGATGCCATCTCATCCGATGAGTATAAAATGAATGCGGCGGTGGTACTACAAGGTTCTATTCTCTATCCGACCTACTTGGTCGGACAGCCAACTTTATCTACTCATTTGCTAATGACAGCAATATTTGTCATTCTTATTCGTTTGATTGTCGGCCTAATCAGTCCGAGTTACAGGCAATGAGACAGGTCATATGCGATTCACTTAACCATGATGTGCATTTTGTTTCTGAGTCAAGTCGGGTGAATAGAGTCGAATTGAATTCACGTAAGACCCAGTCTGCCGTGATTATCAAGAAGGACTCAAGTACACTTTCCTAAATTTTTCAAGAGAAACAGATTTCTGAATTCTGCTTGGAGCTTCATTTGTAATAATAAACCCGTTGTTTTTTATAATGAAATTAATAACATTTATGTAGTTTTGCCGCAATTTCCAACCATAATGGAAGGTGCGAAATGTTGCTAACTTGAGCATTAAAAAGAATATTTTTTTTTTAAATTTTGGAGTTGAGTCTTTCTTAGTAAGCAGGGCAGCAGTGTTGTGACCGTCACTGGTGCAATGGTTAGTGTGCGCGACTCTTGTATATATGAACGTGGGTTCGATCACCTCGCTTAGTGAGGGCGACACTATCGAGTGTTTAGCCATGAAAAACTTCTCAAAATACCGTTCGGAACCGGTGTAAAACTGTAGGTCCCAATCACTGGTTGTGAGAAGTACTCCTCAATCACTTCATGGGAAGGAATGGGAAACCATTTTTTTAAGACCCAGTGTTGCATAGTTCCGCACAAGCGCACAATTGAAACAGCTTTTGCATCTATTTCTATGAATGGAAAGGGTATAGAAGAAACGGAAGCTCTTGATGTTTTGGCATTAAAAAAAAATGTGTGAGATCCACTGGAATAAACACGTATTTAATGTGTCGCAAGAAGTAATCAAGTGTTTGGACTTTTTAAAGCGGTCTAGGAGATTCTACACACCATTGGATGTTTTCCATATCTATAAGTACATCACGCACTTCCGCCAGAATATAGAAGATATCTTTCATATTTGTGCGTGTACCTCTAAGTCCATGTGCTTTTAGATCATGTGCAAAGGAGGGCGATGATACTAATAGTTAGCCAGCTCTGTCACCTGTTTGGAACATCCTCGTAGTGAGAGCTGTGTATCGTTGTTCTATCAATATTTTCATGTGCTCCTCTGAGGTAGACGACCTCCGGGTATTTAGCCGTCCAACAAAGTTGACCAGAGATTCACATTAAACTATAGTTACTTGGCCAGTGAGTGGATCCAACTACAATCTACTGAGAGAACTCGTTTTGCAGCAGAATAGTGGAATAAGCTTCCGGCGAGTGTATGCCCTATTACTTATGATGGCAACAAGTTTAAGTCGAACATCAACAAACACTATTCCCCCTATCCTCCTACTCCCATGACTATTTACTAAGTCAAATTCAACGCAGTGCATTTATAGCCACAAAAAAACAGCCGTCAAGTTCTGAATTGACAGCTCTTACATATTGGCCGTTGCTGTTGGCACAAATGCCAAATTACGTCCAAACTAGTACCATGGTCGATCTGTAAAAAAAATTAATTTCCAAACGCGGACATCTTTGGCATTGTCTCGTGGTGTTAATGAAACCCAGCACACATAGGCATCGCATCGAAACTAAGTGCAGAATGTCTTAACTACACGCTGGAAAATCGGTATATTTTGTTGTTTGGATGCAAATATAATATTTCTGTAGCTTGTAGCAAATATAGTATACTTGTATCCAAACAGATTGTGTTTGTATTTAATATTACATGTTGGAGTCACAATGATTATTAGGTTATAATACTTGTTTTTGTGACCCAAATGTGGCTTTGTTTGTTGGAAACTGCTGAAAACATAAACGTAATAGACAACAAAGAAACAAAAATCCAGCAGATCTTCAATTCATGAAAACAATGCGTGCAAACATGTACATGGTATATATAAGTAACTATTCGGATCATTTTAGAATGTACTAAATATTTATATACGCTGAAAATATAAATATAATATATAAATAAAATATAAGGTGTGTTTGTAGCTTGCCGCAAATAGAATATACTTGTGCCCAAATACATTGTGTTTGCTTTTCAATATTACATGTTTGAGACACAATGATTAATATGTTACAATTTATGTGTTTGACAAACAAATATAGCTTTATTTGTGATATAAATACAGCTGTTTTTGGTGCACAGTTTACTTCTTTTTTTCGCTATGTCGAGAGCAAAATACTAAAATGAGGACAAAGAAAGATTGTTCTGAGTCTAAATTAATGTTGTTACACTTTTCAATATTACCTGTTTGAGACACAATGATTAATATGTTATAATATATATGTTTAACTCCAAATATAGCTTTATTTGTGATACAAATACGCCTGTATTTGGTGCACAGTTTAGTTCTTTTTCTGCTATGCTCTGTCCAGAGCAAAATACTAAAATGAGGACAAGGAAAGATTGTTCTCAGTCTAAGTTAATGTTGTTACAGTGGTACTGTATTTTTACATTAATCTTGCAGTCGGCGATTCATAAATATTCCTAAATGCATTTTGAAATGAATTGAGTGTTTATATTGACTGATCTGTTGCGTTTTAGTTTCATGCATTAAGTCGCCAATCGTTCGTTTGGGACGAAACACACGAATGGCTTCCATGTAAAAGTATGTATCTTTGCAAGATAACATTTTAATGGTTGAATTTAAATATAAGTGAGTTTCCTAGTTTAGAAATCAGTGAGTGAAAAATTAGAAAGCGCACCGCTCACTGGTTGTGAGAAGCTCTCCCCCAATCCCTTCATGGGATGTAATGGAGAACAATTTTTTTATAGCGGAGTTTAGGCCTTGCGAACATATGAATGTTTAGAATACGTGTTCCAAACATATACATAGTTTCTGGAGAATATGTTATAGAGGCCTGTAGAGGAGGAGTTAGTCTTTCAGAATATTTTATTCAGAGGTACGCACAATGTGATGCAGGGTGTCAAAGTAACCCACAAAGTAACCCACTTTGGTGAAAGTTTCAAGGCCCGCAACTTCTAAACATCTAAGCCGAGTTTAACGATTTGTATCCAATACATTAGACAAATATCTTTCCCATTCTGGTAGCCCCCATAAAAAAACTTCGTGGTCGTCAGAGTTGTCAATACCATAAATCGCGTAAATCACTTCCGATCTTACTGACATTAGGTGTTAGGCTTGATGTCGTCAAACGACACTGAAACAAGGGTTGTTTTGCCACAGCCATTTTGGTAAAAGTTGTGTGGCCGACTGGAACAGATAAACTCCTGGAAACCCGAACCAATCTTTATGCAATTTTTCTATTCCAAATATTTTGTTTACCAACTAATTTTTATTAAAATTCTTCCTTTCTTCCAGGTTACCGAGAAAGCGCATTTGCCTTTGCGATCTCAGCCGCTGGTGTGGCACACAGTGTAGCGCGGGCCTGCAGTCAGGGCCGCCTGATGTCTTGCGGTTGCGATCCATCGGTGAATCGGAAAACCCTCAATAAGAATCTCAGACAAAGTCTGGACAAAGAAAAGAAACAATTTCTACAGTATTTGGAAACAAATCAAATACAACTCAATCCAGAAGATGAGAAAAAATATGAAAGATCAAAGATCGCCAGTCGATGGAAATGGGGTGGTTGTTCGCATAACATGGATTTTGGTGTGGAATTTTCCAAGCTATTCTTAGATTGCCGGGAGAAGGCAGGTGATATACAATCGAAAATCAATTTGCATAATAATCATGCTGGAAGAATAGTAAGTATAGGGACGGCATGGAAAACTTAAAATAAATTACTAAACTGTATTTTTGTTACATCTTTCAGTCCGTATCCAATAATATGGAATTCCGCTGCAAGTGCCACGGCATGTCCGGCAGTTGCCAATTGAAAACCTGTTGGAAGTCTGCCCCTGATTTTCATGTAGTCGGCAAAGTTCTTAAACATCAATTTCGACGAGCTTTACTGGTTGATCAATCGAACTTGGGCAACGGAGAACCCATTGTGGTCCTGAAAAGATCACGCAACAAAAAATCTAACAATGCCAATGCCAATAACGAAAGAACTAACGAACGCCACGAACGTCCTTCGAATGCGAAATCTAATTCAGAGAAAAACGCCCAACGATCCGCCAGAAAGTTGGAGACATCTCTTTTCTATTACCAAAGATCGCCCAATTTTTGTGAGCGGGATCCCTCAGCTGACATTTTGGGTAAGTGGCTGCTGGTATGCTATCTAATTCCGTTTAACAAATCTCGGCATTTGAAGCGACGCCTTCCAATTAGTAAAAATGATTAATTGCAGCAAATGCAAATATCCGATAATAATAATTTGCACAGCAAGAACTGGGCAGGGAAAGAGTGGTGGCAAAAGCCACAATTCAAATGAAACGTGCAGTATCATGCCAATAAACACTTCTTAATTGACAATCTTATTAATAAAATATGCAAATCTGTTATATATCCAACAATAAACAACGGCAAAAAAACACCTCTCGATGCTGGCAACACTAATAAATTGAGACTTTCAACAGAGCTATTTAACACTTTTGAAACGAGTAGTTTGCGTCGACCCACAGCCGCACAGTGGGCAACAGCGAATTAGGTGTCGTGTGTTAACCTGCATATCTTGCACATTCGACGCGATCTTACACCGTCCATCACAGGTGCTCAGTCGGAGTATATAAATGAATTTCCCATTACATCCCATGCAGGGATAGTTTATAACAATCACTGAGCTATGGTTTTTATAGTTGTGGACTCCCTGATGGGGGCCCAGACTTTTACACCGTGTGCGAACTTTTGTTGAGAAGCTACTACTTCGAAAGCGTTACCATCACTATGCGAGGTGACTGTCACCGATATAAGTTTTAAGGTGGTTTCTCCAGGTATTTAGCCCGCGATCTTATGCACAAGAGTCGCGCACGCTATCCGCTGCATCAGCGACGAACACAACAAATAGCCCAAAGAAAAGCAGCGTGCGACTTGGGGTGTTGTAAGAGTAGCATCTACATGTTTAACCCTTTGACGGCCGAAGCGATTTATTTTTTTCTTTTTGCTATTTTTATGATCTATGACCTAATAATAATATGTAGCTATAGCGCAAAAATGGGACCAACATTTTTTATGTTTGGTAAATTTTTTACCATTTTAGCTAAAATTCATACATATTGGCCAAACATATGTTCAGTCCAGGCGAGCAAGTTGAAGTTCGACCTTACATTTTTCAAAAGTTAACGTATGGACTCAAAACGTACCCGACGTTTCCCCACTCGCACCTAAGTTTTCGACCCGTTGTATCCCTTTGTAGTAAGACTACTTTTTTACCCATTTTAATGCTCATAAAAGTGACCCATTTTGATGGCTTTTGAGAATAAAATCGGATCAGCTAAAGACTTGACGCCTACTACAATATTGTTGCCACTACGGTCTTCTATAAATCACCTAATGATACAATTCTTCTATCTCCTACCAGGATAATTATGCTTGTCAAAACCTCTAAGGCAAACATACTAGCCTGTGGTCGTCAAAGGGTTAAGCTATGAAGATACTTTAGCGGCGCACACAAATAATTGTTTGAACAGAGGTTATAGGAATCGTAAATTCGGCTGTTGCCATCGAATCGAAGTTGCCGAAACTGAGTTGATGTTGTCAGGACAGAGTTCTGTCCCCACAATTGAAATTCGTTTGAAGCAACCTCTAATAAGTTGTGACAACCTCTAATGCGGTTGTGACAACCTCTAATGCGGTTGTGACAACCTGTAATGCGGAAGTAACGACCTCTAATTCGGATGTGATGTTGTTGCTTATTCGAATATTTTTTCTGTGGGCGTAGGCAATGAGAGTACGATAATACTATGTGACATCCTCTATTGCGGTTGTGGCAACCTGTAATGCGGTTGTGACGACCTCTAATGTGGTTGTAACAACCTGTAATGCGATCGTGACAGCCTGTAATGCGGTCGTAACGACCACAAATTCGGATGTGATGTTGTGGCTTATTCGGTTATTTTTTCTATGGGCGTAGACAATAAGAGTATGATAATACACGTTCATACTGGAAAAGCTGCCAGAACAGTTCACCGACCGTTTAACAGGTAGAGTACTGATGACACCCTACTGCAATATTAGGCCACGTATTCAGCTCTTATGAAATTTTCGTTCCCATAAGAAATGTGTGTATAACAACCCCTAAAATTTCGTGAACCGAAAACATCGCATACTTTGCAAGTGCTCAGCTCTACTCAGCTCTAAGCGAAAATTTCGTGAACAACAACAATTACAGGGTTGTTATGTCAAAGTTGTTTCGTACGACAACAGTTGTTTGGGCCCGAAATGTTGACGTTTCGAATATTTTGACAAACAAAAGTAACACACATAGAGAAATGACTGATAGAGAAACGATTTGACTCAGTAAATTGATGACATTTAGTTTGTTGCAGATGGGCGGTTGGATGTTGGAAAGTATTGCTTTAATAATACCAGATAGAGGCAATGGTTCAAAGCAAAGAACAATAAATCAGCAACGGCATTTCGTTTTGTGCATTAAAATTTTTGTGCAAAAACACCACAAATATATAATAACAAAAAAAGATAGAAAAAGGTCCAAAATACGGTTTCACAGTCATTCATGAAAAATGGAAGTAAAATTAATTTTGTAATTCCACCTGGTGTAAGTCAATTTACGTCAAATAACTCTCTATTGCACCGACCGCGCCACGAAGAGTGTGAAACGAAACGCCAGATGAGAAAGACGGCTGCTCTAAATGACATTACTCTATGTAAAACAAAATGGAGTACGAAGAGTCATTATTCGTCAAACATTTGCAAGGTTAGTCGAAGATGGGTGGTAACTCTCTACAACCAAAATTTCCGTGTAGAAGTAATTGACACAACTTCTTATGAAAATATCGGGCTTTATCACACAGAGAGGTGTCGTTGGCAGATGGTTACCAAATCAGCAGCAGATGAACCAACTACCGGAATTCTAATAGATTTAGGAGTGATGAGAAGACAGGAACATTGATTTTCGTTTTTCTGACTATAATCCCATTATGGATTGGGGAGAGCTTCTCACAATCTGTTAGATGTGCGCTTTAAAGTTTTTACACTCACTGATTAGGACCTACAGTTTAACACCGGTTCCGAACGGTATTTTAAGAAGCTTTTTTCATGGCTAAATACTCAATGGTATCGCCATCACTAAGCGAGGTGACCGTCGTCGAAAGAAATGTAAAGTAGTGAGAGCAGTGATCGAACCGACGGTGTCATGTACAAGAGCCGCGCACACTAACCACTGCACCATCGACGGCCACCCCTGACTATAACATTGTTTTTAAGCAGCGGTTTAGGCGATCATGGACTGTCTGAGATGGCTCAACAATGATAGTGAATACGTTCACTAATGTGAAAAAAAGGATAATATATAAAGCTGCGCTCAATTAAAAAATGAGATTTGTTCATTTGTAGAAAAACAAGTTATTCACCTAGAGTTCATATTACGACACGAAAGGTTGGACGATCTCGTCAGGATGGGATCCAACCTGTAAACAGTAAGACTGGACAATGCAGTCTTTCTAAAAAAAAATATAGAGTGAACTTAAGTTATATCATAGAGAAATAGAAACGAGCCGCTATGCCCCTCTCTACATATTCTCGTAATGACGACGAGGTAGTAGGCCATTTCATCGAGTTCGAGTTGCTTTTGTAATTTACTCTTTGGTTGGCATAATACGAACAGACATAAAAGCGAATGCGTATTTTGGTTCGTTGCAAACAACATAAAACATAATTTAGCTGTCATTAGTATCAATCAAACACATTTTGAACTTAGTTTGCTGCATGGTCTATAATCTGTATGTCTTCTTTGGGCTCTCATTCTACATAATTTCCCTAGTAACTTTTCGATCAGCTGTGCCATAGAGACCCCCTGGTTATATGCAAGAATAAGCGGCAAAAGAATCCGACACGCTTCAAACGGATGCAAACCAGCAGAGATACTATGGGTGACCCAGATTGAAACATTATCAGGGGCTTTAAGAAACTGTACAACTCGAATTTTATGGACTCATAGATATGGAATATTACCCGAATATACTTTCAGTTGAAGTAGCTGATATAAACGAATTCAGTTGGTGTGTGGAGGATTTCCAAACTATGGAACAATTGCGGGTTTAGAGCATATCAGGGCAAAGGAAAGGAAAACAATGAGAAAAATTGTCCGCAACATAAATTTCTTATGCAAAGATATGTGAAGTACAGCCGGAACAACGGAGAGTTTAAGTGCATCCCTAGAAGTGAGTCATGTACCAAAGCACTAATGTTTATTGTAGTAGTATACTTGTGTCCAAATACATTGTGTTTGCTATGTTGGAGACACAATGTTGGATACACAATGTTCAATGGGTTATAAAATATGTTTTTGTGCCCCAAATGTGGCTTTGTTTGTTGAAAACTGCAGAAAAAAAAACCTGAACCGGACAGATAAAAATCTGCAGATCTTCAATTCATGAAAACAAAGCTTGCAAACATATACATGGTTTCTGTAATATATTGCTGGGTCAGTTTATGTATTGATATCTACCTGAAAAACATTTGTAATGTAAATATGTAATAGCCTCCAGCGATCCTTGATTGAGTCTTTAAAATCTAGTCAGAGAATAAGTCTCAGTCGGGTGAACCGACTTAATCATACCCTCACCCTAAGTCATCCATTGCGTGGGAGTTCTGTTAAAAACCGTCCATACTCAAAAGTGACCATATTCAATAGCAGATTGGCATTGCGCTATATATTATTGATTTCCTCCCAATATTTATATGCGAGGTACAAAAATGGGCATGGCAAGTTGTTGCCATAATTTTGATCAGTACGAAATTTTATTAAGATCAGTTATTAATTACACAGTAGCTTTTAGCAAAATATTGCCTAGTACCGAATGTTATTAAGATCGGTTGTAGTTTATAAGAATTATCGATCAACCGGTCATCCGCCCAAATTTTATATAGGAGGTACCAGAATGGGTGTGGCAAAATAGCTCATTTTCTATAGGAGAACTCTATTTGACTAAATATTGACTAGTACAAACTTTCATAAAGATTGGTTCGATTTTGCGGGACTTCTCGTGACGAACAACCAGACGGCCAAACAACTTTTGTATGGGAGGTACCATAATAGGCGTGGGAAAATTACCCTTGTTTTAATCGGTGATTGGCGTTTGATAACGTGAAGCCTTATACCTAATTTCATTAAGGTCGGAAGTGTTTCACGCGATTTATCGGATTGGCAACCCGGATGAACACCCTGCTTTGTATGGGAGGTACCAGAATGGGCGTGACAATCTCGTCCATTTTCTCCAGTTAAGTAGGCATTTACAGATTAGTAACCGGTGTGAGAGTTGAAGCTAATCACATCTACCAGAAGAAAGGTGTGAAAGAAATATGATTTTGTGCTAAATGTGTCGATTTGTATGGGAGGTACCAGAAGGGGCGTGGTCGAAATGCCCATTTTCAATCCCAAACTCAATATTGGCAAATAATAGTCACGGACAAAATTTCATGGTGATCTGTAAACATTTACGGCAGTTATCGTGTTGACCAGCCAGCCAGACAAACAGACTGACGGACATGGCTCAAACGTCTTAAAAAGTCCTAAAACGAATTTCGTCCAAAGATACTAAGGGTATAATATGGCTCCTTCTATGTGTTAAATTTTTTTACGTATTAAATGATATATACCCCCATCCTATGGGTGAGGGTACAATTAGGACGAGATCGTCAGTGGTATATTGCAATGGGTGCAATCATCGCTGTTCTCATTTTTCATTTCTTGAGGTAGCAGTCAACTCACTTGAACTCACTAAAGAATCGAGTAATTAATCGTGAAAACCTTCTCAAAACCCGTTCGGAATCGGTGTAAAATTGAGTCTACGAATAAAAATGCCCAAAACCTCTAAATGTGAGAACCTCTCCCCAATGGAACGCAATGGAAATTTTGTTATCATCGGAGTAAGATAAAAATTAAATAAGACATTTGTTAATTTCTTGATATCTTTCTTGATATCTCGCAATATCGTTAAAGTTTGAAAAAACAATTAATCCAATTTATTTATTTTCGAAATTTTCCGTTTAACGTTGAAATTTAAAAATTATAATGTTTATGAATTTTAATGATAAATGAACATTTTCGATAACTCGTTAGCTATCGATTTATCTGATGTTGAAATTTTAAGTATCGATACAACTTTTTCCGTAAATAAGTGCCACTGAAAGAGTATTACTTGACGATGATGGAGACGAAGACGGTGTTGAACATATAACAGATGAACAAATCTCTCAGCCCGCCAAAGACTGTATTTCATAAAGCTTATGCAAAAGAAAATTGCAAAACTTATAAATATCTCGATAACTGTTGTCGATAATTGTGTCATATCTCGATGACTGTTGTCGTTCATTTTTTCTTATTTTGTTTTATTTAATTTAAATTTACCCGCTATCTCCTCGCCATTCATACACTTGTATTCGGTCTATTAGGAATTCTATCAGTTGTAGAAGCAACATAATTCAGCCCACAACTACACGTTGCTTCGCCATAAACAGCAAGTATCCCTAAGGTAGCTTACGGACGTTGAACACATGGACGGGTGAAAATGAGCAAAGTGTTAAGCCGGCCAAGACCGAGCTGGTCCTTTTTTCCGAAGATATGTATAAAATACCTACATTGAAACCTATCACTTTGAATGGTTCTGAAAATACGCTTGCAGAGTGTGCCAATACCTGGGTGTTATTTTGGACAGCTAGCTTGGTTTGGTGTCAACTTCTTTCCGACAATCTGCCGGTCATCAAGTCCCTGGAATCAGTATTTGTTTATCCAACATCTGTCCAGGACTGCTGCAGATCTATTAACGAGATGGCCCAGCGGTACGATATTCACCATTCCGGGGAACAGGAGAGCGGCTGATGTCCTATATGTTGATGCAGGAGGGATGAACGAGGGCCACAGAGAGTGTACGCTCAAGACAAATCTGACATCCTGTCACAATGTATCAATGCTTGTTTCAGTTTGTCTGATAAGTACAAATGCGGCTGGACTAAAGGTCAGGGCAAATGACTTCTGACAGGGACATTCCGGGGAGAAGAGCAGAGCGGCTGAGCTCCTGTATGATGATGCAGGAGGGATGAATGAGAGCCCAAAGACAAATCTGACCCATAGTGGATATCAGGAGATCCATGAAGCTTTTGTCTTTATCCAATCCCAAGTTATCAATGCTTGTTTCAGTTTGTCTGATTGGTAGACATGCGGCTAGATTAAAGGTCAGGGCAAATGATTTCTGACAGGGATATTCCGGGGAACAGCAGAGCAGGTGAACTCCTATATGATGACGTGGAAGGAATGAACGAGGTCCACAGAGAGTGTACGTTCAATACAAATCTGACCCATATTGGATAGCATGGAGATCAATGAAGTTTTTGTCTTTAACCAATCCCAAGTTATCAATGCTTGTTTCAGTTGGTCTGATTGGTAGACATGCGGCTAGAGTAAAGCTCAGGGAGAACAGCAGAACGGCAGAGCTCCTGTATGATGATTCAGGAGGAATGAACGAGGGCCACAGAGAGTGTACGCTCATGATAAATCTGAGACATAGTGGATAGTAGGAGATCAATGAAGCTTCTAGCTGTATCCAGTACCAATATATCAATGCTTGTTTCAGTTTGTCTGATTGGTAGACATGCGGCCAGACTAAAGGTCAGGGACATTTCGGAGAACAGTAGAGCGGCTGAGCTCCTGTATGATGATGCAGGAGGGATGAATGAGAGCCCAAAGACAAATCTGACCCATAGTGGATATCAGGAGATCCATGAAGCTTTTGCCTTAAGCCAGTCCCAAGGTGTCAATGCTTGTTTCAGTGTTGATGGGGCATTGTCTGATTCGTAGACATGCGGCGAGACTAAAGGTGAGGGCAAATAAGTTCTATAGAGACTGTAACGATAAGGAAGAGCAAGAATACACTGAACATCTTCTTTGCACGTGTCCAGCAATAGCCGACAGGAGAAAGTCTACCACGGGACCATACCCGTTTAGGAATCTGGGAGAATTATCTCAGATAGATGTGAGTGGCGTGTGCGGCTCTTGTACATGAGAAAGTGGGTTCGATCCCTGGTCAGACCACCTTACATTTCTTTCGAGGGCGGCCACCTCGCTTAGTGATGACAACACTATCGAGTACTTAGCCATGAATAAGCTTCTCATAATACCGTTCGGAACTTTTGTAAAAGCGCACATCTCACTGATTGTGAGAAGCTCTGCTCAATCCCTTCATGGGATGTTACGGAACACCATTTTGTTTTAGATTTGAAGAAGCTTCTTCGTTCATCGACTGCCACTAATACCTAACCTAACCTAACCCATAGATTCATTTATTCAAAGATTTGTCATCCGTCTCATCTGACGTGTCTTTTTGCACTTCTACCATGAGGAAACGACCTTCTGTCAGCTGTTTTTCCGTTTTAATTTCAGCTGTGTTTATCAAACCTCAGCGACAGAATTCTTCTCTTGACATTAAAACTTGCAGCTTCCACAAGTTCGCTTTCCTTTAGTTAATAAACCGATGATGGAGTTGACAAATGTATGTATAAATTAATCTATGACCTAACCTACATCCTGTGATGAGATTGGGGAGAGCTCCTCACAAGCAGTGAGCTGTGCACGTTCTAGTTTTACACACACTGATTGGGATCTGCAGTTTTACTCCGATTCCGAATGGTATTTTGGGAAGCTTTTTTCATGGTTAAATACTCGATAATGTCACCGTCACTAAGAAAAAAAGCAAATGTAAGGTGGTCAGAGCAGCGATAGTACCCACGTTCACACTACCACAATACCATTGCACCAACAACGGCCATCAAAGATCACAAATACTAGCGTTATTCACATAATACAAATGTTCACCCACTGTGCGACGTCAGCTTCACCAACACAACTTTGTGTTAGCCAGTCGAACACGCTTTACTCGCGCACACACCTCGTAAATGGCGTACGTTAATTGAAACAACAGCAACAAAATTAGCTAGATAGACGGACGGACGGTTCGATGGACAGACTCGGAATTGCATCTCAGCATCCAGTATTGAAATTAAAAAAAAAACATCGTAACTCATGGTGTTGCCGCCGCCGTAGATGTGGCTGTAACAAATTGACAGATTGCAGTTAAAGAGTGTTAATTATTTAATAATAAATTGTATTTTATTTGGTGGTGGTTGGTTGTTGTTGTTGCTGCAATCACTTATTTCTTATTAAAAATTAAATGCAATTTGTTTGGCCGTTTTTTTTATATTAATAAATGTTATTTGCATGGTTTTTTTGTTTTGTTTTAACGCCACCGATTCAGGCACAGATCTCGTCGTCGTCCACACGATCGCTTAATAAATTTTACTTTAAAAGTGGCAATTTGAAAATTACATTTATTGAAATGTTCGACGGTGTTAATCATGACGATGATGACGGCGTCCAAGTGTTATATTGTGGCGAAAAGTAATTAGTTGATTGCCAATAATGTTTAAATGAACAGGTTGGGTGGACTGTCTTGTTCTTGTTTGTTTCGAATTAAATCGATAAATGATCGTAACTTTAAAATGCAATCAACTGAAATATGAGATTAAACACAATTTATATTAAAACAAGTGGAGGTTTGAATTGTCAGTCGGTTAATATGTATTAGGCATTCCTTCCCAAAATTCAAAGAAATTCTGAACAAATCAAATTTGCATTACTTCCAAAGAAGTAATATAACCATATTGCCCACTCCTGAAAAAGGTGTCTTACACCAGTTCCAAAAATTTAAAATAAAGTTGTATTTTAAAGCTCACATACATAACCTAAGTATTCCTGTAATAAGGATCCAATATTAATAAAGACAAGACTATTTTTAAACATATTTATGTTTATACCAATACGCTATAAACCAAATTCAAACTTTATAATTTATTTAGTACTAGCTGACCCGGCAGACTTCGTCCTGCCGACAAGAGTATTCAATGATGTCATGGCCACTAATGAATTCACACATTTTATATGGAGAAAACAAAAAAAGCGCCACCTATTTACAAAATTGTGAACTACAAACTTAAGTTGGGCGAATACAACTCTAATATGAAAGTCTCATCTCATTCGGTCCAGTAGATCCAGAGCATAGATAAAGGAATTAACTAGATATCGCACATGCCTTGGGAAATTTCTTGTTCAATGGGATATTTTCTAGATGGAGCTGAATGCAATAATTACAACGTTTGATCCCAAACAAAATATACCTTGCAAGATGTATTTAGAACAGGTGCTAACAATAGTTGTGGTAGGCAACATCAACAAGGATTTTGTTTTTATTTTGTTTGTTTGTTTTGTCCGTTGCTCTGAAATTTAACACAAACGAACACCAACAATAACACTAAACAAAATGACACAATCAAAATAACAAAATTTGAACTTGAAAGTGAGGAACAAAACGACGTCTAAAAATTAAGTTAGTTGTTCGAAGAGCACAACCTGGAAAATAATTCTATTTTTGTATTGAAAAAATGTCCCACACTGTTGAATAAACGTCAGAGAATGTTATGAGAATCGTCAATGAAAGTTACAAAACGACAACACAGCACCTAGTGGCAGTACTTGACAACGCCTGTGCGATATCTACTTATTTCATTCATCTATGATCCAGAATTTAGCCCGTGCAAACACCGTACATTAATTTTTTGGGTATTCATAGATATATGAGAGGATACTCTAAAGTTAAATAATTCGTACTAAAACCAATTCCAAATCCAAATTCACTGGTGCTTAGGGTATTGGTATCGTTTCAAAGATATCAATATTATACTCGGTACCATGGCAAAAAAAAGTAAGGTAGAAGCAGTTGGAATTGCAGGCATTTTGTTTTTATTTCACGAGCCGACGTTGTCAAATTCAGCTGATCGAAGTTGCCAAGATGTATTTATTTCAGGTTATAGCAGGAGGAAGTGTTGTCATTTTCGGCAACAACCACAAGGAATTTAATTTAATTAATTAAAAAAAATTAATGTACTAATTAACGCTGCCTCCCACCTGTACTAGATACATCTTAGAAATTGGCATAAACAACATTTGACAAGGACGGACCACAACGACAAGAAACAATTTAAATCGGCTGTTCTAACGCTTCCACCTGTAATATATACATCTCGCTCGGTACCATGCTCACACAAAAAATATCGGTACCATATAAAAATCGAAGCAAAAGCAGTGATACCCAAAGTATCGCTAATCAGATATCGAAAAAGCTTCCATGAATATTTATAAATAATGATATTGTGTTTTTTTATCAAACCTCCCTATAAATGCATTGCATTGTGTTGGCGAAGGAAAATTGAGGTAGTGGAGGGTGGAAAGGGGGAGTAGTATCTGTTGGCATTTGCCTTGAATCTTTGTATGTCACAATTGGTGGGAAATACCCTAGCCGGAAGTTTATTCCACATTCGGGCTGTACAGGTGAAGAACGAATTTTCTCTAATGTGTGTAGTGCGGCTAACCAGCCACTTGATAAAAAAGGATGAGAGTTCCTGGAAAGCCGCGTACTTCGGCTAAATAACCTCACATCTGGCATAAGTTGACGGATGTCCGAGAAACACATACCGTGGAAATATCGATAGAACAGCGACACGCAACCCACATTTCGACGGTGCTCAAGAGAGGCAATAGAGTTGGATACCCTACTGTCCGCTATCAAAACCGTCGCTCTCCTCTGGACATGGACGAGAAGCTCCAAAGATGTCCTAGGAGCACCTGCCTTTATATGAGAGTTATATTCCATCTTGGGCCTGATGTAGGCGGTGTAGATATTGAGAAGATCAGATGGAGTGAAGTATTTCTTGCACCGCTTTAAAACTCCTAGACACTTGAATGCATCTTTCGACACTTCAAATACATGTTTTGCCCAACGAACGTCAGATTGTATTTTCATGCCCAGAACATCAAGAGCGTCTGATTCATCAATATCCACACCGTCCATAGACAATGACGACACACCTGGGTCAGCAATCCGCTTATTCGACAACAAACAACACTGGGCTTTACCCACATTAAAATCTAATCTATTCATTCGACCCCATTCAACAATGGACACCAGATCCCGGTCGAGTGCTTCATTCATCGTCCGGCGTTTGACTTCTATGCCTGGAAGACTTTGCCTACGGTCGAATGAATAAGAATGACACAGATTACTGTCATCCGCAAAAGAGTGGACTGGATTCACAGTCTGACCCAGGATATCGTCAATGGAAATAAGAAAAAGAGAAGGAGAAAGAGAAAGAACAGAGCCCTGTGGTACACCTTCAGTAAATTAATGCTCGTCGGATGAAACCCCATCTACAACAACTTGTATAGTGCGCTGTCTAAGATAACTCGATATAAATCGAGTGAAGTTACTACCGACACCAAAAGCAGAGAGGTTTGACAAGAGTGCATCGTGCGATACTCTGTCAAAGGCCTTGGAAATACCAAGAGCCACTACCTTACTCTCACCAGTTATCGACTCCTCTGAAGCCACGGAAGCCATACTACCGATCATTAAGAAGGTCATTGGACTCAAGATAATTCACAAGATGGTGGTTAACCGTGCTCTCCATAACCTTCGAGAGCGCGGAACAAATTTGCAGGGTTACTTGCATCACCTTTTTTAAGGATTGGCTGGACATTAGCAACTTCCCAACGCGCCGGGGAGACTCCCGCACGGTATGCAAAGTTGAAAAGGTTACGCAGTGGACGTGCCAGCTTCAAAGAGCACCTACTCAAAACCAATGCATATATGCTATCTACATACTTTGGAATCTACATTCCAACTCTATGAAAACTGCGGCAGTGACCGCAATTGGTAATGAAACCCCGCTTAAAGATAAACCATGGTACGATGAAGAGTGTCAGATGGCAAATGATAACTCATGGCAATGTGTCACTCAGTTGCAACGCGTGCGGTATAAGGAGAAGAGGAGAGAGTACACCCATTTATTTAAGAAGAAGAAGCGGCTGTGGAGTAAGCGCGAGAGTGAGCAAATTGAATCTTGCCGAAGGAAGAATGAGACCCATAAATTATAACGAAAAGTGCAAAGTCAAACCAATGGCTATGGTGCAGGACCTCCCTTTTGTAAAGATAAGGCCGGGAATCTAGTCGGATATGTGCAGAGCATATTGGGAATATGGATAGATTCCTTTTTTGATTTACATGTCCGAGGAAACTTCAATGCAGATGAAGGAATTGAGCAAATACAAGAGGATGGTGTCGATCGAATCCTCCTAGTCAAAGCGAAGTTAGAACTGGAATTCCCCAGATTAAGAACTGATGGTGCTGATGCTGAACTGAGGTGCTGATAGTCTACCGGCTGAGTAGTTCAAGGTTGGCGGCTATGAGTTTGAAAGGTGCATGCATCAGCCCATATACAAAATCTGGCTAAATGAATGAATGCCCGAGGATTGGAGCCTTAGCGACCCGAGTGTATGTACCAACTATCGTGGAATAAGCCTTATATCCATCGCATACAAGGTCCTCTCGAGCTTAATGTGCGAAAGACTAAAGCCATTTGTTCTTTGCATGAAATGTCTTCTCAAAAAACCGTTCGGAGCCGGTGTAAAATTGTAGCTCCCAATCAGTGAGTGGAAACTGGAAAGCGCACAGCTCAGTGATTGTGAGAAGTTCTCCCTATCCCTTCATGGGATGTAATGGGAAAATATTTACTTATTTATAGATATTCATAGTGCGACAAATCCTGGAGAAACCCCACGAAAAACAAATCAACACCTACCACCTCTTTGTAGTTTATAAGGCTGCCGTCGATAAATACGGGGAAAATTGCCCCAAGCTATGTTGGAGCTTGGTATTCCTGCTATGATAACATGCCTTTGTAGAATGCCAATGACCGATTCGAAATCCTCAGCAAAGAATTGTAAAGATCTCACCGAACCATTTAGTTCGAGGCAATACCTCGGACAAGGAGACACCCTATCATGCGATCTCTTCAACATATTAATTGACAGCATCGTGAGAAAGGCTATAGCCAACATCACATACTGTCACATACTGCTCGCGTATGCTGATGATTTAAAAATCATTGGACGAAATATGCGAGAAGTTACTGCAGTATTTTCGAGAATTGAGAAGATATCAGCTGAAGTGGGTTTGGTAGTAAACACGGAGAATATAATATTAATGGTTTCGACAAACGGGACATTCACCCGATTATATGAAAGGGTGAAAGTTGATAACCGTTATAATTTCGAAAGGGTGTCTTACTGTCCAACTTGGATAAGCCGTAAACAGAATAAATGACGTCAGCTTAGAAATCAAACGGAGAATTGTGCTCGCAAGCACGTGTTATTTCGAGGTAAGCAAACAATTCAATGATATGATTCTCCCTCGTGAAACAACGGGAAACAAACTGTTTCAGACTCTCATACAACCTGTCTTGGGCAGAATCCTGGCGCATATTGCCCGCTCAAGAAATATCATTGGGAATCTTCGAGATAAAAATGCTCCGAAAAATATATGGTCCTATAATAGAGAACGACGAGCATCGCCGACAAACGAACCACGAGCTGTATAAACAGTATCCCGAAATCGGCGTTGTTATGCGTATCAAAATAGAGCATGTACGCTGGCTAGGACATGTCAGTGGAATTAATCAGAATGAACCAGTATTCGAAGACGCACTCGAAGGGCATCGAAAAATAGGGCGACCAAGACTTCGCTGGAAAAACCAGGTGCCTGAGAGAGCGTGGTTTTACCAACTGGAAGTGAAAAGCTAAAGATCGAGCCGGTTGAAGAAGCATATTATGCCCTGATTGTAAGGCCAGTGAGCATTTTTTGTTGTTTAATGACACCAAGTAAGTCACCTGAAATCTTCTCGAAAATTCATAAAGGCTGTCTCAGTAAGATTACACATTTTACATTTAGTGTCATTTTTTTGTGCAAGTGGCAACTCTGAAATTTGGCAGCTGTTTATTCGTATTATTAAAACTGGAGCGCTTTACGAAAGAACAACGCGTTATAATTGTGAAAACTTATAACTTATTACAAAAATTTGGAAAGTTATGCTGAGACCGCTCGCAAACTTCGAAGAATTTTCAGTCGAGAAAGTTTACCTAATGTGTCAACCATTCGAAGAGTGATCGGTTATGGACAGTAAGACTCATGTGTGTCAACGTACTGGTGGGTCTCTTGAAAACATTGCTGAAACATCAATTCGCCATCGTTCTCAACAGCTTCAAATTTCACGCAGCCCTAAGCAGCGAAAAATCCTACACAAACCTACACTATTTTTCAACCTCATGAAGTTAGATTTAGTGCACATATTAATTAAACAAACAAATTAATTAAACAAATTTCAACATATTCTTCCGACTGGCTCTATCCTTCACTTTTTCTCGCCAGTTTGTAACACCACGAATACGGAGGAATTCTTCTGTCTGGTCTTTCCTGCGGAGTCTTGGTCGTCCTGTTTGTCTGCTTCCATCGGGTGCGTTATCGAAAACCTTTCGCGCTGGATTATCTTCATCCATTCTGTTAACATGGCCTAGCCAACGCAATTTGTCTAATTTGATTCGCCTAGCTATGTCCAAGTCAAAATATAGATGATATAGCTCTTGGTTCCAGCGCATTCGGTACTCGTCGTTTGCTTTAAGAGGACTATATATTTTAGGGAGAATTTATCTATCGTATACTCCCAGGTGTTTTTCATCCGGTTGCGATATGACCCAAGTTTTGGAGCCATATGTCAGGACAGATAAAATGAGAGTCTGGTATAACCAGACTTTTGTCTGTCGAGAGAGGGTTTTTTTCATAAACTGTTTGCTGAGCCCAAAATCGCATCTATTTGCAACCACAATTCTCCTATTGATTTCCAGGCCGATGTTGTTGTCCTGGTTCACGGCAGATCCAAGGTAGACAAATTCATCTAGCACTTCAAAATTAAATCGGTTGTTGACGTTCAAGTGCGGACTATCAATTTTGTCTTGCCCCCATTAACAGCAAGACCTTCTTTTTCGATACTACAGTAACCTCTCGCAAAATCTGCTCAATGATGTCTATGTCATCAGTATACGCCAGCAACATATGGTTTTTTCGTATTAATGGTCTTGTTCGTATTTACTGCAGCTTTTCTCATTAGTATGTATCTCCATTGAGATGTCGAAGAGATTGCACGAAAGTGTGTCACCTTTTCTCAGTCCTCGCTTGGTACAGAATGGTTCAATGAGGTCTTTCCCCATATTCACTCCTGATTTGGTGCTGGTCAACGTCATTCTACAGAGACGGATCAGTTTTGGCGGAATCCCAAGTTCAGACATCCACCTTCATGCATACAAAATTATGCTTGCTCAGGAGCTCAAACCAGCAGACCATGATAAGGGCCGGTAATTCGTTCAATGAGTAGTGAAGTGAAGTCAATGGCAATTTTTTAAAAAAAAAAGTCATCTTCTCCGATGAAGCCCATTTCCATCTGAATGGCTTCGTGAATACACAAAATTGTCGAATTTGGGGCTCAGAAAATCCTCATGCAATCCATGAGAAACAATTGCTGCAACGAGCAACTGTCTGGTGCTGATTTTGGTCAGGCGGCGTGATTGGACTTGACTTTTTTGAAGATGAGGCCGAAATTGCAGTAACTGTGATCGCCATGATATCGGAGTTCTTGTGGCCTCTGCGGGACGGCATGGATCTGGACGATATGTGGTTTCAGCAAGACAGCGCCATCTGCCACACCGCGCATGAAACAGTTGATTTAGTGCTGCAACGATTTCTAGAAAAAATTTTCTGATGAAATTCTGATGTCGACTGGCCACACAGACCATGCGATTTAACGTCGTGCGATTTCATGAAATCTCAGGATTATGCAAATAAATCGGAAACAATTTCTGAGCTCAAATCCGAGATCCAACGTGTCAGCGGTAAGATACAGCCACATCTCTGTGAAAAAGTCATGGAATATTTCATAGTCTGACATCAGAGCAGTGGGGGCCATTGACAGATATTTTAATCCATACTTAATCGCAACATATCTTCTTTACAATCCAATAAAAAAAAATCACAACTATCTCAAAAAATACGTGTTTTGATTTTAAAACGAAAAAGTGCGTTATTACTGAGACACCCTGTGCTTTGTGTAAACTTTATGTACTTTTCTTGTACACTTGTTATACTTTTATATACACTTTCTGTGATTTTGTACAATGTTGTCTACACTATTGTACTTTTGGTTGCAGTTTTTGTAATTTGTTGTGCGCGTCGTTTACCCACACTCAATTACCTTTTCCATTGTGGTTGCGTTATCATCTTGGCGCCAAACCGCTTCAAACCACGAAAACTTTATTAAAATCGCCTCAGCCACACCCCGTATATGTTAGCAAACTGCAGAAGGTCTGAAATTCTATTTCTTTCTTGTTAATTTTTCAATAAAACACATTAGCAGTAATTTAGGAACTAATTTAAATTGCAACAACCTTAAGAAATATGCCTAATACGACTGGTCATTGGAGGAAGACCCCCATACCGATAAACACTGGAAAATTGATTTCCACCGCGTTAACCGTAATTACATCAACATATTTCAAAAAATTTAACACTGAATGAATATAATATTTCTACAAAATTTCACTTCAAAACAATTAGTTAATTAAATTTTATAACAATTTATACAAATGCGTGTGATTTTAACCAAATGCGATAATAAACTGATGTAAACAAAGGCGATGCCAGATTGTTTACTCTCTGTACACACTCTGGTGTTTATTGTAAGAACTAACACGTTTTAGTACAACACAGTTTGTGTCTTTGCTATGCTCTTGTTTAGGTTGGTGTCTACACTAACAATGTTTGATATGAAAAGAGTTGCCATGTCTTATTGTAAATACATTAACACTGCCTTTCGCATTTTCTCTCTATTTTCAGGCACAGTGGGTCGAAAATGCAATCGCAATAGTACATTAAGTGATGGATGCACTTCATTATGCTGTGGCCGTGGTTATAGTTTAGTTAAGGAACGTCGAGCCGAACGTTGTCATTGTAAATTTCAATGGTGCTGCAATGTAGAGTGCGATGAATGTCATGTTGAAGAATGGATAAGTGTATGCAATTGAACGGTGACGGACGAACGGTAACAAAAAGGAATATGTATGAATGTACATGTATGCATATGTATGAAGAATGTACGTGTCAGCAGCAAACAACAAGACTTTTTTATAAAAACATTAAGAACAAAAAACATACAAAACAAAAAAAAATCTACCAAATATTACGTGAAGAATATCAAAATAAATTTAATATTATTATTTATTAAATAATATGTAAATAACTTTTTTTGTATTATATTTTCTTTGTGCGAATTGCTTTCGGTAAGAAAATATTAAAAAGTGAGTAGTAAAAAAAAAGTCCCAACCGGCGGAAAATGAAGCATAGACGACGTATCAGCTGGTTCCCCCCTAGATTATGGGTTGGTAAGTACCGTAGGAATCTGCTTTCTGGTACTTTCTGTCTATACATTTTTTTCTTTTTTGAATACTGTAATTTTTCACATTGGAAAAATTTACCTCGACTACACGACACCATCGTAAACCCCCCTACATTTTGCAGCTTTGCTCAAATGGCACACATTTGTTATTAGCGTGTGAAGTGCTTCTTAGTTGATATTTTGTACTACTAACATTTCAAATTTACTACTACTAAATATTGGAGACGAATAAAAGAAGCTCGAGATAAAGAAATCTCGAATATTACACTGATTGTATATGTACAATTCTTGCCATTTACAGCACGCTAAATGTGAGTACACAGAAAAAAAACCTAGTGTAATATTACCTACATTCATGGTATGATATCCGCCAATGCACTGGGCAACATAGGGTCAGCTATTTAATTTGGCAATAATACCAATAAACTTAGGCAATTTCACGTTGCCAAATCATACAGAAATTTGCCTTGCATATTTGTAAATTTAACCAATGCAAAAATGCAATGAATAAAATTTACTGTGGGTGATTTAAAATGTCAATTTGTGTAAAACGTACAGTGTATTTTCGAGAATATTAATAAAAACTATATTTTTTTAATTTTGTTTATTTATATATTTTTTATTTATTTATATTATTATTTATTTATTATTATTATTATTATTATTTATTTATACATATATATTTTTTTTTATTTTATATATGTTATGTTATCTATTGTGTTATGTATGTTTGAATGGCAGCGTAAAGCCTGCCTCATAGTGTCCATCATCTCCAAGTACGATGGCAATTGTTTGCTGCTCAGCAAACTAGTTAACATCTTTCCTTGTTATTGTATCCCACGAACGATCTGCTGCACTGTCTGTGGCGCCGGCATTGTTTGAAGGGACTGCTTTCAGGCATACGTTTGGAACTTGTAGGCTGCTGGAAAATGGAAAGGGCCTTTACTCTCTCGACATTAATCTGGTCGATTACTTTACTTACTATTACAATTTTCTGTGGATCCACTTCAATTGTACGCCTATGGGCTTCGAACAGTTTTAATAGAACAATCATCGGCTACTACCTCACATTTCTGTTCCAAAACTGTAAAATAATCGGTTGAGGCACTTAACACCAAACAATGTGCTTTCAATTGCGAGTTGTCGTGGAATTTAGGAGTTAAATCGCAGTAGTCCGTTTTGTGAAAGTTCTGTAGTTTCTGAAGAAAATTGGTATTTATCTCACCCCAAATTTGTTTGACATTCTAATAACAAGTAGAGTTGCCAACTTACATATGTAAATTCAGCATTGTCGTTAGTTGTGCGTTTTGTACTTTCGACTTTGGCAATATTGCCTCTTTTTCTTGTCCTCATACAAAAACAAATACCAAATCCAAACTAGGCAATAACACCTATGGTTATTTTTTCTTTGTAGAAAGATCTTTCGTGTTTAAGTTTTTTACACTAAAAATCCATTTGTTTTTGTTGGGAAATTGAATGATAGTTGACAACATTGATAATTTCTTCCCACAGTTTGATTGGTCGCGTTTACACGACGCAAGACAGTGAAAATATGTATTAGTTGTCAATGAAGAGAAGAAATGTTTGTGTAACGTAGGCAGCCAGACAACTACAAAGACAATACACTCTTAAGCAACCTCTGTCAGTGTTGTTGGACATGGGACTGTCCTTGGAGGTGGAAAGTTTCTGATAGCCATTCACTTGGGAGTGGCCAGAAATGATTCCTTCATTGGGCAGTCCAAGCAGCTCACTACTTCCACGCAGTATGTCCTGGGTAATGGCTTATCGGAAACCTCCGTTAGCTAGCTAAAGTGAGAAGGCGAAACGAATGAGCAACCTGAGTGGTAATGCGATCACTGATACGTCTCAGGATTATTAGGTGACCCTGTCACTGAAGCTCTTCGAAGTAGTGGACATATTCTTCTGTCCTTTGAAGGCGGATGAGCCAACACCCCTGGCCAACGGCGGATTAAAATTGAAGAAACCAAAATCCAGTTTCGACACACTGCAATCTGGTCAGCGTCTTATCCATAATGGACGGCTGAAACATAATCGTCCTGTCACTAGGTAAAATGCAAACCACGGTGGGCTGGGTTTGCCCCCCCGCCACCATTATATCGCCAATGAAAATACACAGAAAATATAATGAACAAAGAAACCCCCCAACTGTTGACGACCCTCGCAAACGTTATAAGGACCATGATTTAGGGATATGTACCTGGAATGTTCGAACGTTATACAGGACTGGTGCCACTTTCCAACTGACGGATGTCCTCGGAAAATATAAAGCTGACATCACAGCGATCCAGGAAATGCGATGGACAGGATATGGTTGCACCAGAAAGAAAACTTCGATATTTACTACAGCTGCCATGAGCGTAAGCACGAATTTGGGTGCGAATTTATAGTAGGCAAGAGACTGCGACACCTAGTTTCAAGGTTCTACCCAGTGAGTGACCGCATAGCCACAAATCGCATCAAAGCGAAATATTTCAACATCTCGTTAATTTGTTTGCACGCACCGACAGAGGATAAAGATGATGAGGTCAAAGAAACATTTTATGAGCGCCTGGAGGAAGTATATGAACGCTGCCCTGACCACGACATTAAGATTATTCTAGGCGAATTAGGAAAGGTAGTTAGTAGCACACGATTCCAGCATAAGGACATTCATAAGGCGACCTGGTTATCTCCTGATCAACGGACGAAGAACCAGATTGATCACTTGGTAATAGATGGCAAGCACTCTTCTAGTGTAATGGATGTACGTGTGATTCGAGGTGCCAATATCGACTCGGATCATTACCTGGTGGCTGCGAAAGTTCGCACGAGATTGAGCAGGGCGAAAAACGTACGGAGCCGAACACAGGAAAAGCTGGATATTGACAAGCTACAAATACCGGAGATATCAATGTCCTATCGACAGAAACTCTCTCTCCTGCTGGAGCAGAATACCCCCCCTCCCGAAGACCCAGATGCGCAGTGGAAGCACATCTCCCATTCTTTGGAAATCGCTGCAATGACTGAACTTGGCTATCAAATACCGCAGAAGGATAAGTCATGGTACGACGAAGAATGTCGCATTGCAACTGTAGAAAAATACGCAGCACGAATGGCAACGAAACAGTCAGTTACAACGCGTGCTGCGAGTGAGCGGTAAAAGAGGCTGAGAAGGGAGGAAAACCAACTATTTAGGCGAAAAAAATGGCAGTGGGAGCAGAGAGAGAGTGAAAGAACCGAAATTCGCTTGATGAATGGTGAATCCTGAAAGTTTCTCCAGAGGGTAAGAAGATCGACCAACGGGCCTAATAATCGGCTGCCCTACTGCAAGGACGAGAATGGGAATCTGGTGACTGAGAAGCAGTGTGTGCTCAAAATGTGGATAGACCACTTTTCAGCACTACTCCACTCAGATTCTTCCACAGAAGATCAGGAGGCAATGATAGTGGAAGATAGTATAGATTGTACCCCCCGCCCCACCATCCAAGACGAGATTAGAACGGGATTTTCCGCCTGAAGAATAATAAAGCCGCTGGTGCGGATGGCCTACCCGCTGAACTTTTTAACGCAGGTGGCGAAGGACTGATAGCCCACATGCATCAACTGATATGCGGTATATGGCTGGGGGAATCTGTGCCCGACGATTGGAGTCTCAGTGTATTATGTCCTGTATTCAAAAGGGTGATCCGTGTATCTATTCCAACTATCGCGGTATCGGTCTTTTATCCATCGCGTATAAGGTCTTTTCGAGCGTATTGTGTGAGCCAATTATTGAAAACCTAATTGGACCTTATCAGCGTGGTTTTAGACCAGGCAAGTCCACAACTGACCAAATATTCACACTGCGCCAAATCCTAGCAAAGACCCACGAAAAGCAAATCGATACATACCACCTTTTTGTTGATTACAAAGCTGCTTTCGACAGCCCCATTCGGGGAAAACTGTACAAAGCTATGTCTGAACTTGGTATTCCGGCAAAACTGATTCGCCTCTGTAGAATGACGCTGACCAACACCAAATCAGCACTGAAAGTGGGGAAAGACCTCGGCGAACCATTCTGTACCAAGCGAGGACTTAGACAAGGCGACACACTTTCGTGCAATGTCTTCAACATCTTAATGGAGATAATAATGAGAAAGGCTGCAGTAAATACGAACAAGACCATTAACACGAAAAGCCATATGTTGCTGGCGTATGCTGACGACATAGACATCATTGGGCGAAATTTGCGACAGGTTACTGCAGTATTTTCAAGAATCGAAAAGGAAACAGCGAAGGTGGGTCTTCCTGTTAATGAGGACAAGACAAAATTTATGGTGTCAACGACTAGAGAAACCTCTCGACTTGGTCCGCACGTGAACGTTAACAACCGATTTAATTTTGAAGTGGTAGATGAATTTGTCTACCTTGGATCCGCCGTGAACAAGGACAACATCGTCAGCCTGGAGATAGATAGGAGAATTGTGCTTGCAAATGTATGTTATTTTGGGTTCAGCAAGCAGTTTAGGAACAAAGCCCTCTCTCGACGGACAAAAGTCCAGCTATTTCAGACTCTCATTTTACCTGTCTTGACATATGGCTCCGAAACTTGGGTCATATCGCAAGCGGATGAAAAACACCTGGGAGTTTTCGAGAGAAAAATTCTCCGTAAAATATATGGTCCTGTTAGGGAAAACGGCGAGTACCGACGTCGCTGGAACGCAGAGCTATATAATCTCTATTCTGACGTGGACATAGCTAGACGAATCAAAGTGTGCCAATTGCGTTGCTAGGCCATGTTATCAGAATGAATGAAGATGAGCCAGCGCGAAAGATTTTTGATAACGTACCCGATGGAAGCAGGAAAAGAGGACGACCAAGACTCCGCTGGAAAGACCAGGCAGAAGAATCCCTCCGTATCCTTGGTGTTACCAACTGGCGAGAAAAGGCGAAGGATAGAGCCAGTTGGAAGAATATGTTGAAATTTGTTTAATTTGTTTGTTTAATTAATATGTGTAACACGTCTGACCTCATGAGGTTGTAATATAGTCAATAAAAGTAAAGTAAAGTCAGTGTTGTTTCGTGTGAATTCCATATAAATAAAACTAAGTTTTTCTAAATTCTGCGGTCCTTCCAAATTAGAACGAAACTTCACCGAATTTGGCCGTTTGCATCAAATCGCTTGCCGTATTTGCTGTTTTTGAAATATCGGAGACAGTAAAAAGTTTGTCTCCCCAAAACTGTAACGTGTAAAGGGCAAGTATGATTGCCATTTCACGTGAAATTTTACAAAACCCATTACAAAAAATGCCTGCGAAATATCAATGAAAAATTCCTCCAGTTTAGTAAGCTTTAGGCATTATGTAATCCACATGCAAGTTAAATACTATTTTTTGGATCCAAAACTATGCCTAAATCTAAAACTTTACCAACTTTAGGTATTAAATAAGTCCCAATGAAATAGATGGAGTTAACTACATGTATACGCCTTGCAAAAGGAAGATGGAAGCATTTAGCAGTATTTAGTTTTAAGTGATTCCATTCACTCCAAATGACTAATCGATTGATGTCATCCTGAAGTAAAATAAGAGTCTTGAAGACAAGAAATTTTTGCAAATAGTTTTAAATCGTCAACATACATGAGAAATTTATAAACTTTGAAATATGATTCAATATCATTGACAAATACTAGTCATGTTGTGGTTACAAGCAAGCGATTATCGCTTGCTAAGTTGCAAAGATATGAAAAAGGGTTGAAAACGGTAAAAGAGCATAAACAGTCTTATGCTCTTTATAGAATATTTCAATATAAATGCACCATTACGACAATGTTATTACATAAAACAATACAAAAATCATAAATGTTGCAAATGGCATCAATGTTTTACATCAAAATTATGAATGGACCAAGTTATGACAAAAAGAGTGTAATACGTTTTGAATCATTCGCCAGATGTCGCCAGTGCTTTTGAGTCATACAATTCGTTCAATGAGTTCTCTATACTATTCAATACTCTTTGGCGACGACGACCTGTTTGTTTGTTCGCTGCCGCTACCTCAATACCATCATATTTATTTTCAGGCAGAGACTATTGTTGTACAACTGCCCCGTTTGTGATGCTAACGCTGTGTGTTGTTTGCATGTACTTTAATAGATTACCCTACCCGTGCCTATACTCGTAGATGTTAACACATCAATAATGGGTTGCAAAACAATATTTAAAAAAATTCTGTAAGAAAAAGCCATAAGAGTATGAATTTTTTTTATTAAGAACTTTTTTTTTAAGTACAGGTACTATTTAAAGAAGTGGTACTCTTTTTAGGGAAAGGTATTTTTTTTAGAAAATGTACTTATTTTCAGAAAGGCTACTTATCTAAAGAAATGATAAGAATTTTTGTAAGTACATGTATTTTTTTAAGAGAAGGTAATTTTTTTTTGAAGAATTCTTTTTTAAGAAATAGGATTTTTTTTAGAATTGCTCCGTTTTTTTTTAAGAATAGGTACAATTTTAAGAGTAGATACTTATTTAAAGAAAAGTTAGTTTGTTTCACAAAAAAGTTACTCTTTAAAGAAAAGGTAGTTTTTTAAGAAAATGTACTTTGTTAAGAAAAGTTCCTTATTTTAAAAAAATTACTTTTTTAAGGAAAGGTACTTTTTGTAAGAAAAGTTACTTTTTTTTACGCAAAAGTACTTCTTTGAGATAAGGTATTTTTTTAGAAAAGGTACTTTGTTTAAGAATATGAATAGGTATTTTTTTGAGAAAATTTTCTTTTTTTAAAAAAAGGCACTTATTTAAGAAAATTTTGTTTCTTTAAACTTCTTTCACTTTGGCTATTCTTAATTTACTTTTTATTGGGTTCAAAACTACAATATATACTAGATATTGGTTTCTGGCTACACCTAGCAAACTTCCCATAAAACAAGCAATTTCCCAACATTTGTGAGACATCTAGCAAAGAGAATGTACAAGTAGAGAAGAAAAGGGAAATTTGGCAACCCACGTAGAAGAGAACCAAAAAGTTGACGCGATTCACTCAAACGCATTTCTCTCTCGCGTCATAACTTTTATTTAAACATGGTTAGATACAATAATATCATCAAAAAATTGCTCGTGAATTGAAATATTCAACGAAGAGAGTAAGAGAGAGAGAGCAGAGAAACGAGGCGCTTCACTCGTTTTCTTTGTTGGCATTCCACTCCATGAGTAAATTTTCTTCTCTATGCCATAGTTGCTTTATGGCGATATTAAGTGGAATTACAATTTCCCACTTAAGCCCGGTATTCAGTTTTATGAAATTTTCGTTGCCATAAGAAGAAGTACGTGTATAAAAAATAACGACAATTTCAAGAACCGAAAAGTTTGTTATCAAGGAGAGACTTAAAGGCAGAAATTTGCAAAATGGATTACATATTTTAAGTTCATTAAAATTATTTTATTTAATGGAAGACTACTAAGACTACGTAAGATATGACACGAGAGAGAAATGCGTTTGAGTGAATATCTGGCACTTTTTGGTTCTCTTTTACCAGGGTTGCCAAATTGCGAACATCTTCTGGTTGTCTAGTCTTTACGCTTTACAGCAAATGTTGCCACATTAAGTGAGTAAGGTTATAAACGTTTATAACTAGCAAAGACACAAACCATTTTGATTATTGTGAATGGTTAGGAAGAAATTAATTTGTAACCTGCTGCGAAAATTTAGCTTTTCTCGGAAAATATTCAAGCAACCACAACAAAATTTGCACATGCCATGGAAAAACCCCTGATCTATCCAGAAATGGTGCAATCCAGACGATTCTTTATTCTAGGACATTGTCACAAGGCTGTGAATATTTGAGCGGTTGAGTGGGCATATCCGGAAAACGGCGGGGGTGGCATCAATCATGGGGATACCATAAGTAGTCTGGGAGCCCCGGTATCCAACCCTGTCCCCACTTTTTTCAGATTCGATTTCAGAGTGGACGTATCCGTGGGGAGAAAATTCAGATTTCATATGGAAAATTCTGGAGAGGACGAGTGGGCATATCGGAAATTCGGCGAGGGTGGCATCAATCATGGGGATACCATAAGTAGTCAGGGAGCCAGGGTATCCAACCCTGTCCCCACTTTTTTCCTATTCGTTTTCAGAGTTGGCGTAGCCGTAATGGAAAATATTATATTAAAACAAAAGTTGTTTAATTTTTTTTCATTTAGCCCCCATCCCGCAACGTCCGATATGAAACTTCGTTCCAATACTGAATACCAGGCCTACTACTGAATACTCGTCACCTACGACTGGTTTGAACCTTAAGCCATGTTCACATTACAATAAAAATCTTGAGTTCAAATACAAATATCAGCTGTTAATTTTCGTGAAATCCGAAATGAGATATTTCTTCTGCAATGTAGACGTGGTATTATGCTGCATGCGAAATTTTGATTTCGATTTGTGCTGGTAAATCAAAATTTCCATTGTCTATGAATTTGACGCAGTTAAGCGCTTTAATGAGATAATCCACTTTCGTGGAGTGCAAAAAGGTACTAGATCCGCTTCCGAAAACACAAAAATGTTTTAAAATTGTAATAAGTGTAAGTTTCATTATTCGATTTTTGTTTACAAACATTCCATTCATGTACAAGTGTATACTACTCGTATAAATCATATGTTATCCCAAGACTAAACATGACGCTGTACAAGCTCACGCAGCAATGTTAACCACTGAAGAATCTGTAATCCGACATGTAAATTTGTTACTAATGCTCATTGGTTCAAATTGCGTTTTCCAATGTATGTACATACGTTAGCCATAAAAATAAACCTACCGGCCATTGCTCCAAGTGTGAATGGAATTTTCCTTTTCCTCTTAGTTCGATTTTTCTTGGGCATTTAGTTCGTACGGCTCTACTAGTATAAGGTTTCTTTGAATGACAGCCAAAATGTTCAAATGGTACGGTGCTATTGGAAAAGCATTTAGTTCGTTTTTAGATGCAGCTTGGACTGCACGTTCGTTCGGTTAACTAAACTAGACACTAAAATCGGATACTACTTCTTTTGGTTAAAGGATAACTAACCAATTAGCTGTAATCAATTTGGAATACACTGGTGGCTATAAGTAAACAAAAAAAGGCAAAGGATAAAGACAAAACGTTGTTAGACTTTGGTGTTAAAGACAACAAGGATAACAAGATAGCAGTTATTTGAAATGAAATTTGAAGAAGCTAATTGTGAAATTAAAACAATAGAAACAAGCCTGTTAAAAATCATGTAACCTTGGAACGACAAAATTAAAATAAAAAAATATCCAAATTAACAGACATACAATTCAAGATTCTAAAATCTACTTTTATTAAAAAAGAAAATAAAAAGTAAATAATTAAAAAAATTAATAAACATCAAGGACATTTTGCTGCCGATTGACTATATTGGATGTGTTTTTGTGATTTGTCGTGTCTGTCAGCCAACATTCCAAACAAAGATTTAGAAATTAATAATTATTGACTGATATAATTTTATTATGTTCGATGAAGATTTATGGTTGTCTTTGTGGCTGTAACGTTCTAAAAAAATCGGTCAAAATATGCATCTAATGAGTCCAAATATGGGTATAATGAGTGATTTCAAATTGTTTCGGCGCAGTCTGGATTTTGATGGCTTTTGATTTTTATGAAATTTAGCACATATTCTCCTCGTTGCTGTCTACAATGACGTTCGTTATAGGTTATTTTATAGCTGTCCACACTTGGTCAACTGCAGCCATTTTCAAAGAGATAGCTGTGTTCATGTTGGCATAACTTTCGAATGCGACATCCGATTTTAACGATCAACATATCGGCTGATATGTTTCGACCACATCTTTAGAAATGAAAAATAAAAATTGCAGGTCCTTGTGGGAAAAGGATATCAAAATTTAGAAAATCTCATTTGACCTTGTATATCCTGGAAAAGTATATTCTTAATTTTATTTTTAGAAAATTGCGCATTCTTTTCTGCACAATATGTCAAAATTTCAAGATGGGTTTCGAAAATTTTGGCGTTTTAATAATGCAATTATCATACTATACTGAGAACAAATTGGTTGTTTGGCTTAAAGCCCGGTATTTAGTTTTTATGAAATTTTCGTAGCCATAAGAAAGAAGTACGTGTATACAAATTAACGAAAATTTCATGATCCGAAAATTTCGCTCACTTTCCATTTGCATGGTACTCAGCTCTTTGCGAAAATGTCGTAGGCAAAATCAAGTACAGGGTGGTTACGCCGAATTTGTTTCGTACGAAAACAATCGTTTGGGACCGGAATTTTGACATTTCGATTATTTTAGTAAACAAAAGTAATGCCACATGCGTTAAAAATATAATGGAGTGCAAAGATGAATTATTAATGAAATATTTGCAAGCAAATCCGAGGTATGTGGTAACTCTTTGTAATAAAATTTTCCGTTTAGAGATAAATCTCAAAATTTCGCAAGAACTGAATACGGGGCTTTAGCGAAAATTTCGTAGATAAAATCAATTACAGGGTTGTTACGCCAAAGCTATTTCCTACGAAAACAATTTTTTGATAATTTTTTGGGAACGGAATTTTGACATTTCGATAATTTTAACAACCAGAAGTAACACCACGTAAGTTAAAAAATAAATTGGAGTAGGTAGAGGAATTAAAAATGAAATATTTGCAAGGTTAATCAAAGATAGGTGGAAACTCTCTGCAACAAAATTTTCCGTTTAGAGATAAATGACAAAATTTCTTACGAAAATTTCGCAAGAACTGAATACGGGGTTTAAAAATGTTCTTAATAAAGGGTGTCTCAGTAAGATTGCACTTTATAAATTTATAGCCTGTTTCCCTATCTCGAACGAAAAGCTAAGCGAAAGAAAATCAGTCGCTCACATTCGACTCAAATTGGGTTCTCTAAGTCGAAATTTTCGTTCGCTTTACTCCATGTTTATTCGTAAGTGACAGCACATTCGAAATAGGGAAACCAAAATTTGTACTGAATACTTTTATATTTTCATTCGAATTGCAACGACAGGATTGTGAAACCCAAATCAACTTTCTTTCGTCTAGAACACGAACGAAAGCTTTCGTTCGAGATTGAGAAACAGGCTGTTAGTGTAATTTTTTTTGTGAAGGTGGCAACTCTGAAATTTTGCAGCTGTCACACATGTTTATTCCGATTATTAAAAATGGAGCGCTTGACGAAAGAACAACGTGTTATAATTGTGAAAACTTATTCCAAAAATTTGTAAAGTTATGCTGAAGCCGCTCGCAAACTTCGAAGAATTTTCAGTCGAGAAAGTTTACCTAATGTGTCAACCATTCGAAGAGTGGTCAAAAAAGATGTACAAGTAGACAGTCAATATTTCTCTTCACTGAAAGGCAAACATACACAACGAGTGAAACCCTAGTCATTCTCTGTTCTCTCTCTTACTCTCTTCATTGAATATTTCAATACACTAGCAGCTTTTTGATAGTGTTATTGTATATTCCTATACAAATTCCAACCATGTTGAAGTAAAATTACATAAACTATGCAAAAAGTATGAAATAATCAAGATATAACGCGTGAGAGAAATGCCTTTGAATGATTTTCCAGCACTTTTTGGTTCTCTCTTACCAGGGTTGCCAAATTGCAGACATGTCAAAAAATTTGAAGAAAATGGGTCGGCTATAGATAGTAAGACATCTGTGCAAGTGTCGCCGAAAACCCGAAAATAATAATTCGGCATCGTTGTCAACAACTCCAAATTTCACGAAGCACTACGAAAATTTTGACAAAATACCTCCACCTTCATGCGTACAAAATGCAGCTTATTCAGGAGCTCAAACCAACAGACCATGGAAAGCGCTGGCAATTCGTTCAGTGGGTAATGGAGGAAAGTGAAGTTAATGCCAATATTTCAAACAAAAAAGTCGTCTTCTTCGATGAAGCGCATTTCCATCTAAATGGCTTCGTGAATACACAAAATTGTCGAGTTTAGGGCTCAGAAAATCCTCATACAATCCATGAGAAACAAATGCACCCACAACGAGTAACTGTCTGGTGCGGATTTTGGTCGGCGTGATTGGTCCTTACTTTTTTGAAGATGAGGCCGAAATTGCAGTAACACTGAACGGCATTCGTTACAGGAACATGACAACGGAGTTCTTGTGGTCTCAACTGGACGACATGTGGTTTCATCAAGACGGCGCCACCTGCCACACCGCGATTTATTGCCGCAATGATTTCCAGAACAAATTTTGATGTCAGCTGGCCACCAAGACCATGCGATTTAACGCCGTGCGATTTCTTTCTTTGGGGTTTTGTGAAACCTCGGGTTTATGCGAATAAACCAGAAACAATTCCTGAGCCCAAATCCGAGGCCCAACGCGTCATCGGGGAGATACAGCCACATCTCGGTGAAAAAGTCATGGAAAATTTTATGAAAAGAGTAATGGCCTGTCATCGGAGCCGTGGGGGGCATTTGACAGATATTTTATTCCATACTAAATCGGAACATGTCTTCTTAAAAATCCAATAAAAAAATCACAACTATCTCATAAAATACTTATACTTGTTTGTAAAAAAAAGTGTATTCTTATTGAGACACCCTTTATTATACATTGGTCCATCAGCCCTCAGATTGAAACTATGTATTAGTACAAATATTACATACCGAAAAGCAAAATTTTTCTAGAGACGGCTTAGCCCTGCTCCACTTCCTACGCATATGTATACAAAAACCCGAAAAGAACGTCATTGTAACGGCAGCAACGATGACAGTATATGTACATATATGACAGCGCATAGAGAAAGGGACCTAAGGGTAAAAATTCACTTTTTTTTTTTGATGTGGACAACATCTGAGCATCGAATGAGACCGATCCCATGCCCCAAAAGTGTTCCCTCCCAGAGATATGCGCGTTTTATGAAAGTGAAGTCGACGATTCTAAGCGCAAATAGAAAGGGACCTAACGGTAAAATTTATTTATTTTAATTTTTTCCCCTACTAAATTAGCAAAATAACTTGATTTTACGAAACTACAAAAAATTTATTTTTTTTCCTTATGAACAATTTAAAAAAATAGAAAAATTATTTTAATCGACGGTTCTTGCGAATTGTTTCCTTAGAACTTGACGGTACCGGTCCTTTATTTTTTTCGATTTCTTCTTAACGTCTGCTGGCTCCACTTCTTGAGGATTGTCCACTTCCTCCGAATCCTCCTCTTCGATTCCATTCCAGAGACCAAAGGTAACATAACATAAACCCCGGATATCTTTATACAAGTACCATTGACGCTTCATCGATAATCCTGGTGACGGAATTATAATTGGTTTGTCATCGAAACTGGTATTGTTACTCAGATGTATGTTTTCATTTATGCTGGCTGAATTCGCAAACAGTTTACATTACACTGGTGACTGAGCAATAAATACAAAGTGATGATACTTCGATATTCCAATTAAAGTTTTATATTTAGTGGAGAAGTATTCGTCCCATTTTCTCTACTCAACAACAGGCTCACTTGAGTTTGGAAGTCGAATAGTTACGGGAACATTCAATCCATTACGAGATGATTTTCTAACACAATCAACTACATCCATGAAGCAGTCGACATTAGTTTGGGCATATTTTGATTTGAAACTCCGAATAAACGATCAGGTGAAAACTTTGTATGTCCGATTAACAAAAAGTTCAATTCAACTGGCTCACATCTGGAAGTATCGACAGTTATCAGCGAATATCACTAATTTTTTAGTTGAATGCACTTCTCGTAGGTAGTAATCAAGCATTGATATTACTGAATTCGAACCTTTTCCAATGGAATCGCTTTCGTCAATACAGAAGATGTGTTGAACATTTTGACGTTCGTTTGTAATTCCGAAAATTGCTGTGTTGCGACCTGATTTAAAGTATGCAGTTCCTGTTTGCTGTGGACCCGACGGAAAGCTAACATTTTGAGCATAATCCATAGATATTACTAGATAATCCTCCTCTGGAATACCTGGATACATGGCATTTGGATCAGGCTTGACTAATGTTCTCAAGTCGTTATAGTACTCTCACTGAGTGCTGGCAGATTGCAAATGATCAGAATACACCTTCAATGCTGCTTCTTTTTCAACTTCAGTAGCGTTTACTGTATTAACAGCATCTTTTGCAAGATTTCGACACAATTCGCACAAATCGTATGCCGGCTTCATAGTGACGATGTGGGGACAATATTTCTTCCACAGCGTTTGGAAAGTGCGAAGTTTTACGATTTTACCAGCCGGTTCGACGCTGTTGGTGTATCTAGTGTAAACAGAAGTCTTACTTTCAGTAGTTGGAAGTTTCAATAAACGATAATCACGATGATTTGGTTGACCTCCAGGTAAAGTGATAGCAACAGTTTCAGCAAAACGGCAGATAAATGAAACAATTTACTTTTTTCCAAAGTAGTTAAAGCATCTGTACGATTAATTATATTATTCATGCCATGTTCGCGTGGATAAACACCATTTTTGTCGTAATGTTCGATTAGATTTTTGTAGCGTTTAATTCCCATTGTATACAGGAAGAAGTACATATCACGGCATATCGGCAAACTTCGAAAATAATATATCTGTGCGAGAATAATTAAATCTTGGGATTCCTTATCTAAATTCATGAAAAATAAAAAAATAAATGGTTTCCCATTACATCCCATGAAGGGACTGGGGAGAACTTCTCACAATCACTGAGCTGTGCGCTTTCCAGTTTTCACTCACTGATTGGGATCTACAGTTTTACACCGATTCCGAACGGTAATTTGAGAAGCTTTTTCATGGCTAGATACTCGATAGTGTCGCCGTCACTAAGCGAGGTGACCGCCGCCGAAAGAAATTTTAAGGTGGTCAGAGCCGGGTTCGAACCCAGGATCTCATGTACAAGAGCCGCGCACACTAACCATTGCTCCACCGATTCATGAAAGACGTACGAAAATCCACAACCATCTTCTTAGGGATCACTTCATTGCATTGATTTGAACAACACGGAGGTATTTTTGAACCATACAGTCGAGCAACTACCTTTTCTTCGCGTAAATCAAGATCAGATTTATCAAGGTACATATTATCGGTATCATCTTCAGAGTCACTATCCGATAATTCTACGAAGTGATCGTCATCATCCTCGTCATCAGGGAAGCGATAAAGTAAATCTACTTCTTCGAATTCGTCCACCATTTCATACTAAAACAAACAGTAAGAATGTTATCAGTTTTAAATTATTTTCGCGAATAACATAATAAGGTTATGTGAAAAAATTTTCGTACTAACAGAGTGATATTCACGATTTAAAAGAATTATAAAGGAGTATTTATTATAATTCACAATTAATAATTTCAGAAAATAAAGCTGGATTCGAAAAAACGCGAGCAAAATTGATGTCAAACTCATGGAAACAGCGCGCTAGGTAGAAAACAGTTAAAACCAACTACACATAACAAGAGGTAGGGACGACCTACGCGCGTTTTCAAGGTTGACCAACACGTCCCTGACGTCATGAGATGTGTCGCTTTCAAATGAGACCAATACCAACACGCTCAGTGATGGTACACCAAAGATACACGTATTTAAATCTTTAAAATGGCTCTCCTGAACAAAACCGGTTTTTACCCTTAGGTCCCTTTCTATTTTACGCGTCACATATGTCAACTGCGGCTAACATGCTTTAATGGCCAGTTTCTAAGTGGGTAGTTAACTATCGGATTACTTAATCGTAATTGAAAGATAATTAGAAGTTAACTTTTCATTTTGTTTTGCAGTGGCAAGTTAATGTAATCCGCCATATTGTTAATGATTATGGCAACCCTTGTATTATTATTGTACAAAACAGCTGTTTTCGGCTAAATACCAAAAACACAAAGAGGAACATCCGAAAGGAATTATGTTACTATGTAAAATAAATGCATTATATCGAAGTCAAAGTATGTGTATAAATACTCAATTCAGAAATATATATTTTATGTAATCTTAAAATTTTTATTTTGACAGTCAGTAATGTAATTGTCAAAATCATATTGGTCCGACTACAAGTTAACCAATTTACATTGGGTGGTTAAACCATTGTTAACCATTGACTGAAAAACTAAATTCGATGTTTAACCACAATTTAACTAAGGAACGAAGATTACCACTGACTGAAAAACTGACCATAAGTGTTTGGCGTTTTTAGGATTCTCAAGACCCACTATAATATGGTAAATTGGGATTATCTGGGTCCATAGCTGTCGCTCCTCAAAAATAAAGACACTATTAAATTTGTTGATTACCCCCAGTTGCATGTTTCTAGTTGTCCCTAAATGGGACCACGTGGGCCCCATAGGTCTGTTCGAAAAAAAGTAAATATTTTCTGTAATTTAGGTTTTTGTTTTTAACAGGTTTTGAGCCTCGCCCGAACTCTGGCAATCCAGCCAAGATTTTTGTATCCATCTCTGCCATTAACAAGTGAAATTGCTGAGCTGTTTGCTTTGTATTCATAATTAAATAAAAATTAGGGCAAAATGAACTTGGCCGGGGAAAGGTCAAAAACCCCGAAATTCGAGTACAATATATAACACGGAAACTGCAAAAAAGTTTTTTATGTTTCAAAGATTTCTGCGAGGCCAGGCTTAGAAATTTTCTCCTCTGGGGTGGGCCCAACACCGGCTTCGCGGCTTTGGCAGTTTTTCATATTACACAGCTTTCTGGGTGGCCGATCTTGTCTTCTGGGTAGGGTTCAACACCCGGTTCAGCAGTTTTTTATGTTACGAACTTCTTCGCGGCCGGCCTTTTGCGGGGCCTAGAGATTTTCTCCACTGGGATGGGTTCGTGGCTTCGGCAGTTTGTCCGATTCTCATGACCCCTATAATATCGTTACAACTTGGATTATTTAGACCCACCGATATCACACATCAAAAGTAAAGCCACCATTGAATTCTTGAGAAGAATACGAGGGCGGTCCCAAAACTAGCCAACCTGACATACATATAGATGGTGCCAGTAGGTTGAAAAAAAATATTTTGATGAAAAGTGGCAACCTTGTAAAAAATATGTTTTAAGCAAAGACGATCAAGAATTAGACGACCAGAAGATGTGCGCAATTTGGCAACCCTGGTAAAAGAGAACCAAAAAGTAGTAGCAATTCACTCAAACGCATTTCTCTTTCGCGTCATATCTTGATTATTTCATACTTTTTGGATAGTTTATGCAATTTTACTTCAACATGGTTGGAATTTGTATAGTTATATACAATTACACTATCAAAAAGCTGCTCGTGTATTGTAATATTCAATGAAGAGGGTAAGAGAGCGAGCAGAGAATGATTAGGGTTTCACTCGTTTTGGTTGTTGGTATTCGAAGGAAGAGAAATTTTGACTGTCTACTTTTTTAAGTTTCAAGGCGCCACGTTGTTTAGTATTTTCATTTGAGCCATCAAAAGTAAACGATTTCTGTGAATTTGTAAACATGGAAAACAATTTTATTAAAGCAGAGCTAGATTCTACTCTGGGGGAGTCTGCTCCTCCGTTTACGACTTTAAAATAATGGGTAGCAGAGCTTAACCGAGGCCGTACGATCTGCCAAGACGAACACCGTAGTGGTCGACCAATTGAGGTGCCCACGTCGGACACGGTTAAAAAGATCCACAAAATGGTATTGGATGATAGTCGGCTGAATGTGCGTGAGCTAGCTCAAATGATAGGCATTTGATAAAGTGCTATACATCGTATATTGACCAAAGATTTGAATATGAGATAGCTGTGCGCAAGATGGGTGCCGCGCTTACTTTCAATAGAGCACAAATAGACCATGGATGAGACCACTTCACACCTGAGACAAAGGAACAGTCAAAACAGTGGACTTGATGGGAGAATCGTGTGCAAAGAAGGCGAAGATGGTTCCATCTGCAGGCAAGGTCACGGCGTCTGTTTTTTTGGGATGCGCATGGGATAATTTTTATTGATCATCTTCAGAAAGGAAAAATCATGAACGGCGAATTTTTTTCTAATATATTGCAGCATTTAAGGGTTGAAATTGTGTGAAAAGACGGCATTTGTCGAAAAAGAAATTGTTGTCTCATCAAGATAATGCTCCAGTTCACACGTCCACTATTGCGATGGCCAAAATTGTAGAACTAAAGTTCGAATTGCTTCATGACGAACCTTATTCGCCAGATTTAGCTCCCTCGAACTATTTTCTATTTCCAAACATGAAAAAATGGCTCGGTGGTAAAAGATTTGCCAACAATGAAGAGGTGGAGTCTTAAGGAGTTTGACAGTTCGTACTATAAACAGGGTATCGAAGCTTGAGCGTAGATTACACGCTTTTGGCGGTCAACAGCTAACAGCTGATGCACTGTCTACATTTTGTAAGGAAACATCTTCAAATCTTTCATCAAAATTCTGAGTTAGGACCGCAGGCTAATGCCCAATTGCGTGGCACGTCGTCTGGTCGATGTTCCGGGATCCTCTTCGACATCTTGTGCAACATTGGCGATATTCTCAGCAGAACGGCTGCGAGTGGCCAAACGCCGCACTGTTTGTCCAGTTGGTGTCGAACGGCTAGGAAATCTGCGACGAAATTCACTTTGCATCATCACAACCGACGAATTGTTGCGCAAAAAAAAAATGGAAACAATTATTCCACGTTCTTGCGGATTAAACCGATTCATGGCTTGTCGATTTGTATTCTGCGTTTGTTTACTCCATAAATGTCAAAACCGAATTGACATTTGGCGTCATTTCCAAAAGTAATAGTGTTTTTCAATAGGGTGATTACTTTTTCCCCACCTGTTATAAAGAGTTGCAACAGCTGTTTATTTTTTGAAACCAACTTGGAATCGTGCGCATTTCGTAATTTAGTGAATTTACAGTAAATATTATCTTTATTATTATTATTTCTTTTTCATTCGTTCAATTTATATCCCTCGCAATAATCTAACTCCGTACCGAATGTTGTATAAAAAATTAATGAGTGTACAAACTCATGGGTGATGTGTAAACACCTTTTTGTTACACGTACACTTGTGTCGAACTCGTTCACTAGTTCTCGAACTCGTTCATTTAAGGTGCCCGGACATAACAATCACGAACACAGTCGCGATATCGAACATGTGCATTATATACGTGAGGGTGGTGTCTGGTCACCCTAAATGAACTAGGTAGTTCATGAACTACCCAACTCTAGTTACACGGTACCTATTCGATTTCTATGAACACATTAGTAAATGTTACTTTGGAAAATAAAAAAAAGAATAGTTTTTGTGCTGAAGGCTCTTTTGCTATTTTCTTACATCTGCTTTAACATTAAATGTAATATTGTTAAAATAAATAATTGTTTTTGTTTTGTCGTAAACAGAGACGAGACGACAAAAAGTATTGAATAGTATAGAGAACTTATTGCACTCTTTTTCCGATCTCATGTAGAGAGTCAGAGTAAAAGAGCATAAACAAGGTTATTCTCTTTATGGGATATTTAAATATAAATGCACCATTTCGACAATTTTATTACATAAAACAATACAAAAACCATAAATGTTTCAAAAGGCATCAATGTTTCACATCAAAATTATGAATGTACCAAGTTATGACAAAAAGAGGGTAATACATTTTGAATCATTCGCCAGATGTCGTCAGTGCTTTTGAGTCATACAATTCGGTCCATGAGTTCTCTATACTATTCAATACTGTTTGGCGACGACGATCTGCTTGTTTGTTCACTGCCGCTACATCAATACCATCATACTTATTTTCAGGCAGAGACTATTATTGTACAACAACCACGTATGTGATGCTAACGCTGTGTGTTGTTTGCGTGTGTTCACTTTGATAGATTGCCCTATCCGTGCCTACCGATGTTGACACATCAAAAATGCTTCCTAATTAAGTAATGGGTGATTTATTTAGATACTTTTCCAGTAGGGATTTTATGACAGTTCAAACTGTCATGATAATTTTGTTCAGCATTGTTCGATATTTCATCATGGAAAAGCGTGAAGAAGATTCACTGTTTTGGTCCAAAATTTTTTGTTCAGCAATGAGACCCATTTCTGGCTTAATGGCTACGTCAATAAGCAAAATTATCATGTTTGGGCGGAAGAGCAAACCGAAGACCTTCAGCAGCTGTCATTACGTCCGGTTATTATGCCATGATAACGCTCTATTGGCCATGATCTCGACATTTGATTACAACAAGATGGCGCTACTTGCCACACATCCTGTGAAATCATGGCTTAAGTTCGAGAACAATTCGGAGGACCATTATTTACACGTTTCGGGGATGGTGAATTATTTTTTTAATTTTTGAAAAAATTAATCAACCATTACAATTGCAATTATTTTTGAATTTGTATTTGTAGAGGGAATTTTAATTAACCGACAAATTATAATTGCAAACTAACTAATTTGTCCCACGTATGGAACTAGACGTATGTAATTTTTGGAGCGATATAATAAAAATCAAAAATAATTCTTGATTTTGTGTCAACTGTTACGGTGCCTTATTGCAAGTCCTTAAAACTGTCACAGAATATTTTTCGAATCCTAGAAATCGTCGTTATGAAAGTGTCCTCACAAACGTCCGCTATTTCGAATAAATATAACGACAGAATGGTTTTGGAATGGTCGAAATTTCGCCATTTTGTCCACAGGCACAACACATTCTTCTACTGAAAGCGAACGTTGTTTGGTGTAAACACAAGATTTCGCTTGTATTAGTGTTGATTCAATATTCATATTTCCATATGCGAAACCACATTGGATTGTGGTTTTAATCAGATTTCGTTTAGTGTTAAAATTTCAATCAATTGGCGTTTGTTGCATACTTTTGTTGGACCTGGGACAGTTAACCTCATTCCTGCCTCGTAAGCATGTGATGACCGATAAATAGAATGAAAAGACATTTAAACTTAAACCAATTATAAAATATATACTTGTATATTCGACCTAGCGAATGACCGACCCGCAGCCTAGTCATTGCCTGTCCAGGGGTGAGGAATGGTTAGAAGTAAAGGGGAAAAACTGTCAACGAGTGTTAAGTTCTGCTTTACTAAGGTTTCGCAAATTACACAACCTAGGTACTAATAGGATTTACGACACGATATCGTAACGATTATTTCATTCTGTTCTGTGGAACATTTGTTGGGGTTTCCACATTTGAGTGGCGATTCTGTGAACGAACGGACGTACGATATATCACAACGTTTCTTTAATTACTTCCAGCAGGTGAAAAAAGGAAAGGAAACAATAATTAATATTACTCTGATTGTGGTTTGAGGAGCTAATACTGAGAAAATGTATTTACCGTATCAACAATTACCGGATCCGACCGATAAATTCGAGATTTATGAGGAAATTGCTCAAGGCGTAAATGCCAAAGTGTTTCGTGCCAAAGAACTAGAGAATGATCGTCTGGTCGCCCTGAAGATACAACACTATGATGAGGAGCACCAGATCTCCATAGAGGAGGAGTATCGCACTTTGAGGGATTATTGTAGCCATACAAATTTGCCGGAGTTCTATGGTGTATACAAGTTGGAAAAGGATAATGGTCCAGATGAGATATGGTTCGTCATAGAGGTAAGTCCGAACACTGAACCTAATACAAAATTTTATTATTCTAAATTATCCCGATGTAGTATTGCAATGGTGGCACTGCCAACGATCTCGTGAATAGATTGATTAAACTGGACCGTCGTATGCGTGAAGAACACATATCCTACATAATCCGGGAAACTTGCCGGGCTGCGGTTGAGCTTAACCGCAATCATATTTTGCATCGTGACATTAAAGGCGACAATATTCTGTTCACCAAATCTGGGCAAGTCAAACTATGCGACTTCGGTCTGTCACGCCAGGTTGATTCGACTTTTGGCAAACGTGGCACTTGTATTGGGTCTCCCTGTTGGATGGCCCCCGAGGTCGTTCAGGCCATGGATGCCAGTGAGTGTAAAACTTAACCTGTGTACATTTAAGCTGTCACCCTATGTAACTTCTCCTTCTTCTGCGTTTTAGGAGAGCCTGAGATTACATCCCGTGCTGATGTTTGGGCTTTGGGTATAACCACCATTGAATTGGCCGATGGAAAACCTCCATTTGCTGACATGCATCCATCCAGAGCCCTTTTTCAGATAGTACGTAATCCTCCTCCAACCTTGTTTAAACCCAGCAACTGGTCTCAAACGCTCATCGATTTTATAGCCGAATGCTTGGAGAAGAATCAGGAGAATCGACCCATGATGGTGGAAATGCTAGAGCATCCATTTTTGAATGAACTATTTGATAATGATGATGAGGTAGGCAACTATAAAAATCCTTTTTACATGTAGTAATAAATAACCGGTTCGTTTGGTCCTAGATGCGGAGTGATATCAGCGAGCTTTTAGAACTCAGTCGCGATGCTGGCGTATTGTACAAAGAGCCAGAGATAATTGTGGAAGGTGCCTACATAAAGCGTTTTGAGGGTAAACCCGAACGCATGTACCCCGAAGATTTGGCTGCCCTCGAAAATCCAACAGAAGAACTCACTTTGGACTGCCTACGTAGCCGCATGGAAATGGGCTACTCCTATTCTTTCATAGGCGATATTCTTCTATCCCTAAATTCCAATGAGTTGGAAAATGAATTCCCCGATGAGTTCCATGAGAAGTATCGGTGCAAGTCGCGATCCGAAAATTTACCCCATATTTTTGCGGTAGCCGATACAGCTTTTCAGGATATGTTGCATCACAAAGAGCCCCAACATATAGTTTTTTCGGGCGAGAGTTATTCGGGAAAGTCGACGAATGCTAAACTGTTGATCAAGCATCTTTGCTTTTTGGGGGCTGGCAACCGTGGAGCTACCCAACGAGTGGAAAACTCGATTAAGTGCATTTTGATGATGGTCAATGCGGGCACGCCCATCAATAACGATTCCACACGATGTGTCCTGCAGTATTTTTTGACATTTGGTAAAACGGGCAAGATGTCAGGCGCGGTTTTCAATATGTACATGTTGGAAAAGCTACGTGTTACCTCAAGTGATATGTAAGTGATAACATGTAGAATTCAATTGTATTAACCTTAAAATGTGAAAACCAGAAAAAAACTTCTACCATTGTAGACTTTAATGTTTGATAACTTACTGAAATTATTGAACACCTAATACCTAATACCTGAATATCGTAACCACTAAATTGTTAAAGAAAAATTAGTCACCCTGTATTCCCTCATTAACGATTTTGAATTCAAAGCGCTTCCACTACACTGTGTACAACGAGTGTCTATGAAATGAACGTTTACCCACTAACTTTTGAAAACAACTGTAGTTTTACTAATAACAATCATGACTATCAGGGTTGCATTTGGCTAAAACGGATATGTTCTTAGTAGAGTTGGACAGTAGATTGGAAACTGTTATGAATCTACTAACATATTATAGTTAGACACTCGTTGTACAGGGCGTAGATCCAGTAACTAATTTTTCCTTGTTAATACGGGGATACAACTTTGAAAATTTTGACTAAAAATTATCGTTTCTTTGAATATCTTTAAAGGACTCAACACAATTTCCATATATTCTACTACTTTTTCGACTACATTAACTCCGAGGGACTTCTCAAAGAATATAACCTCAAGTCGGAAAAGGGCTACCGGTATTTACGTGTTCCCGCAGATGCAGCACCCTCCAAAATCAAGTATCGACGTGACGATCCAAAGGGTAACATTGAGCGCTACAAGGAGTTCGAGACCATTCTGAAAGATCTTGATTTCAGTCACAAGCAACTCGAGACTATACGCAAGATTCTGGCTGCCATTCTCAACATTGGTAATATACGCTTTAAACAGGCGGGCCGTTTTGCCGAGGTTGACAATACGGAGATGGTAACGCGCATTTCAGAACTTTTACGTGTAGACGAAAAGAAATTCATGTGGTCTCTGACGAACTTCATAATGGTCAAGGGTGGTGTGGCCGAACGGCGTCAATACACCACCGAAGAAGCGCGCGATGCTCGTGATGCTGTAGCATCCACAATTTACTGCAGATTAGTGGATTTTATCATCAATAAAATCAATATGAATATGTCGTTCCCCAGGGCCGTATTGTAAGTACTACATTATGTGTGTGGGGATATTCAGTATCCTACTCAATCCATAACATTCTTATATTCTGTGCATTTCAGCGGTGACACTAATACCATTGTCATCCATGACATGTATGGTTTCGAATGTTTCAACCGTAATGGCCTGGAACAGCTGATGATTAATTCCTTCAATGAGCAGATGCAATATCATTATAACCAACGTATGTTTGTTAATGAAATGTTGGAAATGGTACGTTCCTAAGGTCTTGTTCGCATTGCAATCAAAATCTCCTGTTTCGAGGATTCTTCGCCCATTGAAAAATCAGCTGTACTTGGAATGAGAGATTTCTTTTGCAATGTGAACGTAGTATAACATAAACTCCAAAATCGGTTTAAGGAACTAAAACACTTTGTTCTCTATTTCTACCAGGAAGCTGAAGATATAACTACGATTAATTTGAATTTCTATGACAACAAGACCGCATTGGACAATTTACTCACAAAGCCCGATGGTCTGTTCTACATCATCGATGATGCTTCACGCATGAGCCAAGATCAAGACTTAATATTGGGTAATGTAGCATTTTAGTGGAAAATGTTTAAGGACAATAATTGAAGGATAATTATTTAACAGATCGCGTGGTGGCAAAGAAGAGCCAATTTGTAAAGAAACACACAGCCACTGAAATCACTGTGGCCCATTACACCGGACGCATAGTTTATGACACCCGAGCATTTACCGATATCAATCGTGACTTTGTGCCTCCGGAAATGATTGAGGCTTTTAGGTCGTCCTGCGACGAGACCATCATGTTAATGTTTACAAATCAATTGACCAAAGCCGGTAATTTGACCATGAACTTCGAAACGGTTCAGCATAAGGAAAATGATACGCAACGGAGAGCATACGTAAGTACGCAGCTAAACCAGGAACACTAATTGCAAAATAACACAATTATGTAATTTCTTTATTTAGACCCTGAACACGCTGTCCATGGGGGTTATATCCCAAGTCAATAATTTACGTACATTGGCTGCCAATTTCCGCTACACTTGCTTGACCATGCTCAAAATCCTAAGCCAAAGTGCCAATGTGGGTGTACACTTTGTGCGATGTATTCGTGCCGATTTGGAATACAAGCCCAGGGCATACCATACCGACATGGTGCAACAACAGATGAAGGCACTGGGTGTACTCGATACGCTGATTGCACGACAGCAGGGCTATTCTTGTCGATTGTCTTTCGACGAGTTCCTAAAGCGGTAAGGCGACTAGAGATACGAAATTGTATTCTGTTGCGGTTTTAATGGATTTTAATTAATTTCGCAGTTATAAGTTCTTGGCTTTCGATTTTGATGAAACTGTGGATGTTAATAATGAGAACTGCCGTCTGCTGTTGATTCGCCTGAAGATGGAAGGCTGGGAAATTGGAAAGAGTAAAGTATTCCTACGCTACTATAATGATGAGTTTTTGGCAAGGTACATTCTATAGGATGATGCATTTGAATATTTAAATTTGGATTCAATTTGAACCACTAATTATTGCAATATTTTAATATTGAATTCGTTAATTATCCACTAAATTATGTTTCGATCTCTTGAATTCCACACCAAATAAGTTCCCGGTCGCTTTCTAAGAAAATAGTAAATCGTTTCATTTCCACCTTAAGTGGATTTGAATTCACTATTACCACAGACGATACATTTCACATAACATCGTTTAAAACCCTTAATGATTTGTTGTTATAACCGATTAGTGGGACTGTTTGAGACGATTTCAACATTCGATAACTAAGCCAGTTATCGACAGAAGTTGTTATTTTTACATGATTATGTTTATCTTACTATTAGAAAAAAATATTTCTTGACGCAAAATTTAAAAAAAATATTTGATAACTTTTAAAGAATTTCAACAGCCGATATTTCGATAACTAATAAACTTATCGAAAATTATACAAAAATGCTCCCGCACAAGTCCCTTTCGACGGTTTTCAATACATATTAACCCCCGTATATCCGAAATTTTGTGTTCTACCGCCTGCCACAATCTTCTTTTTTCGAGAGTGGGACCTAAAATAGGATTTCCGTCGCACCACAAAGCAAGGAGAAAATTAACTCAGTTGTGCTAACCCCTCCACCTATTCTAGATACATCTTGGCTTGATGTGTTGTTTGTTAATTTTGATTTTTGACAACTGACTGGAATAGTTCTAAAACATATTTCAATATCAAACGAAATTAGTGGCGCTGTTTCTCGCTTTGAGTTGCAGAGAGAGTTTTTACTCATATGTCGAGAAACGGTCGAATTATTTGATTCAAACGTTCTCGATGTGAGAAGTTTTCACAAAACTTACTGAACATGGGTACAGATCTCCAACTACCTCAGTGACTGGAGCTTGGTACAATAATATCTTCATGGTAATAGCAGCGCGTGTTGTTGTTGTTGTAGGCAGCAGCAACAGGCATTTTGTTTTTGTTCTATGACGCTTCAGCTGTCAAACTCTACACAAATACATACCGAAAACACAAGAATGCAAAAGAGTACAAAAACAAAATACATGCGAGTGTGACAGCCGAAGCGAAGAACCTCATGAAAATTAAAACAGCTGTTCTTACGACTTACCATGAACATATTATTGTACCATGGACTGGAGAGATCATAAAACAGCTGATGGAAACTCGTTATGACTTGACTGCATTCGCCCATAGTAAAATCAATAGCGGCATTCATGCAAACGTGAAAGCCGAGAACTTTTGCTCAGCGCAAGTTTCCCTCGCACCGTTGCATGAGGCACCAGGTAAAGTTGCTCAGCGTAGTTGTGCTCAAAACCATATCAGCTGACCAAGATGGATACATAAGGTGGTAGCAGTAGCAATTGCATGTATTATGTATGTGTACTTTTTCTACTGTTCTAGTGCTATCACCTTATTTATCCTTCCTAGTCAGATGACAACGAAATGTCAAAAGTTTACACGTTTCTCCATCCCACGTTTGCGCAGCAAATTTGCTTCGAAAACTTTCCACTTTTGAGCAAGTCGCTTTGTATGGGAAATTTGTTTGTTTTGACGTTTGCTGTGCAAGTTTACGATGTTTTCGAGTTTACGAGGTTCTTTCGAGCTTTCATGAAGACCACTAATAAGTAATCGCAGTACACATTGTTGTAATTGTGGGCAACAACAACAGGTTTTTTGCTTTTGTTTGGACTCTCATCATGTCAAATTCAACACATAAATACGTATACTAACAATCAATAGCTGTTGTACAAATTATTACTTTTTCTTACTTGATAGTGTTCGTTTTCTCCAAAATGCCAATAAATAGAGAGCCAGCAAGAGAGAATATTTTGACAGTTCGATGATAGAGAACTTACTTTTTACTAGAAAATTTTTTGTCAGTAATAATTTGCAAGTATGAACATTTGTTTTAGAATATACGAGGGCGGTCCCAAAACTAACCGACCTAACAAAGAAGACACAAAAAGTTGGGGAAAATGTTCTTTCTTTTTCAACATAATCTCCATTTAGCTCCATACACTTTTTCCAGCGATATTCAATAGCTTCGATACCCTGTTTATAGCAAGAACTGTCGAACTGCTTAAAATAGCCATCAACCGCAGAATCCACCTCTTTATTTTTTGCAAATCTTTTACCACCGAGCAATGTTTTCAAGTTTGTAAATAGAAAATAGTTCGAAGGAGCTAAATCTCGTGAATAAGGTGCGTGATGAAGCAATTTGAACTTTAATTCATTAATTTTGGCCATCGCAATAGTGGATGTGTGAACTAGAGCATTGTCTTGATGAAACAACTCTTTCTTTTTCGCCAAATGTGGCCTTTTTTCCTCGATTTCACCACTTAAAGGCTGCAATAAATTAGCATAATATTCGACGTTGATGGTTTTTACTTTCTGACGATAATAAAAATTATCCCATGCGTATCCCTAGAAACAGACGCCACGACCTTGACTGCGTGTCATGTTCTTTGGACACGATTCTCCCGTTCCAGTTCACTGCTTTGAGGGTTCCTTTGTATCATCCATGGTTATAAATAGACGTAAAAATTCGGCTTTATTGCGGTGAACCATCGCCAAACACTCTACTAAAACATCTTCACGACGCTGTTTTTGATCTATTGAAAGCAAGCGCGCCACCCATCTTGCGCACAGCTTTCTCATCTTCAAATCTTCGGTCAATATACCATGTATATGACTTTTCGAAATGCCCATCTTTTCAACTAGATCAAGCACCTTCAGCCGACGATCATCCAATACCATTGTGTGGATTTTCTTAACCGTGTCTGACGTGGACACTTCTATTGTTCGATCACTACGGTGTTCGTCTTGGCAGCTCGTACAACCTCGTTTAAGCTCTGCCACCCAATAGTTTACATTTGGAAACGAAGGAGCAGACTCCAGAATAGAATCTAGCTGGGCTTTAATATTGCTTGGACTGAGACCTTTCAAATTGAAATTTTGAATTACATAACGGTGACCAATTTTTTCCATGTTTACAAATTCACTGAGATCGTTTTTCCAAGTTTACAAATTCACTGAGATCGTTCACTTCTGATGGCTCAAATAAAAATACAAAACAACTTGGCGCCTTGAAACTTTAAACATATTTTTTATGAGGTTGCCACTTTTCACTAAAATATTTTTTTTTCAACTACTGGCACCATCTATACGTGAGGTCGGCTAGTTTTTGGACCGACCTCGTATGTTTTGTGTAAACAAACAAAATTAGGAAATATAAACAATATAAAATAACAAATTAATAATTGGAATTTAATGTTTTTAGACAAAAAAAATGATTTTGCAATACTCTGAACTTTTAAATATTTATTTACAAAGAGAATACAGTTTCGATGATTCGTAATGTTTTGTTGAAACTGTTGTTATCGGGTTTTCAAATGTTTACATTGCAAATCAGCTGTTTACATATAAAAGTTCTTACTTGGAATTTTTTACCGGATGTCGTTCGCGTACTTTTTGTGATATTTTTTACTGAGGGAGAAACATCATTCTTATTCTCCGAAAACTAGTTACTTGATAATTTTTACTGGAAAAGTTCTCGAACACAGCTAATTTAAACAGAAAAGTACAAAAGCAAAACCCTTTAATCTGACATACGGAACCAACTAACATGTACAAATTTAAATCGGTTTACCTAAATACTGAGTTTACCTTCTCAGTCTACCACGCTATTTGGCCACTTCTCTAAGCGATCGTATAGATTAATTTATACTTATATGTATATAGATTTGTAAACTCGCTCATCGATTTAATCAAGAGAAGAATTCCGTCGCTGAGGTTCGACAAACACAGCTGAAATTGTTATTGTGAATATTCAAAATATGTAAATATATGAACATCGTGAATGCACAAAACTAAAAATGAAGGATTTTGTTGCATGTTCGTTTTGTTCAAAAGCTCGTTTCCTCATTGAAGAAGCGCAATTTCTCATTGAAGATGAGACGGATAACAAATTTATTTATAAATTAATCTATGAGCGACCAACTATAAATGTAGGTCCTGATCAGCGAGTCAAAAAATGGACAGCTTATACATCTCTGATTATGAGAAGCTCTTCCAAACAATCTTCATGGAATGTAAAGGGAAACCAAGAAGTAAGAAGAATTTAAAGCGAAGTAGATAAGTGCAATTTCGGAAATATAATTCATGAACGTTACTACAGGTCTCAATAGTTTTGGGTGAAAATAATTCCATTAATAACGTAGAAGTATTGAAGAAGGTCGACATCATTTTAACCATGACCCAAAGGCGGTATAATTTAGATACCGTACAATGTACCAGGTCAAAAAAGGTGCAAAATCTTTGAGGGAATTGCTCTAGAAAATCCGTTGGCTGCTCAGCATTTGTGTGGGAAAAACCAGAATGAGCATCACCCATTATGTCTTTTTTGTTGTTTGAATGCAAATATAACGTGTTTATAGCTTGTGTCCAAGCACATGGTGTTTCCTATTCAAAATTACATGTTTGAGACAGAATGATTAATAGGTTAGAATATATTTTTTTGTGACCCAAATGTGGCTTTGTTTGTTGAAAACGGCTGAAAAGAAAAACGTGACAGACAACAAAGAAACAAGAAAGCAGCAGATCTTCAATTCATGAAAACAATGTTTGCAAACATATACATTAGACCGACTCACAAAAAAAGTTATGTTTGTCCACCCCTCAAAATGTACCTTGGATTGTTTTACGACGATGCCCCAAATATTTCGTGGGTAGTATTAAGATCCTGTGAGCTGGACCATTTTTAAAACAGATACTGCTTTTAGTTTTTCAAAGAATTTTGTGCTTTAACTAAAGACAATGTATACAATATTGGTATTATATGAAAGGCTTTGTAGGGCGTATATAAAACATGTCAAAGCACGTCCTCACAAATGGTTTTTCTCAGGAATGTTCTGCAAAAAAATAGCATTTTTGAGTTTTTGGTACGGAGATTTTGCTGATTTAAATGTCAGATTAACATACATATTTTAAATCTTTAGCCGATTTAAGCTTTTTTGAAATTCGCACTAGTTCGCGTTTTAGTAAAAATTCAACATGGAGGGACCATTACGTCCTAAACAGGGCAAAATGGATATCAAATCTTTTCGTCTCATAATTGTTGTATATGTAGATGTATGAGGTGATCTGGACCAAATTTTGGATATTTAGAATTACTACAATCTGACATTTAAATCAGAAACCCATCTGTTAAAAACTTAAAAATACTTTTTTTTATCAAACCAACAATCAGGGGATGCCCCCTAATGGTGAAGGAAAATTGCGGTAGTGGAGGGTGGAAAGGGAGTAGTGTCTATTGACATTTGCCTTGAATCTTTGAATGTCACAATTGGTGGGAAATACACTAGCCGGAAGTTTATTCCACATACGGACTGATGAACGAATTTTACCTATAGTGTGTAGTGCGGTCAACCGGCCACTCGATAAAAAACAGATGAGAGTTCCTGGAAAGCCGCGTACTTCGGCTAAATATCCTCACGTCTGGCATAAATATCTATAGAGCAGCGACATGCAACCCCCATTTCGACGATGCTCAAGGGAGGCAATAGAGTTGGATACCCTACTGTCCCCTAACACCTGCCCATGTATGGGAGTTATATTCCATTTTTGGCCTGATGTAGGTGGTGTAGATATTGAGAAGATCAAATGGATTGAAGTATTTCTTGCACCGCTTTAAAAAGCCTAAACACTTGAATGCATATTTATTTTCATGCCCAGAACATCAAGAGCGTCTGATTCATCAATATTCAAACCGTCCATAGACAATGACGACACACATGGGTCAGCAATCCGCTTATGCGACAACAAACAACACTGGGTCTTACCCGCATTATAATCTACTCTATTCATTCGACCCCATTCAACAATGGACACCAGATCCCGGCTGAGTGTTTTATTCATCGTCCGGCGTTTGACTTCAATCTCTTGAAGGCTTGGCGTACGGTCGAATGAATAAGGACAGAGATTACACAAAAGGGTAGATTGGGTCCACAGTCTTATCCAGGAGATCGTCAATGAAAATAAGCAAAAGAAAAGATGAAAGAGAAACAACAGAGCCCTGTGGTACACCAGCAGTCAATATATGATCGTCGGATGAAACCCATCCACAACAACTTGTATAGTGGTGAATTTATCACCGACACCAAAAGCAGGGAGCTTTGACAAGAGTGCATCGTGCCATACTCTGTCAAAAACATTGGAAATATCAAGAGCCACTACCTCACTCCCACCAATCCGGTGGATGGATCGACTCCACAGTTGCGTAAGGAATGCAATCAGGTCTCCAGTAGATCTCATTCTACGGAAGCCATACAGCCGATCATTAAGAAGGTCATTGGACTCAGGATATTTCACAAGATGGTGGTTAACCATGCTCTCCATAACCTTCGAGAACGCATAACAAAATGCAATTGGGCGGTAATATGCAGGGTTACTTGCATCGCCTTTTTTAGGGATTGGCTGAACATTAGCAACCTTCTAACGCCGTGGGAAACTCCCGCATGGTATGCAAGGTTGAAAAGGTTGCGCAATGGAAGTGCCAGAGTCGAAGAGCACCTACTCAAGGCCAGTGCAGATATGCCATCCGGGCCCGGGGATTTATTTACGACGAAATTCGCAAGAACTTTTTTACTTCTCGTGTTCGAAAAAATATCTTGGCATGGATCAAGGTACGTAATTGATCACGGTGAGTGGTTGATTGTTATCCGGCAAGGAAGAGATCCTTGCAAACATTTCAGCCAGGTGGTAAGCTTTATCAACAGGTTCAGTGAATGTTATGTCATCTTTAACTAGAGTTGGAATAGAGGAAAAACTATCCTTTACTCTTCTTGCAAATTACCAAAATCTCTTACTTCCTATGGGGAAGGAGAGGACTGAAGCACGAATACGCTGTTCGTGAAGAAACTTTTCGCGTCGAAGTACTTTGGCACACTGGATGCGTTATCTAGACAGTGCACTACGGCACAGGTTCTTGTGGCAGAAGAAGGTGTTAGTATGCCAATCTCTACCTGCCGTTTGCAGATCAGGCAGTGGGCCGATAATATGTTCAAGGACAAGTGGAGACTTACTTCAACTTGCAAACACGCTAGGGTCCTCTGGTCACAGGTGGATAGGAAGAGAACTAGGCAACTACTTAACTTGCCGAGAGGCAGGTTATCTATCCACAATGATAGTAACACTTACGGGACATTGTCTTGTAGGAAAACACGCCCTAAGATTGGGACATAGAAACTCCACTCTCTGTAGATGCTGCATGGAAGAGGACGAGGAAACGACGAAACACCTTCTCTTGGATTGCCCTGCTCTGGCGGGACTGAGAAGTAGGATATTCGGTACACATGTAGTTAGCACCGTAGCCCTACAGGATATTCCTGTAGGTCTTATAGACAAGTTTACTGAAATGGCAAATTGGCTAGACGACTAGTCAATAGTTGCTATGGAGTAAACTGCAGGTATCACAATGGGCTTCTTTAGCCTAAGTGTGCTAGACAGCGTGATGTCTTGCAGCCTTTTCAACCAACCAACCAACTTTGGCACACTTGGATCTTGCCTGTTTGCGTAGCAGTTCAGTATTCACGTTTTTGTTAGAACGCCGGTCTCGGATGGTTTTTTTCCGATAGTTTAATCGAAATAATTTTCGTCGAAAATATTCAGGAAAAAGGATGTGTCAGGACATGTTTTATATACCGTTGGACGCACCATGAAAAACCCCTTTCATATGATACTAATATTGTATCGTATACATTGTCTTGAGCTAAAGTAGCAATTTCTTTGAAAATCTAAAAGAATACCTTTTTTAAAAACGGTCCACCTAAACGGTCACCTAATGCTAGACACGAATTATTTTGGGAATCATCAGAAAACAATCTGAGGTACATTTTGAGTGGGGGAGAAAATTAACTTTTTTTGTGAGTCGGTCTAATGTCCAATCAATTTGTTCGTGTGGAGAAAACAAGTTCTACGGTACAGACAAACTAACTCTAAGCTAGTTCAGAACTGGTAGTTATACCTACTTGAAATCTACACGTAGACCGCAATTAAACTGAAGTCGAATATCAAAATACTTGTATTGAGTTTTTAAAATTGTAATCATAAAGTTATTTTAAGTGGATAACGGATTCAGAGCACATAATCAACGACGATCAAATACGAGTATTATACCTATTTGATAATCACAAATGCTTCCTTAAACAACGCAGTTACATATTCAAATATTCACTATCTTTTCGTTTTACAGACTATACGAAATTCAAGTTAAGAAAGTTATTAAAGTCCAGTCTATGATTCGAGCATTACTGGCTCGTAAGCGTGTTAAATCAGGCGGAAAGCCAGCAGCTAAAGGTACCATCCATCCATTTCAGAGTTTTAAAACCCCTTAACTAACGAACATATATATTTTTACAGTACAAGGTGGCGTTAAAGACGAAGCTGCTGCGAAAATTCAAAAAGGTAAAACTCTTGGCATTGATTACGAATATGTAGATATAAGCGAAACTCAATCCGAGGCCGAGGAGACATTTGAGGAGGCGCGCAAAGATGAGGCCTTAGCTGCAGCCCGTATATCTCAGCGTGAATCTATAATTTTCAATGACGATGAGGAGGAGTAATCCACGCAGAACGAACACAAACCAATGACGAAGACGCGTTTCAACGTCCGTTTAATTTCAAACATACTTACATAACTCTAACTATATATATATATATGGCAACATAACCAACCATTTATCATATTCAATTTCAAATAAACTACCGAAAATCGTAACCAAAGTCATTATTCATTCGATCGGATACGAGTATCTCGAAATAAAAAAAATGGGGTGTTCGCGGAACGATGTACACACATAGAAGGCTTTGTGTATGTTCCAGGCTACCAAATGAAAAATATCTATGTTATGGTGTCAACTGATTACACATGTAAATCGGCTTACCTGACACCCACCCCAGCCACCATTTAACATTCAAAGTGATAGGGCCCGGGCCCAACAATGCATTTGGCAGCGGGTTGGATGTCTAGTGAAAATAAATGAAAAATTAATTAAATTAACGCCTCCTCATCTGCCGCATAAAAACCTTGACCCTTATCATCAGTTATGGCCTCCTCTCTTCCGTCTTTGTTTGCCATCCATAATGTCCATTAATATGTAGACTTAATTCGATTCAATTGGTTACATCATTTCTGATGATTGCTTGCCTTCCCATGTATTCTAGCCTATAGGGGCTTTCGTGACAAACAACGTTACGAACCCCTAGTGAATCCAAAGACTGGACAACTGAACCAAGAGACTGCTGAGTTTGTGCGTCATTATGTGCGTAAATGGCGTGAGAAATCATTGTTCCAGGTGTTACTGCACTACAGAGCTGCGAAATTTCAAGATTTTGTTAATCTGTGTCAACAAGTAAGTGGGCAACAAAAAGGACTTATCCAAGATAATTTGCTAAACTCTTTCTAGGTTCATATTTACAATCAACGTGTAGTAGCTGGTCTAAATAAATGTACTCGTGCTGTTCCCTTTGATCGCATAAATACCAGAGAAGTGAATTCATCTCAATTGGGTCCAATGCCGGTAAAGTATAAATTTGGTTCTGCTGACTTCAATAAACCTCCCAGTGAATTTCCCTTAAAGTTAATCCTAAGTACCTTCCTAAGGTCGTGATAGTAGCTCATAAGCATTCCAATAAGCTAACGAACACTGCCAGAACCGTGATTCAAAATTTCCCTTCAGATATTTTTCAACATAAGATGGTGTATAATTCTAATGTGTATCTTAAACCTGGGTTTTAATGGAAACATTCTATAGACAGTATTGCGGCGTTTACACGAACGAAGATTAGAGCATTAGGAGGATTTCATTTGTCAATTTCGATAAGAAAGAAACAGCGATAACACCGCGGAACAAATTTACACTTTTTCGAAAATAACAAGGTTCTGAAAACGGATTCTGGTACACTGAAAGAAAATCTTTACATCAAATCGGTGATAAATGTTCATCAATTGTTCTTCATTGAATTGATGACAATTTTCATCAACTCATGGAAAAGGTTCTTCAATTTGAATATCTTTTTTACATCAATCTTCATCATTGGTATTTAGAAATAATTAGTGGGATCGATTCAAAAAAAAAAGTAAAGAGAAAAAAAATAACTGCTAGAAAATTGAAAATAAATACCTAATTGAAAATAGTGCAATGGGCAGAAAACAATATCCACGCTACGATGTATTTTATACCTTGTTCTTGCGGATTTATTACAATGAAAAATAGTCCAAAGAGTTTGGCTACAGATTAACAAACAGTTTACATCAAAATGATAACCAGTTTGCATCAAATTACATCTAGTTGACGAATAATGCTCAGCAAATTTATGAAAAATGTACATCAAATTGATGTAGTACTTTCGTTCAATCAACATAAACTATGTATGAAAGATTGATGAAATGTTCTTCATCAATTCAATGAAATGTGTCGTAGGTTGGAAAATGAGGAAATGTTTCATCAAACTGATGAAGGAATTCATAAATTTGATGAAGCTTTCTCTTTCAGTGTAGAGGGGGCAAACACCGTGTATCGGCGTTTTGAAAGTTTACGTCTGAATTTTAGTGACGGCGACACTATCGAGTATTTAGCCATGAAAAAGCTACTAAAAATAGCGTTCGGAACCGGTGAAAAAACCGTAGGTCCCAATTAGTGAGTGTAAAAACTAGAAAGCGCACAGCTCACTGATTGTGAGAAGCTCTCTCTAATCCCTTCATGGGATGTAATAGGAAACCATTTTTTTTTTAGAAATTTGGGTATTTAATCAAGAATTTATTTATTAAATTTTTCGTTTTGCTCTTGGCAATTCTACACCGTTATCAAACACTGTCCAGCATATGTCAGCTATAAGAGAATGAATAATACTCTTCCCTTTATAGCGATCTTAAATAGGTGCACAATCGTTCACCATGTTCGTCGGACTCTGTTGCCAACTGATGCTCAAAATAATCCATATGAGAATTCAAAAAATTAATTTTTGTTGACATATGAACACTTAGTTTCTCAAAAGCATTTAGCATGGTGTCGACGTACATATATTCGAGCAGTGGGGGAACGATTTTGTCTAGAAAGTTGTAAATAATTTCCTTAATGCTTCTCCATGCAGAAAGTTCATTTGGTGAGAGTATTTGCTCAAATTCAATGTTTTGCATAAGTTGTCGTATGTCCCGGTCATATACGAATTTAGTATAGCCACATTAATTCTCTCATCTGACGTTTCATTACACATTCTTCGTTGTAGGTTTGTGGAAATGAGAGAAATTCAACAAAAATTAACTTACAGCAGGTGGAACATAGACGAATATAGGTATAGAGACATTTATTCTCTCATCTGTCATTTCAGTTCACACTCTTCGTCGTAGGTTTGTGGAAATGAGAGAAATTAAATTTAAAATTAACTTACGCCAGGTGAAGTTACAATGTCGTTTCATGTCGTTTTGGTGTAGAACTATATTTTACACTTATTTGTTGACTTTTATCGTTGGTATACATTTGTATTGTATTTAACACAACTACATAGTTTGCCACAAAAACACGAAATTCGATTGTTGTTCCTTTGTTGGACGTTGTTTACTATTGCCTCTATCTGGTATTATTGAACCCATGTTTTCCACCATCCAATGTTCACTTGCAACCATACCTATGACGTTTAATTTATTGAGAGAATTAATGTGTCTACATATACTAAATTCGTCTATGGTCCGGGTCAACAAAAACACCTGTAGTAATGAAAAAAGCAACATTTTTAAAATTTATTTTGTATGAAACCAATGAAGACAATGTCTTCAGAAAATTTAATGGTTGTCCTTGCATTTAATAAAGTTTTTCACCCCACCAAGTTTTATATGTTAGTAAAAGAATTTTTTCAGTAGGTACCAGCGGTGGATGAAGGATATTGTGATCGCCTAATGCCCCTTCAACTCTTGGTTCCCATTGTTTTTTGTAATATTGGTTCCATTTGCATAAAAAACATTCATGTTTAACCTACCCAGCTTGCATACCCGAGAGAAACCTACCAAATTTTAAGTCACAACATGCACGCCATTTGTGCTCTTCATATTTTACTGTGTCCAAAACTAATTTTATCGAATCATAAGTTTCCTTCATGTATGTAATTGGAATGGGAATCTTGGAATTATCGTAATAAAGGATACGCCAGTCCTCAGGTTATATTCGATAAAATGTTTTTGTCGAGTTATTAGGGGTAAGGGGGAGGAGAGGGGGTACAAACTTGAAGTTGGTATTCTTCTTAAGGTCCTCTACATTTCTTACCCAGAAGTCAAACTTCAATTTTGAAGCGTTCTGCCTCTAATTCAGTCTCGAAAATATTACAGTTGTTGATATCCCAGCAAACTTTGGGGTCAAATATCTCGAAATATTGACGTGGTAGAGAAAACCGGGAAATGTCATTACATTCAGCGTATAAAAATTATGCAGGTTCGCTATGTTTCACTCAATTCAGATTTTTAAAGTGCAAACATCACACACAGTGTTACCAGGTGATCAAACTGGTCTTTCGTCTGTCGATCAGGTGATATCCAAGTAGCCTTGTAGATGTTGCAATTTCGTAATTCTAACAGCCATGTTTTTCTCCGAGACAAAATCTAACAGTCCCATTCCGTTATAGGACGTGATGGCGTGTAGTCTGAATTTACATTAAAAATACATTAAAATCACCTAGAACAATCTTAATGTCATGGCCAGGGCAGTGCGGATGGTGGCTATACGTTCACTCAAGGGGTTGTACCTTGAGAACAGATGTCGTAGTCTTTTACCAATTACAAATCCCCAACCACCTGCTTTTTCTCATGGCAGCTGTAGTATGTCACAGTTCTTCCTCCCTGTACAATCATGACCTTTCCATCGCACCTCCTGGATAGCAGTAATGCCAGCCTCATAATTCTCGAAGACACCTACCAGTTGGAAAGCGGCACCGGATCTGTATAGTGTTCTAACATTCCAAGTGCATATCCGTAAATCGTGGTCCTTATAACGTGTGCGGGGGTCGTCAACAAATATGGGGTTTTATGTTTCTCAATCTCATTTTGTATTTTCATTGGCGGAAGGCAAGCCCATTCATTAACATTACATGTCGAACATTTCGAAATCTAAATTTTGATTGCAGCATTAATGGACCATTACAACAATCCTCTTCAGTTTATATGGCAAACATTCATTACAAACACTCTTTGAAGATAATTATCAATGTCCTTTGCCAAGTAGCCCAGGGAGTTATATTGGCGAACCCCACAATTTTGATCTTTTCATTTTGGTAGCACCAACGGAACTTCAGGCCGTGACCGTTCTACCCCTGGCTGATAAAGTTATACATCGCATATATAAACTTCAGATGCATTCCTAGAGGATGGAGAGATACAACATTAGTGTTTTTTCCCTAAGCGGTAAAGACCCTTCCCATAGCTCTTAAAAACTTCTGTCATTGTTCCTATTAAAGACTTTGGAACGGCTTATGTAAGAGTATTTTCTGGGAGGCAGATCATTGCATGAACAAGTAGGATACGTAGAGAAATCTTTGGCTACTAAGACTATACGTTGGTAGTCTTTCTTGGCACTGAGGAGTGCAAATTCTGTTCCATTAGTCGTGATATTAGACTAATGCAACAGAATTGGCGCTATCGACCCTGCATCTTAAGGCCGAGGCCACGCAATGAGCGGCAAATCGGTAAGCGGTGATTTTGATGTCTTATTACTGGGCGTCATTTCTGAGCGGTTATTTTTAAAATGTCATTAAATACGTTTAAGGAAAAGGTTTGGTGTTCATCCTATATCCTATAAATCGAGCAAGGCTATATTACGGCGAATTTAACATTTATAAACAAAACTACCCACATTTCTAGACAGATTTGGGAAATAGTGTCGTATGTCTTTGAAGTCCTTTCATTTCCTGTTATTTTTAGTATATGGGAATCTGTCTTGCCATAGTAGCGATTGCCTTTGTACAGATGAAATTAGGAGCTCTACATTCACTTTTGTCTGTTTTTTTCTTCGACGTTCAGAAACCAACTAAAACTTAGACCAATTTTTATTCCTGAGCGGCGCCACGCAGCTGGGGTACAGGAACATGCCTAGGACTAAGGGGATTGTATACGAAATGCTAATCGGAAGACGTGTCAAGGCCGAATTTGTTACCTCGACCTCTATCATGTATATTAACAGAGGCACACCTCAAGGAGCGATCTTATCTCCACTTCTATGAATCTCAAAAATCAGGATGGAAAAATGACGTGGTAATACCTACATATAAGAGGCAAGTGTCACAGTAACCTAATGGGCATTCTCCATAGTAGCTTACGGACTACGGTGCTGATGGCCAGGTGAAAATAAACTAGATGTAAACCCGGTCAAGACCGAGCTGGAGCTTTTTACTCAAGGGTATAAAATACCTATCGGAAACCTAATAGTTTCAAAAATAATCCTGCTGAGTGTTATTGTGGACAAGGAACTTAGTTTAAAACCCGTCATAGTGGAAAGGGCTATTGGTTGTAAATGGGGACTTTTTTCGAGAATTATTCACTGGATCTATGCAGTGGTGTTCATACCGATAATCCTTTATGGGGTTATCGTGTGGTGGCAGGTGTTTGAGAAAGAGAATGGAATCACTGTATCACGGGTTCTCTGCGCACCACTCTCACTGATACACTAAATTATTTGTTATACATATTTGCATCCTGTGGACATTATAGGTAAGCAGATTGCTTCTACGTTGGGCATGGTGGCACCCGGGCTGTAAGGTGCTCCCAATATTCCTGCATTTGTAGACTACTGGAACGCGCAACCACTATTCGATCGGAAATAACAGACTCTCATACCAGAAAGGGATTCCTGGAACAAAGGAGTTGCTGGTATAAAGGGATATGTGAATCAATATCAGATAGGGTCTGGGGTATACTCTAGCGAACTACGGTTATCTTTCTTTTAGACTACCTGATCATTGTATCGTATATCAGGCGGAAATTTTGGCTATTAGGGAAGGAACCGGCTGTCTGAGGGATAACAGTCCAGCAACCTTTGGTCTCAATATCTTACCTGAAAGTCTCACAATAATAATGTCCCTGGAATCAGTATTACTGAACACAACATCTCCACAATACTGCCGCAGATCTTATAACGCGATGGCCTAGCAGTACGAAATTCGCCTCATATGGGTGCCTGGGCACAGGAACATGCCGAGGAAATGCAGAACGGGTGAGCTGGTCAGTCTGCGGACTACCTTACAGGTTTCATAGGAACTGTATTGTGTTTGCAAGTCCCTACCGACTTGGAAGCATATCCTGCAAGAATACTCCTATATAATGAGACGGAGACGGGGGTCACCGATTGTATACGCGCCATACAAATCTGGACGACAGTGGATAGCAATACTGTTTATTTTCTGATTATGTCTCGTTTCCTTCGTTGCCATCCATCGTGTACAGTAAGTTTTTTGTTTTCGAACCAGTATTATGGAGTCTTCATAGACGACAGATTTCCGATCCATTGATATGCACGATTCGCCATGCTGATGCCTGCGTACGAAACCACACACCACCCCCACGTCAACCACTGCCGTTAAGTATTACTTAGCGAGGGCTGGTAAGCTAACCCCGAATCGATCGCACCGAAAAGTTCGTGGTATGAGTCTGTGTCGTCTTCCACACAGTTTGTGCATGAAGGCGAGCTGTTATGTGCAAATCTGTACAATTATTTTCTGTAGCAGTCCTGAAGTGTCAGAAATTGCGTGAGATAATTACTTGCATCCCCATGTTGCCTTTACAGCCAAGTAGCACTGCCGGGATAAGATTGAGTGACAAATTTCCTTTGATGGCCGAGTCCAGCGCGACTGTCAAATGGCGATCGAAGCAGTTCGCTCTTCGATGGACATTTCGGTTCTATGTAACATGTTATCCGGTTTGTTGTCAAATATTCTCTTCGTCTTGCTGACTAGAATATCCATTGTTATGAAGCCAGCAATAAATAACTTCTGTAATGTTTTCTTAGACTGTTGTAGACTGTTGTAGATTTTATACTGACGCATTTTTCAATGCTTCGGCCCATACCGGAGCAGCCGTGATCACCGTGACTAGCAGAATTCTAACTTGTGAGGACTGCATTTTCGCCGCCTTCTCGCCTGCGTATGCAACGCGTTGTCTGAAGCTTAGCCTATTACCAATCACAACTCCCAGATATTTCAAGGACCGGGTAGACATTACCATCTAACCTTCTACTCTTACTTCAATGTACTCGACTTGCTACCAGTCTCTAATACGGCCTCGGATTGATGGCTGGCTAGCTCAAGGCTCGCTGATTTAAGCCACGCCTTTGCCTGTGCAATAGCCTCATTTGTAGCAATTTCCACTTAATGGATGTGTTTGGCCACAGTGACTATTTCGGTGCCTATAATTATCAAGTCTGATGGTAGGGTGGGTCTCAGTACCTCATCATGCATATAATTCCAGTGCAAGTGGCCGACCACTTAACATTGCGGTACGCCAGCTATGTCATAAACAGCCTTATTACGAATGTAGTTCTCGTATTTCGACTACGACAGTTTTGTAAAAGATTACAGATAAAGTTGGCGTGTTAAATGTATATAATAGATCTATGTATCTAATATATCTATGATGACTATTCCTTTGTTCCACCCTTCGCCTGCGATAGTATTGCGAGCACCAGTCTTCACCGCATCAATAATTGACCGTGACATCCGCAAACCGCATTGTTGCTCAGAAATAATATACTGCTAGAGATTTTCGTAGAAATTCTGCTAACAGCATGACATGTAGCCCTTTCAAACATGTAGCCCTAAGCGAATTAATGTTAGCATTCCACCAGTAGCATGATTGACCCCTTGTGGGCTCTATACATATGTATGTACGTATATTAGGGCGGGTTAATTTTTTTTTTATGAAGCGTATAGCAAAAACGTAATCTATAGGTGATTTTGAGAAATTTTGCTCAAGAGACCATAGCTCTAAGTCGGATTTGGAGCCCCCCAAAATTTCAAAATAGATATTTTTCCATACATAGAATAATTTAATTAAATTCGTCATAAAATCGGATAGAATTACAGTACATTTCTCAATGTGGGCTTGTTTGAAAGGTATTTTTATCGCCTGTATTGATACCAATATTTTTAGTAGAGATATTAGGAATTTTTTGTCGAAAAATAGCTTTTAACTAATAAATTCTGAATTTTCTTCGATTTTTTTCGAAATTTTTTGGCGTAGAATACGTCTTACCTTACGGTATAGGAAGTCATGTCAGATTGTTATTGTTATAATCTTTATTGCATTGATTATGTGGAAACGGAGCGATAACTTTTTTAAAAATTTTTTTGTAGGTAAATGAAGATGTTATCTTTCGTTTGATATACATTTCATATTGGTTGATATCTTCCTAATATTTAAATTTCTCAAATGAAAATTGTTTAAACACATACACTCAAACATATGTGTGGTGTTTGGTTGAGTGTTTGAGTTTGTAGCGTGAACACAAACTATGCTGCTGTTTCAGTGTGGACACAAACCTTCGGCTGTTGTTTTGATTGATGAAATATTGAAATTTCGTATATCTACTTTGTATTTAAGTGAAACAAAATGTTAAATGTGAATTTGAATTTAACATGGATATATAATTATAAAAAATATAAATCAAATTGATTTGCGTCTGTTATTTATCATTTATCCTTACTCTTTTAATTTAAAAACATATTTATCCTATTATTCCTACCATAAGCTTATGTATATTATCAAAAGTAACTATCAAATAAATAAATTCATTTGCTTATGTTATTTATCATTTATTGTTCATGTTTTCTGTCTTATCGGATGGCGTTTTCTACGTTAAACTTAATGGCCGTGTCTCTGACACAGCCTGCAGGGACAGTCCGTGGCCGAAGGCCTCGGACAACTGTCTGCTGTATTTTTTTTTTTTATTATTACAGATTATGAAAGTTCAGATAATTTTCAACAACTTTTATTACGATAAATTTTTTTGTTTTCGAACTCCTTTTTGTAGGAAAATCGATCTGAAAAAATCAACATTTTCAAGGTTTCAACAAAAAAACACTATTAGGACTAATATCTATTTTGAAAATTTGGGGGGCTCCAAATCCGACTTAGAGCTATGGTCTCTTGAGCAAAATTTCTCAGAATCACCTATAGATTCCGTTTTTGCTATACGCTTCATCAAAAAAAAACGTTACATACAATTTGACCCGCCCTAACTTATATGAAAGGGCTTGCGAATGTGATGTCAATAATTGAAGTTCCACCTGCTTTCATAAAAGTACTCGCTTTATCGTCGTTGAGTAGCTCCACATCTAATTGTATTAAAATATCCAGCAATAACTGCAGGTGCCATTGTTCTGGCATCCGCTACGAGATCATCAAACATGTTTTGAAATCCGAAGTGGGACCTCTGGGGAGCGAATAACAGCTATAGAAAGTTACTCCACTTTTTTAGTCCAGACAAACCCAGGACTTTCACGTCCGCCATATTCCGTGAGCTGTCCGTGGTCCACTGGTTCAAAACAACGTCAGCATTCTTTTCACTCGACGTTTGTACAAGAAGGTCTTGGACGGCTTCACAGTAGTTTAAATTAATTTGAATTGCTCTCATACATTATGTGAATAGGCAGTTACTATCCTAATAATAATTTCTCTTGGAATTCAACTTGAATTCCAGCCATATTTCCAATTTCAAGTGTTGAACTATGATTCAATACTTACTTATACGATCTCGGACAACCCTGGGGAGTCAGGGATTTTACGTAACATATTTCGCCAACCAGTTCGATCTTTTGCTTTAGTTCTCCAGTTGGCAATACCAAGTGTACGCAGGGATTCGTCAACCTGATCCCACCAGCGGAGTCTTGGTCTTCCTATTTTTCGTCTTCCTTCGAGTTCGGTTTCGAAAACCCTTCGTGCTGGTTCGTCTTCATCCGTTCTACTGACATGGCCTAGCCAGCGCAATCGCGTTATTTTGATTCGCTTAACTATGTCAATGTCAGAATAAAGCTCATACAGCTCATGATTCATGCGTCGCTGATACTCGCCGTTGCGCAATACATTTTTCGGAGTATTTTTCTCTCGAAGACTCCTACAGATGTTTCGTCTGCTTGCGATAGGACCCAGGATTCTGCGCCATAAAGCACGACAGGTTGAATGAGAGTCTGGTACAGCTGGACTTTTGTTACTCGCGAGAGTGCTTTATCTCTAAAGTGCTTGCTTAGCCCAAAATAACATCTATTCGCAAGCACCACAATTCTCCCCTTGATCTCAAGGCTGACGTTGTTGTTTTTGTTTACGGCGGATCCGAGGTATATAAATTCGTCCACTACCTCGAAGTTATAACGGTTATCAACGTTCACGCTTTGGTCTGATCGCGTGGAGGCCCTGTTCGTTGAAACCATTAATTTTTGAAACCATTAATACAAACCAATATCCAGCAAAATTAACCATTGAATACAATTCGAATATTAAAGTATAGTTACAGTTAAATTCAAACTTGGAATTATAGAGGCATTAAGTCGAAATTAGCAAATTAGTACTTTGGAACTCAATCCATTAATTGTATTTTAATTCGGTTAGGAATTATTAGTGGTCTTCATGAAAGCTCGAAAGAACCTCGTAAACTCGAAAACATCGTAAACTTGCACAGCAAACGTCAAAACAAACAAATTTCCCATACAAAGCGACTTGCTCAAAAGTGGAAAGTTTTCGAGGCAAATTTGCTGCGCAAACGTGTGATGGCGAAACGTGTAAACTTTTGACATTCCGTTGTCATCTGACTAGGATGGATAAATATGGTGATAGCACTAGAACAGTAGAAAAAGTACACATACATAATACATGCAATTGCTACTGCTACCACCTTATGTATCCATCTTGGTCAGCTGATATGGTTTTGAGCACAACTACGCTGAGCAACTTTACCTGGTGCCTCATGCAACGGTGCGAGGGAAACTTGCGCTGAGCAAAAGTTCTCGGCTTTCACGTTTGCATGAATGCCGCTATTATGTATGTAAATATGTATGTACCATAGAGTAAATATACCTAGAGGTAACATCCATCTCATCTGACGTTTCATTTCACACTCATTGTGGCGAATTCCGTGCGATAGAGAGATGTTCGACGTAAATTTACTTATACCAGGTGGAGTTACAACATGTCGGTTTGGTGCAGAACTGTGAAATTTAAACGTATTTTGGACTATTTGTTATCTTTTATTGTTAGTTTACACTTGTGTTGTCTTTAACACAACAATTTTAACCCACAAACACGAAAGGCCGGTGTTGTTTTCTTGTTGCTTGTTTCGAACGAATGCCTCTATATGCTATTATTAAAGCAATACTTTTCAACATGCAACGTCCATATCTAACCATGCCTAATGTCGTCAATTTACTGAGAGAAGTCGTCGCTCTAGGTATCTTACTCTATGGTATGTACAAATATATTCGCCCTTATTCCCGTTGTCGTCGTCGACGTCAATACAATATCGACACCATTTTTATTGTCGACTTAAAGGCATTTGAAAAAAAAAATTGCGTAATGTTTTAAGAGGGTTGATTTTGGATCATAGACATCAAAAACTTTGTTTTGTCGATGTGACAATACAAATTTGACAAAAATCTGATGACGACGACGACAACGGGAATAAGGCCGATTATTTGAATAATTTGTAGCTTCTGGTCCGTAAACTGATTTGAAAAAGTAGTTTAACACCAGGATTGAATTCAAACAATAGTTATATTGGAGTGTATTATTGTACGTAACAGGTTTTTCAATAAGAAGGCTAAAAAAGTTTTTTTTTTTAAATAAAACAAACCCGGTTTTAGATACCAATGAAATTCGTTATTCCTACGAAAGTACGTTCGATGCCATTATGTATGGGTCTCAATTTCTTTTGCATGGCCACCACGGGCACGCTTGCAGAAGTCCAGATGCTGAACCCAATTTTCGACAGTTTTCAAGCATAAATCGGCCGATACTGCTGCAATTTCGATATTCATACGAAGTTCATCAATCGTCGCTGGCTTGTTGGAATAGACCATAGACTTGACGTAGCCCCACAAGAAATAATCTAACGGCGTCAAATCGCACGACCGAGGCGGCCAATCGACTGGGCCATTTCGTGAGATAACACGTTCACCAAACTTGGTTTCCAATAAATTGATTGTGGCATTCGCTGTGTGCCTTGTGGCGCCGTCCTATTGGAACCACATGTCCTCCAATATTATCCAATTGGGGCCAAAAATATTCGGTTATCATTGAACGGTAGCGATTCGCATTCACAGGAATGTGCCAGTCTTGATCATCACGGAAGAAGTACGGCCCAATGACGCCGCCAGCCCATAAACCGCAACAAACCGTAATTTTTTCGGGATGCAATGATGACTCATGGATTATGTGTGGATTGCTGTCTGACCAATAACGCGAAGCCATTCAGCCAGAAATGAGCCTCATCGCTGATTGTTGAGGCCTCTTAAAGTTGGCCTATTAAAGTTGAGGCCACTGACTCCAAATTTCGGTAGTAAATTTTAATAATTTCGACTCGTTGGCTCGTATATCTTTCCATGATGAAATGGCAAACCTTACTGAAGAGAAATGTCAAAAGAGCGGGGAAAAATATGGCGTCGTTTGCTGTCCCTATCGATTTACTTTTGTAGCGTCTCTGTTGAAAAAACCGTTATAATTGGTTTTGGGTAGAGTTGGGTAGTTCATGAACTATATAGTTCAGTTAGGATGAACAGACATCACCCTCACGAGCGTAATGCTAAATGATCGAGTTCGAGAACTAGTGAACGAGTTCGACACAAGTCTAGTTTTATGTGAGTGCCTTTGTTTGTTTACCTCTGTGTGTGTTTAATGGGCTTACTATAATTCTGCCGGAGCTCTTTTTTTCGGTCCAACCATATTTTGTACCGTGGCCTACACTTTTTGCACTTTTGTGTACACGTTTTGTACTTTTGTGTGCAGCTTTTGTACTCTGTTTTACCTTCGATTCTTTTTAAGTTAACGCGGAGTGGTACTTCCACTCTATTTCCGTCACAGAATGGGTGGCCGATCAAATTTCAATACTCTCCCGTTCACTTCAATACCCTCCAGATTCACTTAAAAAAAAAAACATCCTCCAATTATATTCTTAAAATCCTTGTTAATTTCGTAATGGCATCGTATTTTTATTAGGTCGCTGTACGTAAGATGCCCTTGCGTTTAGATCAATTACCATTTTATGACACTCAATATATGGTGGATCCTGCCAATTCATTAGCACGACAAGTCTCATCTAGCCCCATGGCAACGGGCATGGATGATGAGGAACAGTGGGATAGCCCATTGCAAAGAAATCCCTCGATGACATCACAATTGTTAACATATAATGCGTATAAAAAGGAGCAGGCATGTCAAACCAATTGGGAGCGTATGGGTGAAAGTGATGTAATCTACAATCAGAATTTTCATCGAGATCCTCACATAATGAAAAGGTACATAAGTTACAATGAAACTTCAATTCCTAATGGTTTTTATATTTTAATTTCCTATTTTCTTATAGGAACCAAATGCAAATGCAAATGAACGCCTATAACAATTATAATAACTACAATTCCAATTATAATAATGTACCATCGCCACATTGGAGCGGTAGCAACCGCATGGGCTCAAGGCGTAATAGCTTAAAGAATTACGCTGCTCCACCACCGCCACCGATGCCATCGATGCCACCAACGAACTCATTCCAACGCAATGAAGGACAACAAACAAGTCGATCGCCTATGCCACAACAGAACTATCGTAACTCATATCCACCGCCATCAGAAAATCCAGTGCAGGAGTTGCAAAATCTCATGAATCGTCGAGGGGATTACGAGGTAAGGAATTTACGTATTACAAACTGCATGATTGTGATGACCAATTACAACTGGTGCCCGAAACCATTTGGTGTATCCTTATGCTTGAACAGATAAAGTGATTAATTTTATGATTTCAATGACTGCAACACCGACTTTAGAAATTAATAAATCCCTAATCCTTTTGTCATTTTCCATTCTTTTTAGGACACTGAGGAACCACCTTTTAATTTTAAAGCAATGCTTCGTAAAACCAACTACACTAGACCTGACGCCAATAGCATGACCTATGAGTTCAATTCAAATAATGAACAATCCTTCCAAGCACCTAAACTCCGTCCCACCGGCAGACGTTTTGAGGAAAATAAACAATTCGGGGGAGCAGCGAAATTCGGACAACGCGCTCAACCGCAGCAACAAGAACAGAGTAAACCTTACCAAGATTCCGGCAATTATGGAGAGGAAGAAGAAGTTGCTCCCGGCGTTACGTTAGGTGATGATTCTTTTGATATATAAGCTGCTTGCCGTCAGCCGAAGCTTTTTTTAGTTTAAGAATTCTATGTTGGGAAAATTTTCGAGAACAATCGACAAAATTAGAAGAAAAATTAAAAAACATATATTTAAAAAAAGAAGATTGTAATTTTATTGCTTTTAATTTGAAGTTTAAATAAATGTATAGCGATGTGCACCGTACAACGTAATAATATCAGTTCTGCACAACGCCGAGTGTATTTTTCGTATTTTTCTTTTGCTTCCCAAATATCTCGAAAGGAATGAGTATACAGCTAAAACTACAAAAAGATCAAAATTCTACTTTTGAAGATTACAAATTACAAATTTGTTGTCAAATATAAAACTGAATCGTTATTGTCTTTGGTTAAAACTGAGGTATAATAAGAGAATAAATAGGAAACAAACGTGGAAAAGTTACTAAGTTAACCAAAGAACTAAGATATCTAAAGATCCAATTCGGGTTCTCTCAAACCGTCTGAATGCATATCTCTGCCGGACAACTCCAACATGACACGATCTTCCAAATTTTTATCCAATATGGAACGCTTGTTAGATCCCTGAAGATAAAAAGTAATAGGGTGCCGCTGTTAGTTGTGACTGTATAACAGTTGCAAGAATGAACTTACATCTCCTTCCTCGTCTCCGCTATCTTCGCTCGGCTTAGGTTCATCGCCTATACCCCAAACTTCTAGATTTCTTACACGAAAATCTTTGCGCTTACTCAGCTGGGTGTAATCCTTGAATGTCGTGCACGATTCGGAACTCTGTCCCATACCATACTCATTATCTAGCCATAGACCCCAGTAACTAAATTGACCCCCCATGCCCTAAAACAAAGAGTGTATTAATTAACCCTACAGCAATTTAAAAGACATTAACTAATAAGACTTACCAATCCATTGGGCATAGTCTGTTGTCCTAAATTTAAATACTGATAATGGTCATTGTAGCCAGTACTATTAAAGCAACGCATGGCAGGACTTAACGTAAACAACATGGCACTGTCATCACCTAGAGTTTAAGTTATAAAGATAAAAGAGCAGTTTCCACAAACCAAAGGGTTTCAAGCAACTGTGTGACAATATACATGTAACTCACCTACAAAATTAGGTCCCAACGCCCAGGAATGAGGCGCATAGCCCGCGAACAAATAATGATCTTCATCCTCGACCACCAATAATGTGGGGCCTCTTTTTAATAGTTTTCCCAACATAGTGGAAAAACTTTCACCCATTATTTTTGATGAAAACAAAAAACGCCATTTATGCTGCAACTCACTGGGCATGTTGCTGTTCACAAATATTACATGTGGTATATCCAATATCGGTGAGTAATTGGTGCCACTTGGCAAGCCTTGAAATAAACATTATTGAATTCCTTCCGATTCTTGTTAAGGGAAATATATTGTTACCTTCTTGCATGGGCAATATTTGATTGTTCATTTGATTACCCAACTTTGCGATCTTTCCATTACCACTGTGCCCATAAAGATATGAGAAGACACTGCGCCATATTATAAGAAAAGTTGGACTGCTTTGTAGCCACTTCTCCAATGCATATACCGATGCTGTCGGTTCCGAGTCCGAGGACAACTGTCGTATTAAACCTTTGGCAAAGCATTGAGCTGAACGATCATTGCAATGATAACCATATTTATACCAGGACTCAAAGGCGAATGATTTCTGCGACTTGAGCATGTGCAAATAACTAAGTAAAAGCGAAGTAATATACTGAAATGCAAAGCACACAAAGATAAAGAAAACAACCAGCAGTTGGATCTATGCTGTCACTGATACATACCATTTCGAGCTGTTTTAAACCAATATCATCGAGGCATTTGCCCGCCAATGATAATTTTAAGAAACCAATTTGTTCATCGAGCGACCCTCGTTCAACGATATAGTATGGTTCAGCATATTTTTTGAATGGTATAGTTCCCACGCGTTGCAGTTGATTAGAATTAGACTTTTGTGAAATGGGAGATGATATTTGAGAGAAAAGGAAATTAGCCGAAAATTGTGCAAGATCTTTATCCACTATGGTTGACCAGGTTTCCTGAAATGGTAAATACGAAACAACATGCTTAGAATATAGACAATAAGTTTAAGCGCATTGATATGAACCCATATGTAATATGGGCATTGTAAGAGTTGATTGTTTTTTTTTGTTGTCAATGTATTGTTATCAAAAGGAACGTGATTGAAAATATTTGCTGTGGCGTGGAAAGAAAATTAAATAAACTAGATTGAATATAAAGACCAACACAAACAAGTATTAAACAAGTGAACAGAGGCAAAGATGGTCAGACGCTAAGTTTGAAGCAAGAAAAGTTATATTCGACCAAGCCGACTATATAATACCATACAAATACCATTAGAAACAAAAGGGAAATTTTCAAAAATATTTATACATACATACAAAATACATTCAAAAAATTCACTTTTTCGGGAAATGTTGTCTGAACGCGCGGAAAATTCATCAAAAAAAAGAGTCATAAACAATTTTCCAGCAAATTGTTGGCGTGAAACTGTGTCTATGTAAAATTGATATTAAATTGTGTTAACATAAAATATTGCTGCCAGTTTTGCATCAGAAGTGACGACGATGAGGTCTTGTGCAATGTTAGAGTTTGTGCGGTGCGTAACAAAACAGTGTTTCCTTCTAATAACTTCCCATTTTTTCGTCTTTCTACCATTAGCAAAGCCGTAGTGAAATGCTGTCGAATGTAGCTATTTACTACATTCTTGAAGACGCAGATTGAAGGTAAAATGGTATCTGAAAAAGTCGACCAAGTTGGTAGGTCACGACGAATTGGCCTAAACTTTGGCAGGACCGTTGCTAGTGCATCGCTACATCAAAACTGATGAAATTATGTATTGTTATATATTATATTTGCAATTGTACATTATTACATTTTAAAGGAGATGCGATTACAAACACACAAAAAATACATCTGATAATTAAATAAATTGTTACGAATTTCCTTACTTGCCTTTTAGTGCTGTTTTATGCCCGTTAATAAAACAAGGTTCGTTTTTAAGGTACGATAAGAACAACAGTTATAATTTTTTTTATTTTTCTTATACAACCGTCCAATTTATTTACACAACTTAACATTCACAATTGTCTATATTCAACCTTCTTACTATTACTGTGCCGTTCACTATTGTGTTTAATCACAGACTGGCCCCCAGTGCCAAAGACTTCGGCTATTTATACGAACTCACCATTCACAGATTCTTTAGCAAATTCAAGAACCTTCTAGTCGCTGTATTAGGTTACCTTTATACTGGTGAATGAATCCACCTCTGGAAGCAGGTAGCACCAATGCGAACTGCAGCGAATTCATGATACTGGTTCAGCGAGCTGATATGTTGTTGCAATGCATACTTTTAGGCTTACACTAAACGCAGTTATTTACAGAAAACCAAATAAGTGAGCATGTATGTATATTACAGCACTGTCATATACAGGGTGATTCAGGAAGTTCCGGACAAATTTCTCCAGCGTATTCCTTGGCTCATTTCATGAAGAAAAGTCCACTAGGACCATGTCCGAAAATGCAAGGGTGCGAAATGGCAGCGGGTTCAAAATTTTCGGATTGGCGGTCTAACAATAAAAGATAACAAAAAAAGTCAAAAATACGTTAAATTTACCTGAATTTCATCAAAACGATGTGAAACATTTAAATCAACAATTTTTGTAATTCCACCTGGTGTAAGTCAATTTACGTCAAATAACTCTATTTCACTGACCGCACCACGAAGAGTGTGAAATGCAACGTTAGATAAGAAAGAATGCAGCTCTAGGTGACAGTACTCTATGAGTAAAACTATTTTGCCTCTCGGTCGTTTCTGGCTTTCATTTTATTATGACTGACTGGATCCACCGTATCTTGGTAATTGATTTGACTGTTCGCAGGGCCAGATGCTGGTTTAGTACCGAACTCCAAATTCCTAGGCAGCTTCAGCTACATAAGTTCCAAAAATGCCTCTAGCGGGTGTTCGAGAGATGGATCCAAAGGGAACTTTGGTATGTGTTCATCCCAATCTCTTTAATGTGTGTTGATCACTCTTCTCAGGTATTCTCCAAGATTTCGGTTGAATCTTTCAACCATTCCGTCAGACTGTGGATGCAATGGTGTTGTTCTTGTTTTTCAAATGTCGTATCGCTCAAACATTTCTTTGAAGATGGTGGATTAAAAATTCCTACCCTGGCTTGAATGAAGCTGTGAGGAGACACCAAAACGGCATATCCAATTATCCTCGAACACTTTAATGAACCTTTGCTTCCTGATCGGGAGCAGCGTATACTTCAAGACATTTACTGAAGTATTCCATAACAACTAAGGCGTACCGTTTTTCTGATGTACTGACTGGAAATGGCTACATCCATAGCTTAGCATCCACGCTTAAAGAGTGCACCAGGGCTGTGTTGCCGCATATTGCCACGTCTTCTTCGCGTTAGTCCTTTAGCTCTCATGCATTGGGTGCAATTTGTATTTGTATGTTTGTATGGTATTTGTATGGTCTTGGTTATGTGGCCGTCGGTGGTGCAATGGGTAGTGTGCGCGCCTCTTGTATTTGAGATCCTGGGTTCGAAGGCACCACAATTAGGTCGTAGGACTATTTTACCACCCTCACTTTCCCATAACCGGTATAGGCAACCATTCATTAATTTTAGGCTGAGGCGATGTCAATTCGGGTTGGTCTACTATCTTCTTTTGCAGGAATGATGTTTGCTAATGTAGGGTCGCTTCTTTGTGCTCTTGACCAGTCTACGTTGAATTTCAGTCGAAGCAAACGGAGGTCAACGATGTTTTGTTTCATCTCACCTTTTGAGCACTGATTGCATTCCAGCTTGCATAGACGACGTGACAGGATATCTACATTAACATGTTGATTCTTTGCAGGAACCTCCATTTATAGTTTGCACTCAAACTGATATACGTCAGTGTCAATTTTTCGGCGCTTGAATTCTTATATTAATCGCCTCTGCAGCTCTTCCTTGTTACCAGCTGTCGGTTGATCCAATCTATTCAACACCATTTTCAGTTGTTCAGCTTCGAGTTCTTCAAACTTCATCGTTGCCCTTAATTCGAAATTTCACTTCTGATACTAATGTTACCAATTTTCCTTTTAGCACTGTTTTATGCCCGTTAATAAAACCAGGTTCGTTTATAAATTACGATAAGAACAGGTTTAATTTTTTTTTATTTTACTTATACAACCGTCCACTTTATTTACACAACTTAACATTCACAATTGTCTATATTCAACCTTCTTACTATTACTTGACGCTATTGCCAACATAATTATATGCAACCGTTCGTTCACTTTTGTGTTTAATCACAGACTGACCCCCCAGTGCCAAAGACTTCGGCTATTTATACGAACTCACCATTCTCAGATGGCATTATCTTTAGCAAATTCAAGAACCTTCTAGTCAAGAACCTTCTAGTCAAGAACCTTCTAGTTGTTGCAATGCATACTTTTAGGCATACACTAAACCAGTTATTTACAGAAAGCCAAATAAGTGAACATGCATACCACTTTACTGTGACATAGATAAAGGTTTTATTCGTAACAATATATAATAATTTCGTCCTTTTTAGTAGTAAAGAAGTAGTACGGGAGGTATTTTATAGCATTGTAACATAAAATAATCTTAAATGATTTAAATATAGTCAAAAAAAAGACTCTAAAAAGCATAAAAATATATTCACAAACTAGTCTTTTATGATTCCAAAAAGACTGCAGACTTTTTATCGGCCGATAGTTTGGTCAGCTTCTTAATCAGTATGGAGAGGAATGCATATGCGCACACTACAGCGATTCAGTATCGGCCGATAAAAAGTTTGATAGGTTATCCGATTACATTAAAACTAATCTGTCGGGCAACTATCGGCCGACTGTTTAATCAGTATTGGCGCATACAAGCCTGCGCATACATGACGATTGTTTAGTCGGCCGATAGTTCAGTTCGCTCTGTGATTTGGCTAACTAACTAATCTATCACTATCCACTAACTAATCTATCACTGAGAATGGGATGCAGCCAATACTCTCGGAATCTCTTCTTGATTTTCCTCCTCTGGAGTATGAGAGCAATAATTTTTCTGGACAATATTTTCATTGTGCGAACGCTTCAACAGTCAGTTACAAACTAGTTCGAGAATAGTCGGCCGGCTGTTGGATAGTCTGCGCCCTGTTCACCAAGCAAACTGTTTAGTTGACTCGGTGTGCGCACTTTCAGCCCAACCCGACTAAACTATCGGCCGATAAAAAGTCTGCAGTCTGCGGGGGCCCTAAAAAGAGGGAAATGAAATTCCCAGGCTCATATTTACGACTCTTTGCTGAGTCATAAAATAACGCTCAGATTTTCGGAAGGTTCTGACTCTTTTTTTTACTCTTTTCGGCCTCATAATGTTGACTGGCCGGTTTAGAAAAGCCGATAGTCTCATGCTAGGTAAGAACAAAACTCTTCTCTTCGGCCAACATAAGCATCCATAGCGGGTCCAATTTGTATGGGGACTATATCAGAATGTGAACCCACATGACCCATTTTCGAAAGTAATCATTCTTGGCCTTAGACTAGAGCACATACCAAATTTCCTTATGAGTTGTTTTATTCTACAGTCTTAGAAAAGCTTATGTTCCAAATTTCGTTGAAACCGGGTAATGTTTGTAACCACTGGAGCCGATACCATACTATCAAATTTTGTTGCTACATTTGAATAGGAGCTGTATCAAATCGTGATCCCATCCATCCTATTTTTGGTTACTTATTTCATGTCTCATTTTATTATATTGTGCAACATTTTGCTATATTCCCAGATTAAACGTGCCTCCAAAACCCTTATAACCAAGATCAAGGGCCAGATTTGGTCTTTATCAAACCGTGGACCAATATAGCCGAATTTAATTTCCAAATTCCGTTAAAGTCGTGTCGTATGTGCGAGCTGTACTTTGATCACATTGACAGACGGAGATAATTAAATCGATTTCGAAATAAATTACAAACATCGCCAATATCTCATAATGCCTCGTTACCACATTGCGGAGTAGGGTATTAAAAACTGTTATTACTTTATTTTCGATAACATTTCACGGTCGTGCTTAACTTACAAACTGTATAACAGTTACGTTTATTTGGTACCACATGCATATCATTCGCAGTATACATTTGTATAATAGTTTGTGTGGTTAATGTGTATGTAACAAAGAAACTTAGAACAACAACACAACCTTTTCAATCACTTCGAGCCATGGAAAGCTATGGAGTTATTACCCTCAGAAACTTGGAAATTTTGTGAGTTTGTACACAAAATTGAGTAACATAGCTCATACCACTGTCCTACATTACAATTAGATAGGTTTGAATGCCAGGCCGGTGACACTTACTCTACACGTAATAGCAGTCGATTGTTAATTAATCAATAAATACAAAATAAACCGATTTGTTGTCTGTGCTTTGTTTACTTCCATCTGAAACTGACTGCAACAACCACAAACGCTGTAAGTTGTATAACACATTTGTGTTATCTTCTTCTACCTCACGAGCTGAGGAAGTTATCTGTATAAACAATCACCATTGTCGTCAGCATTAATTTATCAAATCGTTTCGAGTATCAAAAACGGCGGACATAAAGACCTACATACCTACCTACACATGTGTGTTGGTATGTACGTCTTAAAAAATATACACTATAGAATGTCTGGTGCTATCCATCAGGCCCATTGTTTGAAATCCATCTCAATCCAAATGTGTACGATGTAGAAAATGGGAACGGCCATAGCTCAAATCACTTGAAGAATCGCATGACAATCTTTTTTTGCGTATCATTCTGTTTATGTGGCGTACAGAGTAAATGTACTGACCTTGCAAGTTTTTGCTTTGTCCAGGAATCCTATTTCACTTAAATAATACCGGTTTTCTTACATACCAACAATTTGTTTTCCGTAATTTTATCTGTATGACCACCGGCTGTATGGCGGAACGATGCCTCCAATATTTTGAGTTCCTCGGGAGTGAAAGGACTTTGTTCGCCCTTTTTAGTTTGTTGATTTCCCATTCTCGTCAGGGAACTTAAGGTAAAGCTTAGAAATTTCCCTATAGTATCCGTAGTGCTTGATGCGCTGCTGTAAACTTTTGCACTCGAACTTCTTGAAATATCAAGTCAACAAACAAATAAACAGGGATGTTGTAACAAATGAAAACAGATGTTTGTTACACTGCCAAAAAATTAGGAACAAATCGTCAGCCCGCGGTACGATAATAGGCCTGTTTTTGTAGTTCCTGATAAACTAGTTTTACGACTAGTTTGTAGTGGGAGCTAAGCGATATTTGCACCACACTAGAGTAGCGCTTTTCGAAGGTAACCCAGAAGATTACTCATTCAATTTGAATCCGTAGAAACTGAAGTTAAATTTTTAACCTCATTTTACACTGGTGTACATTTTGATGCAACACTGTTAATGTACACAAAAATTCAACCATAATAAAACCATACACAAAATGTCAACTGTTTGACAGACAGGAGCCGATAGAAAATAATCCGACGCGTCGCCGCCACCAGAAATTTCTTGAAGCTGATGCCGCAGCCGATGTATTGTTTCTTATTGGTTTAAAATGTGATCCGATTCTATCGATTTGACCCACTGACACAATTTTAAAGGTTCAATTATTTCAAAAACATTCAAAATTTGTACAAAACTGGCAAAATCAATAGCCGCCAATTTAATTTTTCTGTTGTGCAGCCATCTTCGATAATTTTGTCACTGCGGAATGTCAATTTAATCTCAAATTGTGTGGTGTAAACGGCAAAGATTGGGAAACAGGGTCATCGCTAACCTAGCTGCGACATACTGCGATGTAAAAGCGACATTAAGCAGTTCCCCATACAAAGTCGTTGGAAGAGTGCAAAAAAATGCATATACAGAATTTAAAAAAAAAAACAGCAGACAGTTGTCCGAGGCCTTCGGCCACGGACTGTCCCTCAGGCTGTGTCAGAGACACGGCCATTAAGTTTAACGTAGAATACGCCATCCGATAAGACAGAAAACATATATAACAATAAATGATAAATAACAAACGCTAATGAATTTATTTATTTGATAGTTACTTTTGATAATATACATAAGCTTATGGTAGGAAAAATAGGATAATTATGTTTTTAAATTAAAAGAGTAAGGATAAATGATAAATAAATGATTATTAATGATTATTTTAATTTACTAAACGTCAACTGTCAGCTGTTGTCAAACAGCATCAAGCAACATTGTTATTTTACTTACTTGGCAGCACTTTCATTTAACATAAAAATGTATGAATTAATTTTTTCATATATTTTTTATAATTATATATCCATGTTAAATTCAAATTTACATTTAACATTTTGTTTCACTTAAATACAGAAGTAAATATACAAAATTTCAATATTTCATCAATCAAAACAACAGCCGAAGGTTTGTGTCCACACTGAAACAGCAGCATCACGCTACAAACTCAAACACTCAACCAAACACCACACATATGTTTGAGTGTATGTGTTTAAACAATTTTCATTTGAGAAATTTAAATATTAGGAAGATATCAACCAATATGAAATGTATATCAAACGAAAGATAACATCTTCATTTACCTACAAAATTTTTTTTACAAAAAGTTATCTCGCCCTTTCCTCATAATCAATGAAATAAAGATTACAACAATAACAATCTGACATGACTCCCTATACCGTAAGGTAAGACGTATTCTATGCCAAAAACAAATTCATATAAGTTTGACAACTGAAACGAACAATCACATGATGTTTTAATTCATTTATATATAAATTGTAAACCAATATAAATTTTAAGGTTTTCAACATTGAAGAAAAGAAGAATTTCATTCAGTAAATACGTTGATTTAGTATGTTATAATTTTATAAGTTTGTTGTGGATTAGTTTCTAATGTGAAACACCTGAAGTTTATGGTTATAACACTGTACTACACCTTACCCGCTCACTAGTTTTGTGTTTTTGCTTTAATTTTTTATTTATTTGCTTAAAATTATATTTACATGATTTCTTAAATTATTTTTTTTTATTAAAAACAGATGGTTTGCATCTAGAACATTAAATTATGTATCTAGAGCATCCAATTCAATTCATCGAAGATAATGTGGATCACATTGTCCTCCTATTTTCAAACTTGTGGTTTTTGAGGTACCTCAGATGTTTCGAATATAGCTTTTTATAATATTAAGCAAATATACTTATTTTTTGAAATAAATTCACTTAGCCAATCGGTCAATATATTTGATTCAATCAGACTCAATTTTTGTTAATATTTTTTCGTAGAGTGACAAAATATAAAATGGGGTTTAATAATACCCGAATTAATTCTATCTCAAGAACGTCACTTTGAAAATTAAAGGGTAATGTGGAACACCCTACGCGGGTAATTGGAATTATTTTACTTACTTACTTACCCGGTCGCGAACTGTTCGATCTTTTGCCTTATATCTCCAGTTGGCAATTCCAAGTGTACGCAGAGATTCGTCAACCTGATACCACTAGCCGAGTCTTGGTCTTCCAGTTTTTGGTCTTCGAGTTCGGTGTCGAAACCCTTCATGCTGGTTCGTCTTCATCCATTGTACTGAACAATAACTATACCAACGTCGGAATATAGCTCATACAGCTCATGGTTCATGCGTCGCCGGTATTCGCCGTTGTGCACTATAGGGTCATACATTTTTCAGAGAATTTTTCTCTCAAAGATTCCTAGAGGTGTTCCGTCTACTTCGGTAAGACCCAGGATTTTGGATCATAAAGCAAGACAGGTTGTATCAGAATCTGGTATTACTGAACTTTGTTACTCAAGAGAGGGTTTTATCTATAAAGTGCTTGCTTAGTCCAAAATAACATATTCGCAACCACAATTCACCGCTTGACCTCAAGGCTGACATAGTTGTTTTTGTTTATGGCAGATCCGAAGTATATTCGCCCACCATCTTGAAATTATAACGGTTATCAGCGTCCACGCTTTGGTCTAATCGTGTCGAAGCTCCGCTCGTTGAAACCGTTAAGTTTGTCTTTTTGTCTAATTTTGTCTCAGTTCTCGAAAACACCTCAGTAAGTTCTCTCACTGTGCGCTTCTTCTCCCAAGTGTACCGTTTGCTGCTGATGGTTTTATTCATTTTGACTGCAGCTTTTCTCATAATGATCTCCATTAAGATGTTAAAGAGATCGCACTATAGGGTGTTGTCTTGCCTGAGGCATCACTTAGTTTCGAAAGGATTAGTAACTAACTTTCACTGCTGGTTTGGTGTTCGTCAAGGACATCGTGCAAGGGCGTATGAGTTTTGCAGGAATACCAAGCTCAGACATTGCTTTGTAGAGTTTCCCCCGTATCGGGCTATCGAAGGCCGCCTCATAATCGACAAATAGATAATAGATAATTTCTGTGAAAAAAAATATTCAAATTATTTAAAATAAACGACCAAACGCTCGAACATTTTAATTTTGAATATAATTTTCTATGTTTTTTATGCTATCGTTTTTTTCTAAGAAACCTGCTTGCAAACCAATGTTGTAAAAAACAACTTTTCCTCGTGAACATAGTACTGCCTGGTGGAAAAATTTAGCTTGCATTTCACGAACATTTTTTATATGGATTTTCACCGTGGAAAGTTTGCATAGTACCCACCTTTACTCATCAAACTCATATGTATTTTGTTTTTGTACTTTGTTGGATTCTTGTATTGTTGGTATACATTTGTTTAGAGTTTGACAATTGAAGCAAATGACCAAAAACAAAATGTCTAAAATAACAAACGTCTAGGACAAACTAAAACAACATCTGCTGCTACTACCATGTATTTGTTGGCACTGACTACAATCGTGCTGCCGTACCGCATATTTTTTCACCCATTATATTGCCACATTGCGGAGTATTAAGAGTATATCGTTCTTAAAAAAAGTAATAAAATGCAATAGCTTAATGGAATAAAAGAGTAGTTATTTTGTAATATATTTAAATTGTCCGAAAGGCTTAAAATTACAAGCCTGAATAAATAAATTATATTTCCTACGAAATTTTCGCAGAGTTGACTACCAAGCAAATGAAAAGTGAGCGAAATTTTCGGTTCACAAAATTATCGTTATTTTTATACACGCAACTAAAATTTAATAAATGCTGAATAACGGGCTTATGGCGCGTTTACATATGACATTTCGAGACAGGACAGTTGGGAATATCGAAGGCCGCCTCATAAAAAAAAATTATTTGTGTGACGTGTGCGTCCAGCCAGTTATAGAGACTGTACAGGTTTAAGCAATGGCAAATAGTGTCGTTTCATGCTCTGATTTTGTTGTTTTGTGGCTTACATTTGACTGAGATCTTAATTTAATAAAAGAGATTGCTATTTTATTTATACATATTTATATGTATGTAGGTTTTGTCAAATAATATTTCAATTAAACACCAAATTATCAAAATATAAATAATTTTCCCAATTTCTGCGCTATTTTGCCTTATTTGCCAAAATTGTGTATGTATTGTCAAACAATATATCAATAAAACTTACCCAAAATCTCCAAATAAAAATACATTTTGCCAATTTGTTCGGTCTTTTGCTTGGACTTTGTTGTTATATTTTATTGTTAGTATATATTTGTGGTGTATTTACACAAAAATTTTAACGAACAAAACGAAATGACGTTGCTGATTTATTGTTGGTTGGTTTGCATCCATAGACGAATACATACATAGATATATTTATTCTCTCATCTGACGTTACATTTCACACTCTTCGTCGTAGGGTTGTGGAAATGAGAAAAATTAAATCTAAAATTAACTGACACCAGGTGGAGTTACAAAATATATTAACTTAACTTTTTCGTGTCGTTTGGGTGTAGAACTGAAAAATTTAAATGTATTTTGCACTTTTTTGTTAACTTATATCGTTGGTATACATTTGTATTGTATTTAACACAACTAGTTTGACACAAAAACACGAAATTCGGTGGTTGTTCCTTTGTTGCACGTTGTTTACTATAGCCTCTATCTGTCATTATTGAACCCTTGATTTCCACCATCCAATGTTTACTTTCCACCATACCTATGACGTTTAATTTATTGAGAGAATAAATGTATCTATGTATGTATTCGTCTATGATTGCATCTTACTTTACTTCACTTTTATTGACTATTTTACAACCTCTTGAGCTCAGACGTCTTACACATATTAATTAAACAAACAAATTAAACTAATTTCAACATATTCTTCCAACTGGCTCTATCCTTCGCCTTTTCTCGCCAGTTGGTAACACCAAGGATACGGAGGGATTCTCCTGCCTGGTCTTTCCAGCGGAGTCTTGGTCGTCCTCTTTTCCTGCTTCCATCGGGTACGTTATCGAAAACCTTTCGCGCTGGCTCATCTTCATTCATTCTGATAACATGGCCTAGCCAACGCAATTGGCATCTATCTGGTATTAATAATTCAATACTATACAACATCCAACCGCCCATCTGCAACATACCAAATGTCATCAATTTACTGGTTACTCTATATGTCATTACTATATGTAGTAGAATAGTATGAATGTATTGCTACTGTCGGAATAAAACTCTCCTGTGTAAACGCCAGATAATATCTATAAGGTAATAGCAGTAGGCGTTGTTTTTGTTGTAGCCAGCAACAACAGGCATTTTGTGTTTGTTTCATTTGCTTCAATTGTCAAACTATACACTTATGTTTACCAAAGAGTACAGAAACAAAATACATATGAGTTTGACAACTGAAACGAAAAATTACTGGAAAACAAATGAAATCAGCTGTTGAAACTACTTTACCACGTATATATCATGGTACCACGCGCCATGTTAAACTGGTGGACCGGGTTTTTGTTTTATTTCTTGAATTCACCATGGTAAAATAAGGAAGGTAAACCCGTTAGACCAGCTGTTTTAAATTTTTTCATTGTGGTTGATCGTTTCAGCTGTCAAAATCGTATGTACTTTGTTTTTGAACTTTTTTGTATTGTTATACTTACGTGTATACGTGGTACAATAATTTGTTCATGGTAAAGTCGTAAGAACAGCTGTTATCATTTTTTTCATGAGGTTCTTCGCTTCGGCTGTCACACTCACATGTATTTTGTTTTTGTACTCTTTTGCATTCTTGTGCTGTTGGTATGTAATTGTGTAGAGTTTGACAGCTGAAGCGAATATAACAAAAACAAAATGCCTGTTGTTGCTGCCTACAACAACAACACGTGCTGCTATTACCATGAAGATATTATTGTACCATGCGTGTATAGATTGACAACCTAAGCGATTGAAACAAAAACAAAATGCCTGTCGTTGCTTCTTAGAACAACGACAACGTTTACTGCTACTAGTTAGTTATTTTGCTATTGAATTCACTATCGACAGCCCATTGGTTTGCGACATACATAAATCACCGCTTCAATAATTTCGCTCATCTCTACTACTGCAAAAGTACCCATTACCATCTCTCATACCGTACGCAATTACTATGAAATACTAGGTATCAGCTGATACATAGGGAATGGTATAACCGTAATAAGAGGAGAATAACTAAAAAGATTTGTATTATTTAGCAGAAAAATTGTGAAAAAATCTCGCAAAAGGAAAAGCAAAAATATGTTTAGCCTAATGTGTAACATTTATGTGGTGTAAAGAACGAAATTCATTATGAACATAAGACCCAGGTGTCGCGAATGGCTGCCACTTAGTACGCAGCAATTGCGTCTAAGGAATCTTCAAGCAATACAAGCAGTCAATATTGAATTCAATTCGCTGGAGGACTATTCCAGTTGCGCCTACGCCTCCTCATCCTGCCAGTGCACAGAGACTTTGTTGTATTATACATTACATGATCATCCGGAGAATAAGGCATTCTATCAAAGTGAGAAATTGCCACTGCGTATGCATTTACCGCTGAAATGGGCGGAGATTCAATGTCTGTCAATAGTAAAGTCCAATGCCAATTGCGTTTGCATTAAGATATGGGTATGGACAAAGAAGACTGAGCACGATAAACCAAATAAGGCGGCTTTGGTTGAGGAGGAGGAGGAGGAGAAGAAACTGATACCGAGAAAAGTAACAAATGCAATTAAGGAGCCTATCAGGTGGGTATTAACAGCTGGGGTATAACTTTCGTATAGTATAATGTTTTGTGAGATCATGTGGCAAAGCTGCAGAAGGTGGGTGAATGAACAAAAATCGTGAAAAATGGCATACTGGCAAGAGCATATGGGCTTACTTTCATTGGGTTAGGGATAACAAATATAGTCCAATAAGTAGATAATGCATACAATTGGGAAATGCAATATCACAACATTTCAATTATTGTTGATTTGAGACTTTTCTTTATATTACATCCAACCTTCTTTGCTTCTTTATTCCTTAGTGCCTTAACCCGTGAATTTTCCAATTACCAGGAACACACTATGCCTCCCGATAAGTTACTCGTGACGTGGGGTGTTTACTTTTCTGGACTTATACCTTTGTCGCAAAACAGTGACGTGAAATGCTCCAGCAACTCATTAATATTCCAAATGAACGATGAGTTCTTTGCGTCCCCGGAACATTTCTCCACGGAGAACTTAAGAGAACAATTGGCCTTAAACTATGGACGTTACTCGGCCAGTGTGCCAAAGTGCAGTATACCCACACCCGACGAATTGACCATAAATTCACCGCATGTTAGCCGTAGTTCCAGTCCCAGTGCTGTTGATTGGCAAAGGGATCTAATGCGTATGTCGAAGACGCGTTATCCACAGTTGAACTGTGTGCGCACCGAAGTGAGGGCTAGTTATAATTTGACCAAGCTATTGAGATTACAGCAATTGCAGCGGCAACGCATGCAAACGCAACGAGAAAGTGTGGAACTTACCGCAGAAATTAAGTGCTTAAGCTTAAGATGCATAACCAAAGAACAATTGTTACGAAAGCCACGTACCACTTCGATTAGCTCGCCCTCATCACTGAAATCGGCGACAGCCTCACAATACCATTCCATGGGAAGGACATTAAGTCTCCTTTTAGCTGAACAGCAATGCATTGATCCTCATCAACTGTTGCACACGCAACATTTGCAACAACAATTGGAATCGTTGAAATCTAAACAAAGACTTTTACAAAGTGCCCATTGTACATTTTCCAAACGTATTACTTATCTAAGGCAGCAACTTGATGCAGCCACCACCTCTAGGCGACAGCTGCAGGCATTGCTAGCGGTAAGGCGGCGTAAACTTCGAGAGGATGAGGAAGAATTGGAGAAAACGTGCGTACTACAGTTGGAAAGAAGGCATAGAAAACATTCGATTATCCAACAAGTTGAAAGAAGAATGTCCTCGCTGTGTATAGAGCTGAAAGAAATCTACCCAATTGCAAGAAGTCATGGGTTCTATACAATTTGTGGGGTACCCTTTCCTTCTATGGAGGGTTATGTATACGGTTCCAATAATCCCAATAGTGTATATATATCAGAAAATATATCGCCCATGGCATTAAGTGCTTCGCTAGGTTATGTAGCACATTTGGTAGAGATGATATCGGTGGTTATAAACCGACCTTTAAGGTAACAAATGCGATGTTGTATTGATAGAGCCATTTTTTGACGTCTATTACTACATTTTATAGAAATCCTATTATTCACGAAGGCTCCCACACCCGTATCAAGGATACTATAAAAGATATACCGTATTATACATCAAGAGAGTGAGTAGAACATCTTAGCACATTTCCGCCGAAAGAATTTCCTGATATATTGTAGTCATTCTGATAAGAAATACAAAAAAAGTATTTTATTCACATACATAGGAATAGAGTCATCTATCTATCTCTTTATATGTGTATAAAAGCAGAATATTCTTCCAACAAGAAATGATTTGTAACTCATATCTGTTCTTTTACCGTGTCTTTTCAGATTCCCATTATATAGTCGATCTTCAATACCAACGAAAGCCGTTAAATATGCAGTAAATTTACTAAATCAAAATATTGCTCAACTGTGTTATGACATCACGGGAATTCGCTGTGATATGCGTGCAACAATTGAGAACATTCTCACCTTCCAGGTGTTTTTGGAAATCGAACACAATGACCGGGAAATTCACTCGCACGACATGAGATCGTTGCCGCGAAGAGGTTTAACCATACACGAAATGAACAATAGCACGACAACCATAATCGATGGAACGAATTTCAATCATGCCGCCGTTAAGAATGGCAAGGACTTTGCTTCTTTGTCTAAATCACATTCATCGGTGGATATGGATCACATGCCGCCTCCTACAGTTCATCCACACCATCATCTTCAGCACAATGTGTTAGGTTTTCCATTGACAAGTGACAATTTAAGACTGTCTACACATTTGGGTACCCAACCTATCGATATACAACAAGAACGAAATGAAATGCTAAACAGTCAGCAAAGGTGAATAGAACTTTATGCAGAGAATGCATTAAAGTAAAGTTTCTGGTAATGTTTATTTTCCCCTTTTTAGGATTTGCCGTTCGGTTGGCTCTTACACGGATAGCGAAGACGAGCGGGACTGTCACTCTTCTTCAGTGAAAGCTGGATTTTCCAACTCGGACTCTAACTTAACACTGCAAAGTGGTCATATTTAAAGTCTTAACTTAATGTGATATTGTATTCCTTGGCCTATGTTTTGTTTAACCCTCTCCTCCCTCCATTATAATCCGAATTCTAGTTTGAAAGTTGAATTTGCTTTTTATGTTCATAACATGCTAAAGTACATTTGTAATATATATTGTATTTTACTATATCCCCCTCAAGTAACGTAACTAACTTGATTGTATTTATAGCAAATTTACTGGTATTAAAACGAAAACAAACAAAAATTTAAATTGTATTAAAAATAGCGATTGTAGTTAATGAGAATCTTGAAAATCTCACAGGGGTTATATTTTTCGAACAAGGTGGTAACATTGTAAAGCAGCAGCTGTTCGAAAAGAAACTGAGAATCAAAACAGACAAGAAAAAAACAGAATAAGTTTTTTAGTGGAGATTGGATATATCCGACATATGTAAATCTCCCTCTGGTGTAACATTAAAAGCAGCAATATATACAAAATGCGGAATAAATCCTTATTACGTTTAGTAACGCGTAATTGGATGATTCCCAATCGAAGTGTGACCCAAACCACATCAAAGTTGAGCAGTGGTCCCGCAGCTTCTCCTCTTACGACTGATGTCATCGAGTCGCATCAAAAATCCAATTTGAAAATGAAAGGATGGCATATTCATAGCTATGGCGAAGTTGATGAACTGCAGTGGTCGGATAAACTAAAAATGCCACAAATACGTACGCCGGATGAGTGTTTGGTAAAAGTATTGACTACTTCGGTGAATCCCATTGATGTTGCCATGCTAAGTACGGATTCCCTAACAATACTAAAATTACATATTGAATAATTGTACCTCTGGTTGTTACAGATGGCTATGGGTCCACAGTATTAAACGCTATGCGTTGTCAGCGCAATTCCATTGAGTTTCCACTGACATTTGGCCGAGAATTTTGTGGTATTATAGCGCAAAAAGGTATGAATGTTAGCGACTTCAAGTTGCCTTTAGGTCAGAGAGTTTGGGGTGTTGTGCCTGTACACTTGGCAAGTGGATCTCATGCGGAATATGTGGCAGTACCTCAACATTGTGTAAGTTTCTTTAAAATATTTAAAAAAGATTATTTTTATTTTCTTAGATTGAAGGTAAAAAAGTAAATAAATTAAAGCGCATGAATGAGGTAATACATTTATTAAAAACTACATTGATGACGTATCTCCTAAACAAATTAGTCTAAAATGCACTCTTCCGGTCCCTTACAATATACATAATTCCAAATACACTCCGGTTCACTTATTTAACCCTCGGATGGGCAGTAACTCGAATGGGCAGTTACAGACTTTGTCGTCTGGTCAGACGAAAAATGTTATTGCTCAATTACAGGTGAACAAGCGGTAGTTTTGTTATTTGTTTTTAATGTTCATAACCAGAATATGTATATATATATGTATGATATGTACAGTGGGTCACAGCTTACTCCGTGCAGTGAATGTTTCAGTACTCAAATAGCAGTAGCATCGAAACTAAAATACATATTGGCAAAGTGTAAATACACTTGTGTCCATACTTTCCTAACAAGCACTATGCAGAAAAATAATTAATGACGAGAAGCTTGATCTTCCCATAAGAGCTAGATGTAATTGTATACAATGTATGTGAGGTTTACAGCTTATTTCGTGGAGCCGCATGTTCTCTTAAATATCAGACTCCCAGACATCGAAAATTCGCTCTATGTAACGGTGCTTTCTCTTTCTCTATTATTATTTGTGTTTGTAACCAATTTTGTACAGGTCTTATTACGATTTCGGGAATCTTTGTATCAGCACTTGGTCTTCATAAAAATGGGTCGACGCAGAACAATGGAGCAGCGTGAACTTCATATAAAGTATTTCAAAAATGAAAAATCAGAGCGACAGATTGCCTCTATGTTAAGTTTGAGTTCTTCCACAGTTCAAGGGATCATTGAGCGATTTGTCCATGAAAATCGATTGCATGATAAGGGCAGAATTGCATCTAACAAGATATTCAATGAATCAGATGAGCGCTACATTGTCCGTAAAGTAATGGAGAATCCAAGGATATCTGCTCCTAAACTAGCTGTTGAGGTGGAGCAACATTTGGGCAAGGCTTGCAGTGCACAAACAATTCACTGCGTGCTCCCTCCATAACCATGACTGGTAGAGTTGCCCGTAAAAAACCATTCATTAGTAAGAAAAATCAGAAGAGCCGTTTTAACTTCGCCAAGGCTAATGTTTCAAAATCTCCAAGCTTCTGGAGTACTGTAATTTTCGCAGACGAGTCGAAATTCAACATTTGCGGTTCTGATGCCATGACATATGTATGGCGTTAGCCAAATACCGAACTAACTACTGCAAATTTAAGAACAAATGTAAAAAATGGGGGCGGATGGCTGATGGTTTGGGCGTGCATGTCAGCAGGAGGGGTCGGAAACTTGGTGTTTATTGACGGAAACATGAATATGGAAATGTACCTTAATATCCTAAAGGAAAATTTGATACAGAGTGCCACATTGCTAGGCGTACGGGACAATTTCCGGTTTTACCAGGCCAATGACCCAAAACATAAGTCAGACATTGTCCTGTCCTTGCTTATTTGGAACTGTCCTCATCTTGTGACACCACCGGCGCAGTCACCAGACATGGACGGTATTGAAAATTTGTGGGCGTTACTGGAGCAGAACATTTGAAGGCACGAGATTTCTAATAAGGAAGGACTACAAAAAATGAGCTGCTGGACGAGTTGCAGAAAATTGGACCAGAAACAACCCAAAAGTTAGTGGATTTGCTACCAAAACGACTTAAGGGTGTTAATGATCAAAAAGGCGGTCATACCAAATTCTAATATTAAGCATTTGCCAATAAGTTCTTCAGAATAATAAGACTGTAGTCAGGTGCACGAAATAAGCTGTCCCATTGAATTAAGCGCTATTTTCAGTTTTCGTTGTTTTTTGTTATTAATAAATTAATTTTTGTTATGAATAAAAAGCATTTATTATATCTCCAAATTAATGTCTACAAAACTGAACTTGCACTTTGGCGTTACTATGTTTCATTTTTTTTTGTTATAGCGGCTTGAATATTAAAGCATGTACTGCACGGAATAAGCTGTGAACCACTGTAGTTTGTACAATATTTACTATTTTACGGAGAAAATACAGTGAAAAAAAAAACAATATTTTTTTTAAGTTCAATTTTTTTTTAATTTACCATTTTTTAAGGAACAGTTTTGTTTAATACATAATGTATGTATTTGTGTAATTTGGCTTTATATGTTACTGGTTTGTACATATTGAATGCATTTGTGACACTTGGGTTGCACCATTGCGTGTGTGAGGCAAACGGGGTCGTCACCTTGTTGGCAACGGAAGCGGGTTTTCTATGCTTGCGAGTTTCGTCAAGACACAGCGCACGAACCAGGCCTATATACTGGTGGGGGTACCAGAATGGCTATTGGTGGTATCTGGAATGATATTAAGACATGCAAAGAGGTTTAATATGTGTGTATGAATGATTTTATATACTTACATACCGCTCCATAGATTTTCAAGGCTTCCTGAATATTGGGAAATCGAGTATGTTTGGAATTTTAGGTCTCTTGCATTACAGGCAATACCAATTGCGCAAATAATTCAATAATGAAACTACGTCGTATGTCACTCTTCTTTTTTGGTTCCAACTCGTCGTGAATGATAAACGAAGCTATACCGGATATGTCGAGCAGAGTGGAAAACATTGCCAACGGCCAACGCCTGGTAGAACGTTTGCACGTAATACACCGGCTTTGTTTTTGTTATAATCCAAAATTTGCTGGGGCTTAGCTGTATTTTTTGTGTTATCAAGGGTGTTGGAATAATGCTCGATCGAGGGTAACAATACCACCTTTTTCTTCTTGGCAGCATACGAGCACAAAGAAACAGCATTGTTATAATAACAAAATAATGTGCTGTACAATTCGCGGGTGTTGGTTTTATCATGACGCAATTCATCTGGAATAAAGCGTTTGTTGCATCGAACAGTTCCAACAAGTGATAATCCAACTGACATGAGATGTGCAGCCAAAGGCAAGGTGGTAAAACAATTATCGGTATAGACAGTACGTCCAGTGTAGTGATATTTCGAGACCAACTTCATGATGACATTTTCGCCTTGATTTGTTTCGCGTTCTGCACCTTCCAATTTGCCTGTGTAAATTATCCCTTTCATCGGAAAGTGTGATTTCGCATCGCAAATCCGCCAGACTATAATCCCATATTTCGCGGGCTTGGATGTTATATACTGCGTGAATCTGGTTCGGCCACGGAAAGCGAATAATTGTTCGTCCACTGTGACATTGTCATGGGGTATGTACACTCGCTCAAGGTTAGCCAAGACCATCATCCAAATATCGTCTATGTGCGCAGATTTGCTAGTCAATAGATGTTCTGCACGGGTCGCACTGTTGTCAAAACGAATATATCTCGTGATATGTATAAAACGCTTGATTGACATAGTACCTCTATAGATCGCATGATTGTACGAAGCCCACAATTCCTTTATTGGTTGTTTTAATTGAGCCGAAAACACCAGCAAATAGTAGCAAACCAAAATATGCATACATTTCATTTATGTTAGTGGGCGTCCATATTCGGTTAAGCCGCATACCATTTGGAAGTAGTCTCACGAGCTTTCCGATTGGTATCTCGAACAATAATTGAAACAATTTCTGGGGTCATTATTGATCTAAAAATAGCCACAGGATTGGCAACTGTACCAGCGAGAGGACCATGACGTGTACTACGAAGAACGTTATGCTGTCGTATACAACCGACAGCCAGCATTGGATCGATAAACCACTGTGTTATCTCACGATGTATAGAACCTACCACCTTGCGTTTCAGTAACACCTCCCATTGTAGACAATCAATCTTCTTGTACAGGATGTTCCACTTCCAACTCATCTTCATCAGATTCCTGGCGAGTGTAATTTTCAACCACGAACTAAGTTTCCACATCGTATGCATTTTCGTTCAAATAGTTCAAATCATCGTCATCACTACCATCAAATGGATCTTACTCATCATCACTGCTACATATAATGTTGGCAAATTTTTCATCTACCTCTTGCCTAGCCTCCGCCGATAACTGATTGTACCGTGTGTACCGCCGGACAATCATTTCGACAACTTCATCATCGGTAATAAATAAATCCATTTTTTACCACAAATAAAACAAAGCAATTAGTCAAACAAAAGTAGACAAAATGGGTAAATCAAAACTAACCACAAAAAACACATGCGCCAAAATATCAAACGAATTCACTCACGATGTTCATTGCTCGAATTTCAAACACCGACGAAAAATAAAATTTCAATAGAGTGCCATGATTTCAAATCTATATTTGAATTCACAGAATTCAATTCTTTCACAGTTTAAATATTGAAAGCCATCTACAGCAATTTTATTTTGAAAAAGTACTTTTTTCTCGGAAATGGTCTTTCGTTTGACTTTGAAGCAAAAGTTTGTTCTACGAACAGTTGCAAAATGATTTAAATTAATTTTATTGTATTGAGCGACTCTGTATTTGAAAAGTCACTAAAGGGTTTCGGGATTGAGCGAATAGAAAAAAAGATATTAAGATATAAAGAACGATTTCGTCTGGCCAGACAATATAGTCAAACGAAGGGTTAAAGGCACTAAAAATTCCATATTCAGCAGCCTGTATCTTTTGCAATTTGAAACCGATTGCCGAATTTTAAAATGGAAATGGAAGCTAGACATCTTGAGATATAAAAAAATCATGACAATAGTGGTTTCTTAACTTAAAAACTTATTAAGCTCTTATTTTTGACAAGGATAAGGCACAATTAGAAGCAATTCTGATGAGTTTTCTTACATTCTTACTGTCAAGGACCGTTCTAGATTTGACAGTTTCCGATGATATTGCCTTGATTGCCATTTGGCTATCCGTGAAGATATTTGCCTCGGCTAGGTTTGTATTAACGCCGAACCATTTGATACACTCTAATCGCCCGAACTTCCGCTTGAAAGTTTGTATTATGCTCCGGGAGGCGTAGATGGGATTCGGTTGCTGGATTTTCAATAAAGAATCCGAGACCCATTCTTTCCCCTAGCTTTGAGCCATCCGTGTAGTAGCGAGTCCCATTTGGCATTTGTGCCAGACGTCTGTAGTTGGCGTTAAAGTCACGCAATTCGCCTTAACCCTTAGCTCAGGTATTCGGTCAGATTCACTCGTATCTTGCGTGTATCCGGTTAAAGCTCTAATTATCCGTTGGTGTTTTGACGTAAGATCCCTGTTGATCGATTCACCAGTTGCCTTTAGTCGTTTTGCCGCTAGGGCGACCTCGTATTTGACTCTAATCTCGATTGGCTGGATACATAAAGTAGTCTCCATGGCCCTTGTCGAGGTTGTCCGTATTGCACCACTAATACCAATGCAGCACATTCTTTGAACCCTCTGCAGTATTGCGATGTTACATTTCCTCTCAACTGCCGTCGGCCATACTACAGAAGCATATGTTAGTATGGGCCTGATTACCCTTCTGTAGAGCCAGTGTGTTATATTCGGTTTGAGGCCCCATTTGGATCCTATATCCCTTCTGCATAGCGACCAGCATCTGTAGGCCTTATTGACCCTGTCCTCCATGTGGTGCTTCCAATTCAGTTTCCGATTTAAGATTACCCCTAAGTATTTAAACTTATCGGATATTTTAATCGTCTTTTCCAGGAATCATAGCTCTTCATACTCTGAGATTTTCGTCTTCCTTGTGAATAGACATATTTCCGTTTTGTCCGGGTTTACATTTAAGCCTCTTGGCTGTGCCCAGTTATTCGCTATACTCAGTGCCCTCTCGGCCTCCCTGCATAATTGATTAGGATACTTTCCCTTAAGAAGCATTATAACGTCATCTGCGCAGCAGACTGGTTTAAGTCTTTCTTCGGTAAATTTCCTTAGGAGACTGTGTGTTGTGAGGACACATAAGAGTGGTAATATAATCCCCCCTGTGGAGTTCCACGTTGTACCCTGTTTCTAATATTTACATCATGGGAACCACAGTTTATCCATCTATTCCTTAGCATATGGTTGATCCAGTCTTTTAATGACCGGTCTAAGGATTGGATGAACGCTCCCTCAATATCTATGCATACAGCGAGTGTATAAAGTTTGTCATTGAGAGATTGCTCTATGTAGTAGGTTACTTCATGAAGTGCGGTATCCACTGATCTGCCCTTGACATAGGCGTGTTGCCTAAACTTCAGCATATCGTTCGGTATTCCACTTTTCACCATGTAGTCCACTATTCTCTCCAGTGTTTAGAGTAGAAACGAGGTAAGGCTAATTGGTCTATAAGCCTTTGCCGTTGCATAGCTTGCTTTTCCAGGTTTGGGTATAAATATTACCCTAGCTTCCTGCCAGATTCTCGGTGTGTAGGCGTATTTTAAGCATGCAGTAAAAATTCCTGCCAAATGGGTTGTTATTCGGTCAACCCCATGTTGTAGGATTATATGGGGAGAAGCTCTTTATAGCTTTTTCGACCATTTGGTCCGTAATGATTGGCGTCTGATGTACTACTTTCTCACCTTGTGACCATTCCCCTTTGGGTTCCGTGTTCCCATTTGGAAAGTGTGTATCCATCAGATGCCTTATAGTTTGTTCCATTGTATCCATTCTCTTTCCCGTGTCATCTACTAGCGTTTCCGTCTGTACGTGGGTCTTAGAGAGGAATTTTTTCAACTTGCGTCTCGGTTTTCTCATTATTGCGTTGTATTCACTGAGACTCCTCTTATAGTACTCCCAGTATACTGGTAATTTCTTACGCGTGACCCTGTTGTAAAGTCTACGGACATTCTTCCCTAGATTTCGTATTTCCCCTGTAACCCAGGGTTTTTCTTGGGCCGATTTCCTTTCCCGAAGTGGGCAGCTGTCCTCGAAAGACTTTGCTAGTGCTTGCGTTGTTCTTGTCACCTTATCGTCTAGTTCGTCCCTGCTAGAGTATTCGAGTTGAGGGTGAATCTATCCTGAATCTAATGTATCTGTGATCCGAGAATGAGTGCTCATTTGAAACCCTCCATTCTTGAACCTCATCTATAAGGTGTTCAGAACTGTGATATCTAACACATCCTCCCTAATTTTGTTGACAAAAGGGGCTTTGTTCCCAATATTCAGTGTGAAAAGGTCGTTAGTATTCATATATTCTACTAGGGTATGACCCCTACGGTTACAGTTAGTACTACCCTACGACGTGTGGTGAGAGTTATAGTCACTACCTATTAATACTTCGTTACCTGTCTGTGTGGCCCTCTCTACCACTCGCTGTAGGCGAACCATATGGCAAGTATACTGACGCCAGGTATATATTTCCATCTCCCTGTTTCAGCACAGTTTCATCCGATGTTGACAACTCTGGGGAGAAGAGAAAACACTAGCTTCTTCAATGTCTCCGCACAGTGTTGTGAGGCCAGCTGTAGTGTGAGTACCTCCCCTTTGAAGCTGCTGCTGACGACTTCTATGGGAGGTCCACTTTCGGCCTTCATTATGTACTCCATAACGTTCGTGTTGACAATGTCCTCCACGGTTTGGTGCTGGTTGTTTGGTATTAAGCCAGTTGGTGTGCCGCTGTCAATTACTGCATAGCAGAGATCGTCCAGGTATTGCCTTCTTGCTACCTTTGCGTAGGATGGTGCTTCTTTGCCGGTGTTCACATTCAGCTTCCTCTTCCGAGTTGGATAGGGTTCGTGTTTACGAGCGCTTTCCTTCTCGGCTGATGTGCTCGCCTTTCCGGTAATCGCATCGGCTTTGCTCCTATTGTCCCTGGAATTCTGTTGAACACCCTGGGTAATATGGGGTTTGGGCGTCTCCGAGTTATCAGATGACAAGGAACACTTTATGCTCTTTGCCGCTAGTTTGACAGTGTTCTGCTCTTCAGGTGATCGGTTTCCCTTCTCAGCCTCTGTTGAGGTCGAGGGAGGCACCGACAGGTCCTTAGGAACGTCCTGTATTTCGACTTGTTTGCCTGAGCGGTTCCTCTTTGCAATCTTTCTGCGTTGAGCCCCCGAGAGCCGTTTCTTCCGCGCTGATAGCTTTGCTATGCTCTCGCTTACTTCATCGATCATTTTATTTACCTCGTAATTTTTTGGAGTTGCTAAAATAGTAATGTTATTTTCATTAGTATCGCTTTGGGAATCAGAGTGGGAGTCACCACCTGTTATTGAAGGTTGGGGGCTTATGTAGCCCCGATTGGTTACGTCCGCGTCATCATCCTTATTCTGGTTACCAATGGCTTTTTGTGTGCTTGCCACAGTCCCTACTACAGGGGTCAAGACACCACCCCCTGTAGAACCATGCGTTTTCATCATCATCGATACGATATCATGGTGTTGTTGCACAATGCTATCGTGGATTAGCCTGTGTTCAGTTTCAAATGTCGTATTGGTGTCGTTTCGTGTATCAGTTTCGTTTGCAGTGTTGGTTTCATTGTGTTTTTTCCTGTTTTTGTTTTTTTCATTAGTTCTTTGTTCATGTTAGTCCCACGAGTATGCCAGTAAATATACTACAGTCCACCCCAGTGACGGCGTGAGTTGGACCGGGCGACACATTACTACCGACCCGAGCACTGAAATACTAATTTAAACGACAAGTTTTACACGCTGTAATATAGTTAAATATTGGATTCAAATGATATTTATCAAAATTCTTGGATGTAGAAATTTGAATAAATTCGCGTTAAATGTGAACTTTGAACTGTGTGCTGCCGTTGAAAAAAAACTTAAACAACATTTTTAAAATGTATTTTTGTTTCTCTGTTTATGCTCGTCCTGACACGTCGTTTGAGCTCCATATTGACAAACAAATTTACCGAAATACACCAGCAATTCAAATGCCGGTAGGGAACTATAAGTAACCTCGTATTAAAAAATGTTTAACGTTCCCGTAATCAGCTCTTCAATACCCATCAGACCCACCCTGCCCAACATTCAAAGAATTATTTTCAGTACACCCTAATGTACATATTATTAGGGAGTTCACATGGTGTACTATTGTGTTGTATTTATCGTATATGCTAAAATAATACAACAGTTGTAAATATGTTGTTGGTATTCTTCATGTAAATATATTTTACGACTATACAACTTGAGCATGTCTGTTTTTCCTTTGTACTATGTAGTATGTTCAGTGTCAGCTGTTTTTTGTTTACTATTTAATCAGCTGTTTTTTATTTTCAATTGAAATAAACAATTTTGTACACTTCTACAACATAAATTTGTTTCACTTGTTTCAACCATAAGTATATCGGAAGCAAACTTTTCACACAAAACCGTAAAATTTTTATCTTTTTCGCTTCTTGTTGGCATTTTTTAATTTTTTTTAATAATTTTCTTTTATTGCTTGACTTTTTTATGACTTATGATTTAGCACATAACATGCTGCTCACATACATAAGTCATATGTACTAATTTGTTAAATATGACTTTAGGAGACCATATGAATTCCCTATATATTTATATTGTACGTACTAAAATATTTGTTTTCATTGTAGAAAATATGTGAATTACTTTCTTTTGATAACATATTAACATACTCAATAGATGCATAAGGTCCACGTTACCAGGCACCTTTATATCGTAATATGATTTATAAATTTACTTTGTATAATATGTACATATCAAAAACGATGTACAAGTAGACAGTCAAAATTTCTCTTCACTCAAATGCCAACAAACAAAACGAGTGAAACCCTAGTACTTCTCTACTCTCTCTCTTACTCTCTTCATAAAATCAGCTGTTGTTCCGGAAACCATTGATGCTGTGCGCGAACTGATTTTGCAAGATCTTCATGTGACCTATCGTAAGATTGAGACAACCTTACGCATTAGTGGGACCAGCATACATTCAATATTGCATAAACATTTGACTGTCAAAAAAATTTGTTCGCGTTGGATTCCACACAATTTGTCAATCGCTCAAAAAAAAGGCTCGTGTCGATTGGTCGAAAGAAATGCTCCACAAATACGATCGCGGTGCTTCGAAACACGTCTATGACATCGTGACAGGTGATGAATCCTGGATTTACGCGTATGAGCCCGAAAGTAAACAGTGTTTCAAGATGAGCCACATCCAACAAAAGTTGTTCGCGCCCGAAGCACTTCCAAGCAAATGGTCGCCTGTTTTTACGGAAAAACCGGATATGTCGCAACCGTACCACTAGAACAACGCAGAACAGTGATTTCTGAGTGGTACACAACCATTTGTTTGCCAGTTGTCTTCCAAGAAATCAGGAAAACCAACCGCCGAAGACGGATCACTCTTCACCACGACAATGTGAGCTCTCACACATCGGCTGAAACAACTACATTTTTGAGCACCCAAAACATCGATTTGATGGGTCATCCGCCGTATAGTCCTGACTTGGCACCGAATGACTTCTTTTTATTCCCGTACGTAAAAAACAAATTGAGAGGTCAACGTCTTTCGACACCTGAAGAAGCGGTTGCTGCATTCAGAATGAATGTTTTGGAGATACCTCAGTCAGAGTGGCAAAAGTGTTTCGACAATTGTTTTTCGACAATTTTCGACAAATCTTCATGGGGAATATTTTGAAAAACAATAAAGTGATTTTCGATGATTAATATTTGTTTTTGTTCTCTAATCCCGAAACATAAAATGCAAACCTCGTATATATGAAATAAAAAAAAATAATTCCTCTTCGCATTTTATTTAATTTTTAATGCGTGTTTGTTTTGTTTGTTAAAATAGCACTGTGGAAAAAAAATTAAATTTTTTCGAAAATAACAAGGTTCTGACAGCGGATTCTGGTAGAGGGGGTAAAAAAAAATATACGTGTATCGGCGTTTTGAAAGTTTACGTCTGAATTTTTCATTTGTATTATAATAAAATTTATTATAATCAAAATAAACCATTTTAAGATTTCAAGATTTAAATTTAAAAAAAAACGACTAAACGAACATATGCATGCAAATTCAAGATGAAGGATTCTCGTCTGCGAAATCAGGGGGTTTCTATGGCACAGCTGATCGAAAAAGTACTAGGTAAATTATTTAGAATGAAAGACCAACGAAGTCATACAGACATGGACCAAGCACCAAACTAAGTTTTAAAGTGTTTGATTGATACTAACGACAGCCAAATTATGTTTTATGCTGTCTGCATCGAACGAAAATACGCATTCCCTTTTATCTCTGTCCGTATTATGCCAATCAAAAATGAAATGGCCTACTACCTCGTCGTCATTAAGAGAACACGAAGAGAGGCATCGAGGCTATTTTCTATTGCTCTGTGGCGAAATTCTCTAGTAAAATCTATTCCACAATAATTGCAGTTTTTTACCTTGTTTCTAAAAAGGACAAAAACGACGTCTAAAAATAAAGACAGAGAATTTTGGTCTTTGACAACCCATAATGGAATTTAATATTTAGTGTAAATTTTTGGTACTTTTTAAATATTCTACGAAAATAATCCCCGTCAAATTTCAGTGAAGACATGTTATCACAAGAATTCGCTCAATTCAATATTTATACTCGATTTTTAAATTTATTTCGGACAGTATCGGATAAGAAAATTCAAACTTGCCACGCCTATTAAAAAAAAGTGGATCACCTAGGGTTATCATTTGGAGCAGGAATCGTTCACCCCGAAAATTGGTGTTGCACAGTGTTATCAAAACAATTGTTTTCGAACGAAATAACTTTGGCATAACAACGTCGGTGGTGCAATGGGCGTACCGTCATTTCGCCCAAAAACAAAACTGACATATCGCCCAAAAAATTTCAATGTTAGTTGTTGTTGTCAAAAAAATCGGAATTTTGGTCGTTATGACACGATTTTTTGGGCAATATGACATTTTTCCAATCCAACAACGCCCCATGACACATCCCCCAAAAATAATAAAAATGACACAATACCCAAAAATATGGACACATTTGTAAAAGAAATATAGGTAAATTTTCTATGTAATTTGTAAATAATACATATTTATTTCACATTGTTAGTAGGAAAATAACAAAACGTCCTTGTTCGATCTGGAATGCCTCTATAACTTCCAGAGGTGTTTTTGGGGATTTTAAAAAAGTTGGCGATGCAAGTCCCTCCAGAGTTCTTTGTACCCGAGAGTAAAACAATTTTTGAGTAATTTCCTGATTCCAGCAAAAAACATTTTATTTAACGACAATTATTTTATTTGACTCAATACTGTTGAGCCTCGCCGCGTGGGAGGATGGGTCGCGCCAGCGGTGTTAAAAGCGCGGAGGCGGCGCGACCCATCCTCCCACCCGGCGAGGTTCAACAGCTACACGACAATGGCAAAAACGACTAAGGATTGCTCCAAACATTACTTCTTCAAACAAAAGCCCTGCAAATTTACCGCTTAAAATTACAAATACCCTACTTCATTGGGTTGGTCATTCGTTTTCACATCGTAGGTTAGTAGCGAATGCCTACAACGCAGGGCCTCTGAGGTGTTCCAAACATAACGACTAACCAGCATGTAGCACCATTATATGATGTAGAGTGCTATTCCGTTGTGGTAATATTTGTACAACGTAATTCTTTTCGTAAATGACATTTCGCCCAAAAACTGTGTTCGTCAATGTTTTTGGGCGATATGTCATTTTATTTTGGGCCTTATGTCATGCTATTGGGCGATATATCATTTTAGTAATTAGGGTTTTGGGCGATTTGACATATTTGGGCGTTTTGTCATTTGGGCATTGGGCGAAATGACGGTACGCCGGTGCAATGGTAGTGTGCGCGGCTCTGACCACCTTACATTTCTTTCGACGGCGGCCACCTCGTTTAGTGACGGCGACACTATCGAGTATTTAGCCATGAAAAACTTCTCAAAAACCATTCGAAACCGGTGTAAAACTGTAGGTCTCAATCAGTGAGGTCAAAAAACTAGAACGCTTCCTAATTCCTTCATGGGATGTTACGGGAAACCATTTATTTTTGACGTAGAACACGTCTTACCGTACGGTATGAGGAGTCATGTCAGGTTTTTATTGTTGTAATCTTTATTTCATTGAATTTGAGGAAACGGCTAGATGAATTTTTTTAAAATTTTTTTTGTAGGTAAATGAAGATGTTATCTTTCGTTTGATATACATTTCATATTGGTTGATATATTTCTAGTATTTTAATTTCTCAAATGAAAATTGTTTAAACACATACACTCAAACATATGTGTGGTGTTTGGTTGAGTGTTTTTGGTTGCTCAACATTGCTTAGGAACATGTATCTAGTAAAAAGTGAAACGAACAGCAAGCTAATGTTGCTTGGCAACATGTATCTAGTAAAAAGTGAAACAAACAGTAAGCTAACGTAATAAAGCTTTTTTGCGAAAGCTTCAATAAAGCTGTTGTAACATTAATTTTGAATTGTAAAGCGTAAAGCTTTCACACAACGCTCGAATGCTAATGCGAAGACTCGATAAGGTAAACCTTTTTTAATATTAGGGCGGCCCTCTCAACATTTGCAGAACTTATTTCAATAAAAATATTAATTAAAATACATAAATTAAATTAAGTTTAAAAAAATTGAACATAATATTTTTTTTTAAACGGACTTGAATCAAATGCCGTTGGTAAATATAAAAATTACAGCAGACAGTTGTCCGAGGCCTTCGGCCACGGACTGTCCCTGCAGGCTGTGTCAGAGACACGGCCATTAAGTTTAACGTAGAATACGCCATCCGATAAGACAGAAACATATATAACAATAAATGATAAATAATATAAGCAAATGAATTTATTGTTATATATGTTTTCTGTCTTATCGGATGGCGTATTCTACGTTAAACTTAATGGCCGTGTCTCTGACACAGTCTGTAGGCGCCATTTTGGGTTTTAGATTTGATAGCAACGAAACGACGTTAAAATTATCTGCGCACAAATTTATGGACGGATCGCGTCACCTTTGTAATTTTTCGCCGCAATTTTGAAATTTTGAGAGTGGACAATGATGGCGCTAATCTGACTTCGAATTCAATATCAGCGGCCTAAGAAAATGTTTCTCAGGTAAAATTTTTTTTGGGGAGTCGTTGGAACTAGGGGTTATATCATTTATATTCTGGCATCTCTAGGCGAATCAAATTAGGCCAATTGTGGTGGCTAGACCAAGTTATAAGTATGGAGGATGATGGAAGCGGGAAAAGATGACGACCAAGACTCCGATGGAAAGACCAGGCCGAAGAATCCCTCCGTATCCTTGGTGTTACCAACTGGCGTGAAAAGGTGAAGGATACAACCAGTTGGAGAAATATGTTAAAATTAGTTTAATTTGTTTGTTTAATTAATATGTGTAAGACATCTGACCTGATGAGGTTGTATAATAGTCAATAAAAGTAAAGCAAAGAAGCTGTAATATATGTTGCATTTTTGGGACGATAGAGTTCATCGAAAGTTATTGATCTCTTCGGCAGCGATTTTCGGTATGAAATTTTATATTTTTTGCTGAGCCAGACTGCAACATTTTTCCTCCATAATTTTTTCACCACTTACTTGTGTGAAAACATCCACACAATACTTATACATTACCATAAGCATCAATACTCACAATTACTTGCATACCCATGTAAAAAAGTATAGTATTGTTACGAATTTCCTTATTCGTCCTTCTTGCGTTGATTTATTCCCAATAATAAAACAAGGTTCGTTTTAAATTACGATAATTACAACGGTTTAACTTCCTTTTATTTTACTTATATAGTACAACAGTTTACTTTATTTATAACACTTTAACAAGTCTTATATTTTACTATAAATTCGCGTTGCTTACTTTACGGGGTGTAATCACAAACTGAACTCTCCATTCCAAAGACCTCCGCTATTTATACCAACTCACCATACTCAAATGAAGTTATATCTAGCGAATTCAAGAACCTACTAGCCGTTACTTATCTTTGAAGAATCATCTCGAATGGTGGAGAATTATCTCTGAGGCGAATTCGTGTTACTGGTTTAGCGAGCTGGTACGTTGTTACAATGCATACTTTCAGGCGCAGCACTAACCGCCTGTTATTTACATAATGTTAGTAGAGTCATTAAGAGCAAGCAAAAGCTTTTACTTATTCGTAACACTGCCCCCCACTTAAGCCTGTTCGTCCCGAGCAGGCTCAACCCTCCGTTTTCCATACAGGGCTAGTCTTTCCAAATGCTCGACTTTCATTTTAGCTCTTGGACTTTGGCTTTTCTGGATTCTATAAACCACCTCATTTATTCGTTTGACAACCTTGTAAGGGCCTTCCCAGTGAGTCTGAAGTTTTTGAGATAAACCCTTCTTGCGCTGTGGGTTGAACAGTAAAACTAGCTGGCCTTCATGAAATCCTTCTGAATTTGCCGCTCGGTCGTATCTGGCTTTCATTTTATTACTGACCATCTTTATTTTGTTGCGCACAAATTCATGGAGATCATTAACATTCCCCCGAATCTTGGTAATTGACATCACTGTTCGCAGGGTCAGATGCTGGTTTGGTACCGAACTCCAAATCTCCAGGCAGCTTCAGCTCAGTTCCGAAAATCACTTTAGCGGGTGTTCGCGAAGTGGAGTCATGGGTGGCCGTCCTATATGCCAAAAGGAACTTCGGTATGTGTTCATCCCAATCTATTTGATCTACGCTGACTACTTTTCTTAGGTATTCTTCAAGAGTTCGGTTGAATCTTTCAATCTTTCTTGTTTTCCGAATACCGCATGACTCACACATTTCTTTGAAGGTGGTCGATTCAAAACTCCTACCCTGGTCCGAATGGAGTTCCGAGGGAACACCAAAACGGCATATCCAGTTATGCACAAACACTTTAATTATAGTCTTCGCTTCCTGATTTGGAACAGGGTATACTTCGGGTCATTTACTGAAGTAATCCATAACCACTAAGACGTACTGGTTTCCTGAGCTACTGATTGGATATGGACCAGCCACACTCATGGATATTCGCTCGAAGGGAGCACTTAGGCTCTCCTGATATCTCTATCCGCAACTCCTCCGCGTTGGTCCTTTAGTTGTCAAGCACTGAGTGCAGCCTGCAATCCACTCGGATACAGCCTTTTGACGACCAATAGAAACGTTCACTTAGTTTCTCCATAGTTTTGCCTTTGCCGAGGTGCCTATCACTCGGACCATTATGAGATTCAGCAATTATCTCTTTCACTTTCAAGGCAGGTACCACAATTAGCTTTTTCTCCGTTTTACAATCTTCACTTTCGCATACACGGTATAGACCGCCATCTAGCAACCTCAGGCTATTCCACTGGGCCCAATATGATTTTAAAACGGGGCTTTCTGAAGCGATTTCATTCCGCGTTAATTGTCTATCCTCTTCCTTTGCCAAAATAATTTTTACCAATACAGGATCACTTCTCTGTGCGTCAAATCGCACGACCGAGGCGGCCAATCGACCATTTCGTGAGATAACACGTTGACCACTTGGTTTCCAATAAATTGATTGTGGCATTCGCTGTGTGGCTTGTGGCGCCGTCCTGTTGGAACCACATGTCCACCAAGTCAATATTATCCAATTGGGGCCAAAAATATTCGGTTATCATTGTACGGTAGCGATTCGCATTCACAGTAATGTGCCGGTCTTGATCATCACGGAAGAAGTACAGCCCAATGACGCCGCCGGCCCATAAACCGCACCAAACCGTAATTTTTTTGGGATGCAATTATGACTCATGCATTACGTGTGGATTGCTGTCTGACCAATAACGCATATTTTGCTTATTGACGAAGCCATTCAGCCAGAAATGAGCCTCATCGCTAGTAAATTTTAATAATTTCGACTCGTTGTTGGCTCGTATATCTTTCCATGATGAAATGGCAAACCTTACTGAAGAGAAATGTCAAAAGAGCGGCGTCGTTTGCTGTCCCTATCGATTTACTTTTGTAGCGTCTCTGTTGAAAAACCCTTTATTAACAAATGTATAATTATAAAATGAATATTTAAACAATCTATTTATAAAATAAATATTTTTGTATAATTGCCAATTATTGGTAGAAAGAAGAAGAAACTCTAAGTTGTTAATTGTTGAATCCAGTATTCGCTTGCAACTGAAATTCAGTTTAGGCTAAGACGCACAAGTATAGTTCGGGTTCAATGCTCCAAATAAATATTTATTGTTTTGGGGTAAAGGAAGTTTTTACTTTGAGTAAAAATATCCAATAAAATAATTTTCGTCAGCTCATATTTATGGAGCTATGGATCTTTAAAATTTGTATATGCGAGAGAGTATGTATGACATTAGTTGAGCATTCTGAAGCGTTCTATAGGAAACTTCTTGTGTAAAATATGTTAATATAAATAGAAAACATTAGATTAAAATTTTGCACAACTCGTATAGTTATTAAGATATCTTAAGTTGAACTTAAAAAAAAGACGATTTTCATTTATGCAATAAAAATGGTTGTCTCCTATATAAAAAAATCAAAAAATAACTGAAAAAAATTAAATGAGAATTTTCGGTAACTCACTTAGTTGTCGAGATATAACAAGTTAACATACAAAATAGGTAAATCTTTTGGACATATTTCCTTAAATATTAGTTTTACTGATAGAAAACCAAATCATAATCGATGAACTTAAAAAAACACTTGGATAATTCGATATAGATTTTAAAAACTATATTTATTAGAAATTAGGTCAAAATCTATTAAAAAATTATGAAAACCCATTTATAATATATATCTACCAATCGCCATCAAAAAATTCATATGTGCTCCCGATACTAAGGCTGTGGGCGGATCGAACTCTTTTAGTCCGTGGTAGAATTGGGTGGATACATTTTGGTATGGTAGATAAAATTTTGTCATTTTGACTTACTAAATACTTCTTGTTGTTAAACAAATGTCATTATTTGGTTCGTTGTCAAAATTTATTTTAGCCCTGGGGCTAGTCTAATCTTTGACACTAAAAATTCACCACGCAAACTTCAAAATTTTGTTCGATGCAAAATATTTGAAACAATCCGCCCACAGCCTAATAGCCACTTGGTTCGAAATAAATGAAAAAGTACACACGTGAAATTCATGTTGAAGTGAATACTATAGCTTATCAATTTGATTTGGTCGATTATATACTCACAAGTGCAACCAACTCCGATGATAAAATTTTGGTCGTATGTCTGACCGCCAAATAAAAATTTGACAAAAGTCATACGATTTTGTCGAACAATTCCAATGACATTTTGTGCAATTTGATTTGCCCGTCTGACCTTAGCTTAACGAGATGTGCTATATCTAGTAACGAGCAAAATTGTAACAGATTTCCTATAATGGAAGTTTAAAACTTTAATTTTTAGCAGCGTTTAACCATTTATATCTAAGTTTAGGCGTCGCTATGTTCTATAAATTTCCGTCTAAATACATAACGGAACGGTTGCGGATGGTGTCCACGGTAGCAAGTGGAGATGAGATGCAAGCTATGGTGTACCCAACTGTAATCTATACTAATATTTTAAAGAGGAAATGTTTGTGAGTTTGTATGTAGGGGGTAATCTCCTAAACTACTTAGCCGATTTTAAAAATTCTTTCACCACTAGAATGATACGTTATGACTGAGTGATATAGGATGTATCTTATTTTAAAAAACAATAGGCGTTCCTATTAAAATTCAGGACGAAGTCTGCCGCGTGTGCTAGTAATTTATAAAATGTTTGTAAAATGCGAAGTTCAATAGATGTTTGAAATGAAATTTTAATAATTAAAGTTATATTATAATTAAAATAATACCTTGTTATAATTAAACGTCATTACTCTTATCATATTTCAGCTGTCATTAGCACCCAAAAATCTCAGTGATGAAGAAGCCGCTTCTGTGCTGTATGCCGGCTTAACGGCTTGGTCTGGCCTTTATATAACTGCAAATTTAGGTGGAATTTGTGGGGCTCTGTCCTCCGATGGTGGAGGATCCAACAAACGTATCTTAATTCTAGGTGGTTCAGGAAGTGTTGGTTCTCTAGCCATACAAATGCTGAAAGCCCAAGGAGCTCAAGTTTTAGCCACTTGTAGCGAAAACGCAAAAGAAATGGTACAAAGCTTAGGTGCAGATTGTGTTGTAGATTATAATAATCACACGGAAATGGAAAACTTGCGTTCTTATGGCCCTTATGATGTTATTCTGGATTGTAGTGGCCAAGGACCCCAAGGAGCACAACAATTGGACCTGAAATATTATCAATATGTCACATTTTCTTCACCTCTTTTGAAAAATATAGACACATCTGGCTTGGGTATAGGCTTGTTGCAGAACTTTTCCAGTATTCTAGAGACAAATGTCAAATCCCTTGTCCAACAAAAGGGTCTAGTAAAGTGGGGATTCTTTACTCCAGCACCTCAAGGCATACATCTATTAAAACAACTGGTAGAACGAAAGAAGGTGGGTATGCTCATTTATTCATTCTAGATCACTAACATTGAAGTTTCTTGAATTATGTATTTGCAGTTACTACCTCTAATAGAAAAAACCTATAAATTCGAACACATGCCCGAGGCATTCGAACGTGTAAAGTTGGGTCATTTGCGTGGCAAAATTGTTGTTAAAATGCATTAATTTTGAATGTGTAGTATTTATGTTAATATGTTTAATAGTATTGTCGTTTTTGAAAATAAATTGTCATGCAATTGAGAAAACACGTAAACGCGTAAAATGCATTGTGCTAATTTTTGATTGAATTTAAATAATCGTAATAACCATTATTACCTAAGTGCTTCTTTATTTAGAAATTAGATTTCATGCAATGCTTCTTCTGCCTGACATTGACGTCAATTACAATCGTAATTAAGTATTTCATCAATACATATATGTAAGTACATATATGTAATAAATATTATGACGCGCATATAAAAAATTTTGATTTGAGATTAAGACAAGTACGTCCGCAATAAAGCACAACTGTTTACAATAATTCTTGTTTAATATATAAAATTGTACATATCGGGTTTTTCAATAAGAGCGCTACAAACGTTTTTTTAAATAAAACAAAACCGGTTTTAGATACCAATGAAATTCGTTATTCCTGTGAAAGTACGTTCGATGCCATTATGTATGGAACTCGATTTCTTTTGCATGGCCACCACGGGCACGCTTGCAGAAGTCCAGACGCTGAACCCAATTTTCGACGGTTTTTAAGCATAAATCGGCCGATACTGCTGCAATTTCACGTTCGATATTCGTACGAAGTTCATCAATCGTCGCTGGCTTGTTGGCATAGACCATAGACTTGACGTAGCCCCACAGGAAATAATCTAACGGCGTCAAATCGCACGACCGAGGCGGTCAATCGACTGGGCCATTTCGTGAGATAACACGTTCACCAAACTTTGTTACTAATAAATTGATTGTGGCATTCGCTGTGTGGCTTGTGGCGCCGTCCTGTTGGAACCACATGTCCTCCAAGTCCATATTATCGAATTGGGGCCAAAAATATTCTGTTATCATTGAACGGTAGCGATTTGCATTCACAGTAATGTGCCTGTCTTGATCATCACGGAAGAAGTACGGCCCAATGACGCCGCCGACCCATAAACCGCACCAAACCGTAATTTTTTCGGGATGCAATGATGACTCACGCATTACGTGTGGATTGCTGTCTGACCAATAACGCATATTTTACTTATTGACGAAGCCATTCAGCCAGAAATGAGCCTCATGGTTAGAAAATTTTAATAATTTCGACTCGTTGTTGGCTCGTATATCTTTCCATGATGAAATGGCAAACCTTACTGAAGAGAAATGTCAAAAGAGCGGGAAAAAATATGGCGTCGTTTGCTGTCCCTATCGATTTACTTTTGTAGCGTCTCTGTTGAAAAACCCTTTAGAGAAATCTAATTAAAATGAAATTTTATGAAGCGATACAGGAATTTAAAAGACGATTCAGGCTCTATAACTATTACCTATATATGAGAGGAACCTTATCCAACTGCATACAAGGAAAATATTAGTTGGAAATCAATTCAGTCATTGGAAATTCCATGATAAAGTCTATATTTTGATTAGAATTCATAATTATCATACATCTGGCGATGTTCTTGATAAATTAAAAATAGGAAGTTGTTACTACAGAAATTAAGTTGTATTAACCAATTTGAGTATTCCTTAAACCACATTCATCTGAAATGGAAGATATAACTAATAAAAAGTGCACTATTAGAATTCGTGTTCAAATATTGTGGCACTGTAATCATAATTTAGTTTCTGTTACAAAAACACTTCCTACAAAGTTATGTATTCGATTATTCATAAGAGGCTTTGCTCTAAAAGAGAAACTATATTTGAATGTTACACAAGGGGTTTTCAGAAAAACTATTATTTTAAACAGAAAGTGAGAAACAAATTCGTGACAACACAATAAAGAATATAAATATCATCCACCGAAAAATATGGTAAGTATACATACTCATATTTTACGTCGTATAGACCCAGAATTTGTTAAGCTTTGGACAAAAACAACGCTTGACGTATATTTTTGTATACGAAATCAAAAGGTGGTCATTAAAGTCCGTGTATACTTTCTTGTTATCGACAAGACGAATATGCACAGTTGATATATTTCACCACACTAGTTTCTGAATCGCATGTATTTTTCTATTTTACTAGTTTTACCATAAATGGAGGTGAAATGAGGCATTTAAACACAATTGTTGAATCTGACGCCATTATTGACGCCTTCACAATTATGGATGACTCAAATTAACTTAAACATACATATGTGGCCTAGTGTGTCCCATCAATAAAATTTTTTTTAGCTCAAGCTTTATTTGAAAGCTTGGTTGGTTGAAAAGGCTGCAAGACAGCACCCTGTCTAGCACACTTAGGCTAAAGAAGCCCATTGTGATACCTGCAGTTTCCTCCATAGCAACTATTGACTAGTCATCTAGCCAATTTGCCCTTTCAATAAATTTGTCTATAAGACCTACAGGAATCTCCTGTAGGGCTACGGTGCTAACTAGATGTGTTCCGAATATCCTACTTCTCAGTCCTGCCAGAGCAGGGCAATCCAAGAGAAGGTGTTTCGTCGTTTCCTCGTCCTCTTCCATGCAGCATCTACAGAGAGTGGAGTTTCTATGTCCCAATCTTAGGGCGTGTTTTCCTACAAGACAATGTCCCGTAAGTGTTCCTATCATTGTGGATAACCTGCCTATCGGCAAGTTAAGTAGTTGCCTAGTCCTCTTCCTGTCCACCTGCGGCCAGAGGACCCTGGCTTGTTTTTTGTCGGAAGAACCTGTGCCGTAGTGCCCTGTCTAGCTAACGCATCCGCTACGCATTTGCTTGGTATGTCGCTGTGTCCCAGATGAGCCTGATGTCAAAATACTCTGCCATCACCCTGATGAGTGATGAGTGGCATTCTTTCACCGTCAGGGACGCAGCAAAAATGGCTTCCAGGGATTTTATAGCAGCCTGGCTGTCTGTGTAGATACATATTCTCCGGATGGTTGTGACACTACTTTTCAGTAGTTCAGCAACCTCCAGTATGGCGGTAATTTCCGCCTGAAATACACTACAGGGCCGTTCCACGATCATGTATGTGACATTTGTAAACAAAAATTGCAACAAAAAGAATTTGTAAAAAGTATTAAAACCAAATATTTTCATAAATTTTTTTTTTTATTTGAAAGAGTATTCTACTACGCTTTTATTCAATTTTTTTACTACATCATCATGCATTAATCAGAGTTAAGATAATTAAATTGTACGTATCATGTCTGTGACAATTTTTGGAAGTGCCTTTCCACTTTGAAGCTTTCACAATTAATTTCTGCGAATGTACAAAGATTTCAATGTTCGTATTTTTTGTCCATTTGACATTTAAACTGAAGTTAATAAAAACAATTTTTTACACTCCTACAGGTCCAGGTAGATTAAAAAAAAAACAGGTATCGTGATTGTGACATGGCAAATCATGTGTGTGACATAGTACGAAACAAACGGCTATATCTCATGACCTATCAGAGGTATGAAGATGAGATTTGGTATATATGCTGTTCGTGCAGTATGAATTACATCTAGAGTGGATGTGATTGAACAAAGGGACGCGGTACCTCCCATACATCTTAAAATTTAAAACGGGTATATCTCATGAACTATCAGAGGTATGAAGATGCGATTTGGTATACAGTAGGCGGTGACACGCCCCCTTTTCAAAAATAGCTCTGGCGGCCTTTTTAATAGACCGATTGTCATGATACTTTCCCAAAGTGGCACTGATGACCTGCAAATAGTCACGCCCACTTAATATATTTCCAAAATCCAAGTACCCTATTTTCCCCGCCTTGCATACAGCTGCATTCTGTGAAAATTTCAAGAAGATCGGTTCAGCCGTTTAGACGTCTATACGGAACCGATAAACAGACAAACCGTATGTCTGAGGCACTTCGTAAGGGCAGCTTGAACTCTGCCCTTGTTCTGCCTCTGTAACTGCCAACTTTTTACGTATTCTGCATTGTCTTTGTCTTTCTTTGGCTGCATCCCTCTTTTTCTTCTTTGCGGATGCACTCAACCTTTCCTTTTGATGTTGTCGAATATTAGCTTGTCTCTTTTTCTCTAAATTCTGGGTCTTCATACTTTTTTTTATAATATTTTCGTTTGTTTCTTGCCAACCTTTTCCTCTTGATATTCTCACTTTCCATATTTCTATCCTGCAAAAATGGAAAATGAATTAATGGCAATAAAAATAATTTCTGGACACTAATCTGTAATTCTTACTTATTGCTTAGCTGAAAATAGACTGACAAATAAACATGACAGCCATATTGTATGAAGTTATGTACCGTTGCCCGATTCTAAATATAAATGAAATGTTTCCAGGTCTGGCAACTCTCAGCTGTAAGTACAATTTTTATATGTACATTTTAAGGTACCAATTTTAAATTTAATTTTAATTGGCATTACTTTTTATTATGTACAATGGCATATACATGATTAGCTTTGTCACAAACATGATAGCTGTATCTCTGAAACTAATCTTCTGAAAATTTTGTAAAAATTTATTTGATATAATATGACCATTTGTGCTTTGCATAGAGTAATACAATAAATTTGCTTTACAAATGACATACTCATAAAAACAAGAACAAGTTTTTATCATGTATGTGACATTTAAATTTGATGTCTTCCTTGGCCATTGATTTAGCAAATATCCATTCAATGAATGGCAATTTTAAAAGTGTTATGTAATATGTAACAACATACTTATATTGGTTTGCAGTATTAAAAAGATTAAAAATAATCATTATTAAGTGTAATTAAATTTTTATTTAAGACCATGTTTTTGACATACAAAAATGATTGTTACCCATTAAAAAATAAGAAGTAAAAAAAATTCGCTCTGGTTTCATTTTTCATGGAACGGCCCTACAGTGATCAGGCAGCTTGAAGGAGATATTTACATTTTGGTCCGGTGAATGCACCGATACTACTGGTATCCCCTTCCAATGACTTTTCCCAGGTATTCCTGTTCGGAATAGAAGTCCTTAGATTTGTCGCTGGTAGAAGGTAGGGGATTCAGTAGTCCGTTTTTACGGGAAAAAGAGTTGATCCGGTGTAGTAATTCAGTGTGTCCGGAATGCCCCGATATCAAAACGCCACAATCTCTGATTCTCACCAGGGATGTAGCGGCTGCCGATTCGGCCATGATATCAGGAGAACAGATGTTCAGGATAGCACTAAGTGCAGTACCTGACGTCGTGCCCATTGCCCCACTAACGTTAATCATTGCTGATCTTTGAATTTTCATCAAGGAATTCAGAATATACTTCTTTTGGAGGGACCTCCACCAATCTACGATGCCATAGAGAAGTATTGGTCTGCCTATTGCCGTATAAATCCACGCGGTGATTTTAGGAGACAGTCCCCAGCGCTTTCCTATCGCCCCTTTACAGTAGTAAAGACCAACAGACGCCTTTTCACCCTCTCCTCCACATTCGGTTTCCAAGACAGTTTTCTGTCGAGAATTATTCCCAGGTACTTGACCTTTTCCGTCAACTGTAATTGCACCCCATTAACTGACGGCAGTTCAAATGCGGGTATTTTATATTTCCGAGAGAACAGGATAAGCTCGGTTTTAAGTTGGTTAAGTGATAGTCCGTTGTTAGCGGTCCAGTTCGAAATTAGACTAAGTAGGCTGGTTGTACGAATGCTATGTAAATTGAGGTTTCTACCCGTACAGATGATAGCAATATCATCGGCATAGGCAAATACCTGGCATTCGGACCTGTCCAATTCAAGAAGCAGTTCATTGACAGAAGTTAACCATAATAGTGGAGACAGAACTCCCCCTGCGGTGTCCCCCTGATACCGGTCCCAGCAATTGTAACACCACCCCATTCAGCTTTGACGGATCTATCCACCAGAAGCTTCCCAATTAGGCGTGTCACTAAACTGTCAACTCCTAGATTCTGTAACGACCTAAGAATCGCCGAAGGTTAAATGTTATTGAAGGCTCCCTCGATGTCCAGGAAGGTCCCTAGAGCGAAGACCTTATTCTCAAGAGAGTTTTCTATTATGCTGACTATAGAGTGGAGAGCCGTCTCAGTTGAACTTCCCGTGATATAGGCATGCTGAGAGCTCGATAGTAGATTCTGTGGAAGATTACTTCGAACGTGAATGTCCTGTAACCTTTCAAATGTCTTAAGAACAAAGGATGATAGACTGATTGGTCTAAAATAATTTGGTTTGACATGAGAGCATTTGCCCGCTTTCGGGACGAAAACCACTTTGGTTTGCTTCCAAATGCTAGGAATGACTCCCAGCATAAGGCAACCCCTGAAGATTGCCTCCAACCAACTACAAGATAGGTATAGTGCCTCCTGTAGTTGCGCGGGAATTATCCCGTCAGGTCCGGCAGTTTTATAGGGCTGAAAGCATCTAATGGTCCATATCAGATTCTTTCTGCTCACTATTGAGCGAACTTTCCGCCTAGCTATGATGACCAGCATTCCTGTCATCGTTGGGAAAGTGGGTATCCAGGAGAATCCCTAGAGACTCCTAAGACGAATACGTCCACGTTCCATCGTCTTTCATTAAGAACCCCGCACACTGTGGGTTTTTAGCGACCACGCATCTTAAGCGTGCAGTCTGGTTGGTTCCCTCAATGGATTCACAGAAGTTTCGCAAGGATTTCCGTTTGGCCTTCTTGATTGCACCTTTATATAGATTAAGACTAATCTTGTGAACGCCCCAATCCCTTTGGTCGCCGCTCTTTTTGGCCTTGTTGTGAAGCCGCCTAATGGACGATCTTAGATCCTGAAGCTCAGCGTTCCACCAATGAGGTTTTTTGTTACCCTTGGCAGCATTATAAGTTGAAAGCTTATAGGTTAAAGCATTTTTGAGAATTTTTTTAGATTTTTCGGAAGTTGTTTATAGGTCGCGCAAGTCGAATTTCCCACAAAAATCGGGTATTCCGGGCGTTTTTTGAATTTTACTTAAAACCCGGTCAATAACCACGATTTGTTTAGTTTGTAAGTCAACATTTTTGAAGCTAAACGTCAAAACTTTTATTGTATATGCATAAACCACCAGTTTTGGCAATGATTTTCCTCAATAAGGTACCACGTATTAAATGTTTTCGCAAATTTTGGGTAAATTTTGTAAATAACGCTTTACGCTTAAAAAACTAATGACGTACTTTAAAAGACGTATAAATTCCAAGCAATTTTGTTTAAAAATAATTTTGAATTTGCAGTTATTGTTCCAGAGTTATACCATTTTAAAGCCTTTTACTCATTGTATGAAACTAATAATATTATAATCTGTTTGCTATTTTTACATTGGATTTGCTTTAAATTTCTATGAAAATTTAAAATACTAATGATGCACTTTAAAAGATGGGTAAATTCCAAGCAATCTTGTAAAAAAATTTTTAATTTGCAATTACTGTTCCAGAGTTATGCCACTTTAAAACTCTATACCCATTGTATGAACCTAATAATATTATAAACTGTTTGTCTTTTTTCATCGGATTTGCTTTAAACATTGTATTATTGAAAAAATCTACATGCGCTAAGTAATGTACAAACAATAGCACGTAGCAAAAACTGGCCCCGGCAACATATTGCAGGAACCATCACTTACATACACACATACGGCATCACTTACATATTTAAAAAAAAAATGAATTTATGAAAGGCACCCATTGGCTAAAGCCGCGTGTTTACGTACCGTTTCCCAGTTTGAGAATTTTTTTTTAAAAAGTCGTCCATATAAATTGGACTACTTTATGAAGAAACTCGGAAAAATTGGTTATTTTTCATATTGGTTATTTCACATAATGGCGTTTTAGCGATTATTTATTCGAAAAATTTCAGTTTAGCGATTTGTTGGAAAAAAAGTGATACTGTATTAAATACATCCAGTGGTTACAGCCTCAAATAGAGGTAAACAATTTATTATTTTTGCGATTCGACGCACCGTTTCCGAGTTATAGCAATTTTTATTTTAGCGATTTTGTTATTTTGGCGAATTTTTTTTAAAAAAAAAGTTGTACATATCAATTGGACCACTTTATGAAAAACCCTTAGAAAGTTGGAAAAATTAGTTATATTTCGATTGAGCGCTCCATTTCCGAAATATACACATAATGGCGTTTTAGAGATTTTTTATTCGAAAAATTTTAGTTTTAGGGATTTGTTTGAAAAAAAAGTGATACTGTATTAAATACATCCAGTGGTTACAGCCTCAAATAGAGGTAAACAATTTATTATTTTTGCGATTCGACGCACCGTTTCCGAGTTATAGCCATTTTTATTTTAGCGATTTTGTTATTTTGGCGAATTTTTCTTAAAAAAAAAGTTGTACATATCAATTGGACCACTTTATGAAAACCCCTTAGAAACACAGAAAAATTTCTTATTTTTCGATTGAACGAAAAGTACATCCATTGGTTACAGCCTCCTATGAAAGTAAGCAGTTTATTATCTTTGCAATTGGACTTATTTGGTCGATTGGACTTTATTTTTAAGCGATTTTCTTATTTTGCCGGTTTTAAAAGAAAAACTCAATACGAATTGAACCATTTTATGCAAAACCCTTCTAACCTGCAAAACTTAGTATTTTTTTTTTTAATTCGACACTGCGTTTCCGAGATATATAAATGTTTTCATATTTTCGATCAAAAAATGGGGATGGGTGACAATTCTTCTCTTCAAGGGATATTCAAAATTTAGTTGACTGTAAAAATACTTAGTTGTGACAACGAATATCTTTTCTGTGACTACCAATACACGTCGCATCGCAGCCGAGCGGAAAAACAAGGCACTTCTGCAAATCGCCTCCTTCCAGCGCTTCAAAATGATCTTATATGTAGATACATACATATGTATGTTACTTCACTTCTTTCTGTAGGTCTGCCACAGGTCTCAAAATAGAAGTGAAGTAGAATGTGTTGATGAGTCTAAATGCGAGCAGAAAAAAATACTTTTCAAGAATCGTTATAAGAAAAACATTATTGAAAATGTTGAGAGAGAGATGAAGATTAGAAAATGAAACCAGACCATGTGCATAAAGCAACTATGGTATAGAGAAGAAAATTTACTCATGGAGTGGAATGCCAACAAAGAAAAGGAGTGAAGCGCATCGTTTCTCTGCTCTCTCTTACTCTCTTCGTTGAATATTTCAATACACGAGCAGTTCTCTGATGATGTTATTGTATTTAACTATAGAAATTCCAACCATATTTAAATAAAAATGCACAAAGTATCAAATAATCACGTTATGACGCGGGAAAGAAATGCGTTCGAGTGAATAGCGTAGACTTTTTTGGTTCTCTTCTACTAGGGTTGACAAATTGCGTCGGTTTTTTCTTCTCTATTTGTACATCCTTTTTGCCACGTGTTTGGCAGTGATGATATTTGATAATTTTCGAGGGGACCTTTTGCATTCTTCCGAAAGTACTTTTTTCGACATAAGAGTACTTTTTGTAAAATAATTAAATAAATCTGTATTTCCGCCAAAAGATTAACGGGCTGTTTGTAGAATATATAATAAATGTATTTAATCTGCGTACGGTTTGTTAATCTTTCGGGGTAAATGCAGTAAAAGATTTAGTTAGCCTCAGGCTCCCATATATTAAGTCCTACTGTACAAAAAATAACAATAAATAAATCTTGGCAATTTCGATCAGCTGAGTTTGACAAGGTCGGCCCTTGATATAAAAACAAAATTCCTACTACTTCTACCTTACTGATTTTGCCATGTTGTATTTATAAACCAACCAAAAAGAAGTTGCGGAATTTTTAAAATCGGAAGGAGGTAAAAAAGTCTTATCCACTACAAATATCATCCCTGGTGTTTAGTTGAATCAAAGACTTTGTTGAAGAAGGTTGTTTTGCGTAAGTATGTAATTGTAATAATAAAACAATCAAAAGAACAATTAAAGGACAAATTGACTTGTCTTCCAGGCATGGTAATATGTTTTCATTGCCAGGCATGTTGCAAGACTTTGCCAACCTATGTTAATTGGAAAGGGGTAGAGAACGCAACTGATAGGCCTCCATACTCTTAAATAAGGCCTGGCAGGAGGGCTTCTTACCCATTACTTTTCCCACTGGAAAGTGAGGGCAACAACATGTTATACGCATAAAGGATAACCTAATTAGGCGTATGGTTATTTATACTCATGCAACGAATACAAAATAAATAAATTTTTGAGACCCAATTAATTTGGAATCAAATTAATTAAATCACATGCTAGACACAGAAATCGATGGAGAGAATTCGTTGGCACCATATGTTCTTTGTGAACCTTTAATTAAACTCTGTTTTGTTTGAATAAATAAATCATAAAATCAATTTACTAATTCAAAGTATTTTAAGCTAAATTAATTAGTCATTTGAATATTTTAATAATGATGCAATATTACCGGACACCTTGAAATTGCATTGGTTTTCTTTTTTGCTTCTACGATTAGAATACTAAATTTTCACCTTTATTTAACCGATTTCTTATCACACCTACATACACATGTATGTATGTATGTATGTTCCCTTGGAAATACATCTTCGAGCCCAGAATTCCCGTAGGCAACACACCTCGTAGACTTGCTATAATTTGAAAAATGTATGGCATTATATAATTTGTTGTCGGTGTTGTTACAATTCCAATTGGCATTTGTATTATCATTTAAATAGATTTTCGCTACCTTGTCGCGTGATCACTTAGCCACTAATCACAACAACAGTAGAAGCTCTTCCCATTATCGCCTCATTCCATATTGCTGTACACACACATTGTACATACATATCTATAAAGTACCATTCCATAGAAGTGCATATGTATATACAATTACAGACATTAATAAATATCTGCTTGGGCATTAAAGCGTGCGCGAGATGGTCTGAGATGAAGATACATACATATGTACGTACACACATTCATTTATATGCAGTGACTTAATTGGACTCAGCGTGTAGATTTATACGCAGACATATAAACAACCTGGGCGATTATAAATATTGTTTAGATCAAAAGTTCATTGGCTTTTAAATATTGCCGACAAGATTCAAACAGCTGATGTTTTAACTCGAAAATTATTAGATCTGCATACACTTTTCATATATTCTTATAGACTAAAGAATAAATAAGATGATTGTATTTAAAATTTGTGAAATTCAAATTCAAATCTAACTAGTTCCAGGTAAAGTAAATATGTTTCTAGACGTGCAATTATAATTGCTGCAATTCATGAGTTCGTAGGAGAGAGAGGTCAGAAGAATGGAACGAGGAAAAAACTTGCATGAACTCTGCAATTCTTTCAGTTCTTCTCATTCGTAATTTTTTAGTAAGTCAGAGTTTACACGAGCAATTTTCATTTGTTACGTACCACCTTTTTGACACGACACTAAGCTTGGTCCTCCGGCTGCCAGCGGTCTCTCAGTGGATTCCAACCCGTTCCAAACCTAGTGCTACGGGGACGAACAAGAAACTGAACTAGAAAAAAAACAATACATATGACTCAATACAAAACTACAAACAAACTCTACATATACCCTATGAAACGAGAGAGCTTGATCTCTGGCTCCCGCACTGCCCGCCCTTCCACGGTCCTGATAAGTCCAAATATCTATATTTTTATTCAGGACCCCATATTCCACACACACTACATTCGGCTCGCTATAATCAGATCCCCCACTCTATTCAAAAACTTAACACATGATTATTTTTGAATTACACATTAAACATTACATTTATTATTATTACCATAGTTTTTTGTTAAATAATTTTGACTTATACTCTTATTAACAATTCTTAAACATAAACCTATCAAATCATTAACACCAGAAAACACAAAAAAATGGAGTCAGACTCGTACCCTGTAAGAACACAGAAGATTTTTGTTTTTATTGGCCTTCGGTTCTGGCCCGCAACTACTTAGAAATTTTAAGCTTGATCTAGTTAAAAGAGCTCTCTGAACCATATCCTAACGGCAAACCTGTGCACATATAAAACGTTTAACATTAAAATAAATCTCCTACGCCCATAAACAGGCTACACTCCCGATTAAAACGCTGGCGTTAATAATCCTCACAATCAATAATTTAGAACACTTAAAACTATAGTTTAGACTTCACAACACATTCCTTAGACTAATTGTATTCCTTTAGTTATGTGTTTTTTTAGTTACGCGTTTTTTTTTTAGTTGTTTTCAGTTATTACTTTATTTCTTGATTCTTAGATTTGACTGTTTAATCTTTTGTTAAATTTTGATTGTACTAATTATTTATATTTCTTTTCAGGCCCATTGGACCCTACTTCTTTACCATACTATATTTTCGTGCTCCATATCACATAAGTTGGTGGGGTTCTTTTTATTGGTAAATATATATATATAGTTCTGGATTACCTTAGCCTCCACGTATCAAGACAAATTTATTATTGTTTACTTTTAGTGATGTGTCGGCCACTTGGGGTTGAAGGATGGTGACGTCACTGTGACTTCCGGATATGTACGATCGTTACACATACAGTAGGATGCTGGCCCCGAATATCCTGTGGCTTCCCCGGGGTCCAGCGTTATCGATGTTTCTTCTATGCTACACTTGCTACAACAAAACGAAACACACCACGCACAAACATCACACATACATTAATTAGTTACGTTAAACGGAAACACTTTAGTTCTAGTAACTCACTTCGGATTCTGTCAAGCACCGCAACTGCTGATTTCAATAAATATAAAGTTTTAAATGTGCTAATTGCTTTACTTTCCGGTTAGTTATAGTTCACTGGAACTTTTTTTTCACTTATAACGCTATTCAAACACTGCCAATGTTTATTCTCGTTAATATCCGTTTCAGTGTTCACCACGATTTAAGCTTTACAAATTATCAGACTGCAATGACCGCTATCATCCCCCCGTTTAGTTTATATAGCCCGTAAATTACTCCCGCTTCACGCTAGCTTTCCCTATTTTTTTTCGCGTTTTTTCCCTCCTTTGCCAACCTTATTTACTTTCTATGAAAAAAATAAAAACAAAATTTCTGGCGGTTGGGTTTTTTCCCTCTCCCAGTGTTGTCACTTATAGTATTTCTCATTTTAAATCATCTGGTAACCACATAGGGTCTGGCATCACCAGATTCGGAGTACCCATTTTCCTTATTCATATGGCAACACCCTCCTCATTTGGAATCAGACATATGATTTTTCATTTCCTCTGTAACATATTAAGCCGCAAACATGGTCTTTCAGAAAAATTTATTTCTTTACCCGGAAAACCACATTTATACGGCAATGCTAAACGAGAAAAACCTCTCGGATTAGCTACATCTGCTGGCGGGACATAGTAGCAATGGAGATTCTAACCGACCTTACGTTAGTGGGTCACCCCAATGATGCAATTGTGTGCTACACTCTAGAGTTGCTTAATGGTCACCTAAAACTCCTACGGAGTGCCACCTGCACGCCACCATGCGGGGATGGTGAAGGGTGATTGCATTTGTCTGCCCACTTAGAGCATACACGCAACACATTGCAGCAATTCTTGTCGATTCTCTTTTGGAGTTGCCATTTGTGTTTACACGAGCAATTCGTTCGCCATTGAATTGCTGAATTCTTGTTTTTTATTTTGTTGCTTCTGACATTCTTATAAATTTGAGACATATGTTTCAACCATCAAAAACAAACAAACGATTAAAATGAAACGTCAAATTATTTTGCATCCAACTTCATTGCGAATGAAAACAAAAGGAATTGCAGAGCACTCGATAGTTTTTTCCCCGTTCCGTTCATCTTCCCTCTCTCTCCTAACAACGTAAGAATTGCAGCAGAATTGCATTCTCAAAATTGCACGTGTAAACTCTGACTAATGGCGGCTGCAGAATAATTTGACATTTATTTTCATTTACTCATTCGTAAAAATTTCACACATAGTCTGCGAATGTCAGAAGCAGCAATAATAAAAACCAGAATTGCACAAACAGAATTGCGTGCGTGTAAAAGCAAATTGCAATTCCAAAAGAGAATCATGAAGAATTGCAGCAATTACAATTGCACGTCTAGAACCAGACTAAAATAGTGCTGTTACATTTTCTTATGCTATACGTTTTTAACGAAAATCATAAAGTTTGTCCTTTCAATTTAATTTCTAGTCCTTTTTTGCATTAGTTACATTTTCAGTTATTCACATATAGTTAGTCAGTTAGTTTTGAGCATGATAAAGAAATGACTCTAATCCGTCCCATGTCCGTAGACATACACTTAAGCCGCTGATCCGACCTATTGTGCTCCCTCAATTTGCCCGAAGTTCCTCAGAAAGTTCCAGTATATTCCCATAAAATTGGTTATGCCCGGTATTGTACTGGCCGAGAGATACCTGGATCTGGCCTGTATGATAGCTGGGCATTGACACAGGAAATGCTCCATCGTCCTCCCTACAATGTCCCGTTAAGACTCCCATCATCTTGCTCATTTCAAACTCCCAGTTTCAGCAAGCCTTTTGTCTTCACCCCATCGGCATCTCCCCATAGGATCCTTGTCATCCTACCCTCTGTCTCCAGGCTCACCGTATGGAGTTTCCTGGCTTTTGTTTCCCGAATGTTCACATGCTCATTACCGATAACTGCACCCTGTCTCGGCACCCAGAGGATGTTAAGTCTACCTTGCGTAAAATAATCATTGATCACCTTTTTGCAGTCAAGGGCCATTCCAGATTTGACAGTTTCCAATGATATTGCCTTAATTTTCATCTGGCTATTCGAGAAGATATTCACGTCTGTTGGGCTCGTAGTATTTTTCAGCCATTTACTGCCGTAATCGCCCGAAGTTCCGCTTGAAGTTCGTATTGTGGTACGGGATGTGTAGGTAGGTTTCGGTCGACGGATTTTCAATGAAAAATCCTATAACTCTTATTTTTCCTAGCTTTGAGCCACCCGTATAACATCAGATTCCAATTAGCGTTTATGCCAAGGTCCCATCCTGCCAATCGTCCCTAGATGGAGTCGTAGTCACGCAATTCGCCTAAATCCTTATTTCGGATATTCGAGCGGATTCGTTCGCATCTTGCGTGTAACCGGTCAAGTCCTCCATTATGGGTTGATGTTTCGACTTGTGATCCCTGGTGATCCATTCACTTATCGCCTGTAGTCGTTTTGCCACAAGGGCAGCCCCGTATTTGTTCCTGATCTCAATTGACTGGATACATAACAACCGTCTCCATAGCCTTTGTCGGGGTTGTTCTCATTGCACCGTTAATTCCAATGCAGCACATACGTTGAACCTTTTGCAGCGTCGCAGTCTTGCATTTCCTCCCAACTGCCGTCCACCACATTACGGAAGCTTATGTTAGTACTGGTCTAATTACGCTTCTGTAGAGCCAAAATGTCATTGCCGGGCTGAGGCCCCATTTGGATCTTATAGCCCATCTGCATAGCGACCAACATCTGAAGACCTTATTTGCCCTGTCCTCTATGTGATGTGTCCATTTCAATTTCCCGTCTAAGATTACCACTAATTTTTTAACTTTATCGGATATTTAAATCATCTTATCCAGGAACCGTCGCTCTTCAAACTCTGAGATTTCCTTGAGAATAGACATATTTTCATGTTTTCCGGCTTCACATATAAGCTGAACTCGGAACTATATTCAGTGTCTTCTCGACTTCTCTGCATAATCGATTAGAATTCTTTCCACTAACAAGTACATATTACAACATCGTCTGCATAGCAGACTGGACTAAGTCCTTCGTCGGTAAGAAACCTTAGCAGACTGTGAATTGTGACAGTCCACAAAAGCGGTGATATAATCCCCCTTGTGGTGTTCCACCTTGCGTCCTGTCGCTTGTATTTATGCCATGAGAACCACAGTTTATCCATATATTCCTTAGATTATGCTCGATATGTGTAGTCTCCCAATGCTGAATGGTCTACTGAAAAATGGTTCAAGGATTGCTTCGTGCTTCGGTCTGGACATTGTTGAACGCACCCTCAATATATATGGATACTGAAAGTGTATACAATTTACTATTGAGAGATTCCTCTATGTAGTGGGTTCATGAAGTGCGGTTTCCACTGATCAAACTGTCACATATCCGTTTTGCCTGAATTTCAGCATATGGTCTTTTCACCATAACGTCCACTATTCTCTTCAAGGTCTTGAGTAGAAACGATGTGAGGCTAATTGGTATGTAAGCCTTTGCGGTCGCATTACTTGCCTTTCCAGGTTTGAGTATGAATACAAATTTTAAGCATGCGGTGATGATTCCCACAAAATAAGTTGCTATAAGGTCAACCTCATGTTGAAGGATAGACGGAAGGATCCATCCGGTGCCGCCGCTTTATGTTGGGAAAAGCTCTTTATAGCTCTTTTGACCTTTTGGTCTGTGATGATTGGTACCTGATGTAACCCATTCTCGTTCTGTAGCCGTTTTCCCGTTGGTTCCGCATTCCCATTCGGAAAGTGTGTACCCATCAGGTGCCTTAGCGTTAATTCCATTGTCACCATCCTCTTCTCTGTGTCGTCCACCAGCGTTTACGCCTGAATGTGGGTTTTAGAGAGGCATTCTTTCATCTTGTGACCGTCGCTGGTGCAATGGTAGTGTGCGCGGGTCTTGTGCATGAGAATGTGGATTCGATCCCTGCTCTGACCATCTTAAATTTATTTCGACGGCGGTCACCTCCCGGCACTAACGAGTATTTAGCCATGAAAAAGTTTCTCAAAATACCATTCGAAACCGGTGTAAAACTGTAGGTCCCAATCAGTGAATATAAAACTAGAAAGCGCACAGCTCACTTGTTTGTGAGAAGCTCTCCGTAACACCTTCATGGGATGTACCGGGAAACCATTTTTTTATTTCATCTTCGACGTGTCATTCACGCTATCCACCTGTTCACAGAATAATCTGTAGGAGTTTTGTCTCGCCTTTCTCAATATCGTGTTGTATTCACTGAGACTTCTTTTATAGCAATCACAATTTTTTACACTTAACCCTATTGTAAAGCCTGGGGACTTTTCCTCAAAATGTCGTATCTCCCCTGTAACCCAGAGTTTTTCTTGTGCCAATTTCGTTTCTAGAAGTAGGCAGCTATCTTCGAAGGACCATACCCGAACTCGCGTAGACCTTGTCACTTTATCGTATAATTCGTCCATACCAGAGTAATCGAATTGAAGTTGATCTATTCGATTTCTAAGTAGGCTTCCGAATTTTGTCCAGTTTGTCCTCGATTTGGTGTCGAAACCTTTTGTATATGTGATCCGAAAATGAGTCTTCATCAGAAACCTTCCATTTTTGAATCATCTTTAAGATTTTCAGAACAAATTGTTATATGGAATATGTCTTCCCTAGTTTTGTTGACAAATAAATGAAGCTTTGTTCCCAATATTCAGTGTCAAAAGATCGATGGTATTCAAGTATTATACTAGGGTGTGACCCGTACTATTAGAATTAGTATTATCACACAACGTGTGGTTAGAGTTAGCTTCACTACCTCTTAATACTGCTCTCCTGATCAGAGAACGAAGAACCAGATTGATCACTTGGTAATAGATGGCAGGAACTCTTCTAGTGTAATGGATGTACGTGTGATTCGAGGTGCCAATATCGACTCGGATCATTATCTGGTGGCTGCGAAAGTTCGCATAAGACTCAGCAGGGAGAAAAACGTATGTAGCGGAACACTGGAAAAGCAAGTAACGGAGATATCAAAGGGCTATCAACAAAAGCTCACTTTCCTGCTAGAGCAGAATACTCCCCCACCCGAGGACTCAGAAGCGCAGTGGAAGCACATCTCCCATTCTTTGGAAACCGCTGCAAGGACTGAACTTGGCTATCAAAACCCGGATAAACCATGGCACGACGAAGAATGTCGCATTGCAATTGATGACAAAGACGATGCAGGTATGGCAACGAAACAGTCAGTTACAACGTGTGCTTCGAATGAGCGGTACAAGAGACTGAGAAGGGAGGAATCCAAACTATTTAGGCGGAAAAAATGGCTGTGAGAGCAGAGAGAGAGATAGAAAAGACCCAAATGGGCATTATCAATATTGAATTCCGAAAATTTGTTCAGAGGGTAAGGAGATCAAATAACGGGTCGAATAATGGGCTGGCCTTCTGCAAGGATGAGAATGGTAATCTGGTGACAGATAAGCAGTGTTTGCTTAAAATGTGGAGAGACCACTTTTCAGCACTACTCTACTCAGATTCTTCCACTGAAGATCAGGAGGTAATTATTGTGGAAACGGTGTAGATAGGAGAATCGTGCTTGAAACTAGATGCTATATTGGATATATGCTAAGAACAAAGTCCTCTCTCGACAGACAAAAGACCAACTATACCAAACTCTCATTCTACCTGTACTGGCAGATGGCCCCGAAAATGGCCAGTACCGACGTCGTTGGAACCAAGAGTTATATAATTTGTATTCTGACGTGGACATAGCTAAGCGAATCAAATTAGGACAACTGCGTTGGCTAGGATATGTTGTCAGAATGGATGAAAAATGAGCCAGCGCGAAAGATTTCGATAACGTATCCAAGACTAGTTTCAACTAAAGCGAACCACATACTTGTCAATCATGAGCATGAACATGTTCTTGATAATAAACAAAAACGTAATCGAAGCCTTTCAAATCACTAGCATGTTCACAAAATTTGTTGGTAATATTTTTTCAATTCATCTACCAGATAAAAAGTTATCGATCAAGCTCATGTTCGTGAATGACAAGTCTGTGGTTCGCTTAAAAAAAGTCGGCGTCTACTTTTACATTGGAAAATATAGAATAGTAAACAGTTGAATACAAATGGAATTCTCCAAACAAAGATTCTAATATATTATATAATTCTTGCTTAATAATAATAATAATAATTGGTTTCCCATTACATCCCATGAAGGAATTGGGGAGAGCTTCTCACAACCAGTGAGCTGTGCGCTTCATAGTTTTTATACTCACTGATTGGGACCTACAGTTTCACACCGGTTCCGAACGGTATGTTGAGAAGCTTTTTCATGGCTAAGTACTCGATAGTGTCGCCGTCACTAAGCGAGGTGACCGTCGTCGAAAGGAATTTTAAGGTGGTCGGAGCAGGAATCGAAACCAGAATCTCCTGTACAAGAGGCGCGCACACTAACCATTGCACCACCGACGGCCTTTATTTCACCGTTAGAACTTTTGCCCCAAAGGTCAGCGAACGAATCAAGATTTATTTATTCAAGTTATAACAGCAGCTGTTGATGAAATTAAAGTGCTTAATATGTCAAAGTCACAGCTGATGTAAACAGTTTGTGAAAATTTAAATTTAATTTCAAATGTGTTGTTCAATTTACTGCTCCTAATGAACATTTAAGTCGCCTTTGTAAAACCCTTTAATATTTAACAAATTGTTTTTAATACAAATTCTTTGAAACCTTGTGAACAAACTAATAATGTAAATAAACTTTGCCATATAAAGCCCGGTATTCAGTTTTTATGAAATTTTCGTTGCCATAAGAAAATTTCATGATTCGAAAATATCGTCCACTTTTCATTTTCTTGGTACTCAGCTCCATAGACGAACACATACATAGATACATTTATTCTCTCATTTGACGTTTCATTTCATACTCTTCGTAGTAGGTTTGTGGAAATGAGAGAAATTAAATCTAAAATTAACTTACACCAGGTGGAGTTACAAAATATGTTCACTTAACTTGTTCATGTCGTTTGGGTGTAGATCTAAAAAATTTAAATGTATTTTGCACTTTTTTGTTGACTTTTATCGTTTGTATTGTATTTAACACAACTAGTTTGCCACAAAAACACGAAATTCGATTGTTGTTCCTTTGTTGGACGTTGTTTACTATTGCCTCTATCTGGTATTATTGAACCCTTGGTTTCCACCATCCAATGTTTACTTTCCACCGCACCTACGACGTTTAATTTATTGATTTGAGAGAATAATAAATGTATCTATGTATGTATTCGTCTATGATTTTGGTAATCAAAAGTAATACCACATGTATTAAAAATAAAATGGAGTGCTAAGATGAATTATTAATGAAATATTTACAAGGTATATCAGAGATACATGGTAACAAAACATTCCGTTTAGAGATAAATGACGAAATTTGTTACGAAAATTTCGCATGAACTGAATACGGGGCTTTAGGCACGAACAAAATGAAAACAATGAAATCAGCTGTGCTACTAATATAACCTGAATGAATAAATCTTCAAACAAATTCAAAGATGAACTCAACTTGCGTTCAAATTGTCATGACAACATAAAATGGCATTGAAATCGAAAGTTTATTGAAAGCTTACATATATAATTTCGCAATTTTAATATTTTTCTTTTTAATTTGTAATGAAATAGTATATCTATTTCTGCTATTTTCCACTTTTGAATGAGAAATAATTTGTATTAATGGAACGTCAGTCAGATTAAAATCAAAATAAACTTAAAAATAACTCAATGAAAAAAATCCAATTTCAAATGATCATCGCATTACAAAATGCAAACTTTCCGAAGTTTCAAAGAAAGAACTACCAACATTTTCTAAATAAATAAATCAACATTTTAAAATTCACACGTAATTATTATACATCATTATTATTCAAATTATCTTTTCCACTTTACAATTTAATTACATTAACAATTGTTTATAAATTGCAATTTAAACAAAAAATCACGGAACATCATTATTTCTATATCGAATCCTACTTTATATAAACTTTATCGACGTCCTCTGGAAGCCCGACGCCGAGAAATCCTTCCCCGTGATGAAGCACGGCCACGTCTTGGACGGCGGCCCCTTGCAGACCGTTTCCTTCCCATACGATCCATAGTAGTACTTTCCCTGAGAGTCATGGTAAGGTATTGAGGGTCGTCCTCAGTCAATGGTGCACGCTAAGCAAAGGATACGTAATATGGGGAATACATATACATGTCATGTTTGGAAATTACCTTTCTGGGTGTTGAACTTTTTCGACGCGATGTTTTATTTTTCGCCTGGAATTCGACTTCATCCATGCTATCATCCATGCTTTCATCCATAACATCGTCCATGTCAGGAGCTCGCTTCTGGTTTCCACCCAAATTAAAGGGAAGCCTTACCTTCTCATCCACAATGGAAATAATTCCCAAGCCTTGGGCAACTTCTAAAGCTTTCTTAATTGCCTTGCGTATATCGGTTACCCTCACATCGGGGTATTCTGTGGCCACATTATCTTCGACTTCCTTACAAAGGCTGTCGATATTATCACCTAAAATGAATCGAATCGTTTGCAGTCAGATTTATTTTCTTTCTAGTGTCATATACGAGTACGATACTTACATGTATTTGGTTTGCTGCTTAGTGTAGCCAAAATGTGCGGCAAAATATGAGAATCCTTGTCCATTTTTAAATTATTATTAAATTATTGAAATTTTATTAACACAGAATTTTTCACAATCGTTGTAAGAAGTATAGAAAATTATAATCGAATGAGGGTTTTTGAAAAATATAAATTATGGAATGAAAATAAAACTGGCATTAAACTCCGAAAACACTGATTCATAAAATGCTCGTTGATGTGCGAGCAAAGTGTTTTTGATATTGTGGGTCTACAATATAGGGGGTCTACAGTATTTTCTCCAAACAAAATCGTACTGATTCTCGAAACTCACTATTCACGCGAGTTACTGTTTTCGACGGAAATACATTTTCGGTCGTTCGGTATTTAAAGGTTTCTTCAATACCGCTTAAATGCAGCAGTACCACGCGCGTCTCTTGTACTTGAGATCCTGGGTTCGATCCCTAAATTTCTTTCGACGGCGGCCACCTCGCATAGTGACGGCGACACTATCGAGTATTTAGCCATGAAAAGGCTTCTCAAAATACCGTTCGTAACCGGTGTAAAACTGTAGGTCCCAATAAGTGAGTATAAATCTAGAAAGCGTACCGCTTACTGATTGTGAGAAGCTCTCCCCGATTCCTTCATGGGATGTAATGGGAAACTATTTATTTATTTACCACGATGTGTGACACAGAATCAGACTAACCACGTGACAAAACAGATCCAACGCAGGGTATTGCTTCATTCACTTGCTGCGCTAGCTGCATATAAATAAGTGTATTTTAGGTAGAATACGAAACCCATTTAAAAAGTCTCTTTCAAATCGCATACATTACGGACATATATGTATGTATGTATTTATACTACCTCACTAGGTGGTTGGTATTAACATGGGAGTGCAAAGGTGACCCATATAAATGATGTTTTTATTTGTTTTACTAATTATAGGTGATTTCTATAAAAAAAAAACACACAATACCAACACTCGGGATTCAATAATGTCCGCATTTTTAATCGTACCATAGAAGTTTTTAGTATCGATTTTTTTAATTTAGTATTCTATATCGGAGCTATTTTTTAGAAACTTTGACATTTAAATCAGGAATAGAGGAGAGAGGGTATTTGTAGATTTCATTTCATTTTCATTTATTATTTGAATGTAATATAAAAAACCTTCTAGGCAAATATGACAACACAAATTTGTATAAATTCTTAAAAATTAGAACTTCGAAATTAAAAATTAAAATTAGCATAAAATATAGTTTGCAAATAATAGAAAAAAATATATAAGATAAAGAAAGACCGACGGCTCCCCAGCCTAAATAAAAAAATTATTCTAAATTCAGAAGTCCTTGTAACAATGATGACAATAACAAAGAACCCTATTAGAATATATAAGGCTGTATATTCAACGAAAATATTTCGGCCGTGGTAAATTGTGTTGAATTTATTTTTGTGTGGTGAAGATACAATTTCGATTTTGCTGTGTGAAATGGAAAATCAAAATTTTAACAGCTGAAAATTCATGTGATTGCATGTAACAGAATTTTTAAAAAATATTTCGCTATTTTTATTCAAATTATAAACAAATTGATTATAAAATAAATTATAAACAAATGTTGAAATTTTTTTAAAACAAAAATCGATAATTTTTCAAAGTTTCAACATCCCATAACTCGATAACTAAGCGAGTTATCGAGAAATGCTAGCTAATTTTTTGAGTTTATTTTGACCTAACAAAGAATCTACAACACTAAAAAAAATAAATAGTTATGTTCATGGTAAAATTATCTATCGGGTAAACGCGTCAGCCCAGCTGATTGGTGGTTTTTTCATCTTTTCCGTAGGTAAGCTGTCAAATTCGATTTTGTTTCTCTTTGTTTGTTAATAAAATTGAAATAATTTCAACCAAAATGCAATTTAGTAGCATAGACTTTGTATCAAGTAAAACAATCTTATAAAAAATTTCACATTTTCTGTACATAATAGTTTTCATTATTCAGCTAATTTTGACAGCTTTACGACCGAATTGCTAATGCGACTACCTAATAGATAATTCAACCATGCCTGGGGCATGATATTTGTCATGCCCTGGTGCCATAGAATAATACATACATAGATAAACTCATAGAATAATACATACATAGATAAACTTATTCTCTCATCTGACGTTTCATTTCACACTCTTCATCGGGTTTGTGGAAATGAGAGCAATTAAATTTAAAATTACCTTACAGCAGGTGCAGTTACAAAATATGTTCACTTAACTTTTGCCTGTCGTTTTGGTGTAGAACTGAAAAATTTAAAAATATTTTGCACTTTTTTGTTGACTTTTATCGTTGGTATACATTTGTATTGTATTTAACACAACTAGTTTGCCACAAAAACACGAAATTCGGTTGTTGTTCCTATGTTGATCGCTGTATACTCTTGCCACTATCTGGTATTATTGAGCCCATATTTTCCACCATCCAATGTTTACTTTAATTATTAAAAGTTTGTAAGAGTATAAACCAGTAAACCGACATCTATAACCGGTTTTCGATTTATTCGAAAATTAGGTTTTTTAAAAAACCGCCACACGATTAATTCTACGAAAACCGGTTTCCCCGGTTTTGGTTTTGAACACTCTAATCCTGACCCATCAGCCACTTAATACGACTTTTTTTAGAGGTATAAAAATATACATACAGGCCTGTTCTGATATCACACTGTTTTAAAATCAATTAATCACTGTTTAGAAATCACTCAGGTGATTTAAACGTGTCCTGCTGTAGAGGCGGTTGTGGTTTTTTGTCCCATTGACAATTCCTTACGATAACACATAACATAAGTGTATCAAGGGAAGTACCACGCTGTGATATTATGGGTGATAATAGAGAAGTGTCGGTATTCGATTTGAAGTTGGTTCGAGTTTTGGTGATTTCGAATTTGAGCTGAATACATTTTCCAAGATTCATCCGGTTCAAAGGGGGTAGGTATATAAGGGGGAATTTAGTGGGAAATCATTCCTTTTCTCAAAGTTACTAACGCCATCACCAGTCATAAGTTTTCATCATTTTTGTTGTATTATATTCTCATGGGTGAGTTTTTTTTCAAGTGCTGTTTTTATGAATTTTCGTTCGACTGCCTCTTTAAAAACCAACAAAAAATTTGCCGATTGTCCGTATTTGCCGAAATATAGGTCTCCAAAGCTTGAATGTATAATCTGGCATAAGTCAGCCATTTATTCTCCGATCTAGTTGAAATGGGTATCACTAGAAAGGTGTTTCTAAACTCTATAAGTCTGTATATAAACATATTTATTTTCATTAACCCATTGGGTGGCTAATTAAAAAAACGATTTTGTATCTTCACTCTTTTGATAAAAATTTATTTTTTTCAAAAACTGCCCTATTATACTCAATTTTTGGTAAGTTCCGATAAAAGATAAGACCTTAGCCTCTGTGTTAAGGTATAATGTTCACCAATAACCCTTCAAACACTGGAGATATTAAATTCACAAATAAAGTTCACAGTATTTGTGTGTTGAAAAGTTGTCTGCGGGTCCGGCTTTCGGCCAGGCTTAGGAATTTTCTCCTCTGGGGTCAAAATTTGGAATTTGTTCCCCTGACGTGGATCCAACACCGGTTTCGCGGCTTCGGCATAGTATTTTTGTGTTATAAAGGTTCCTACGTGGACGGTCTTCGGCCGGGCTTAGGGGATTTCTCCGCTGGGGTGGATTCAACAGCGGCTTCGGCATAGTATTTTTGTGTTATAAGGCTTTCTGCGTGGTCGGCCTTCTGCCGTGCTTGGGGATTTTTCCCCTGGGGTGGGTCCAACACCGGCTACGCGGCTTCGGCATAGTATTTTTGTGTTATAAAGGTAACTGTAAAAATCGCTCGGTTTTTTTTAAATACTTTTTTTATTTTATGTCGAAAAATGTATTCCAAAACTTATATTTTTTTTTTGAAAAACGTACAGTTTTAACAAAACTTTTTTAAACCCCCAAAATGTTAATTAAACGTAATATATTTAAACAAAGGATTTATAGAGTATAAAAATACCTTTGTAATGACCCATATCGGGTTATAAATTCTTGAGATATGACCGATTATATACGCAAGCTTTAAAGGTCTACATTTCGTCCGAGCGAAAAATCAACTTTTTAAATTCTGCGCAGCAAACTCTATCGGTGTTGGTATTTTGGTGTAGATCACACAATTGCTGTTAAAGTAAATTTATGCCGTAACAAATTTGTGACAAGTATACATATTCATATTTTACGCCGTCTAGAGCCAGAATTTGTTATGCTTTGGACAAAAACAACGGTTGACACCAGAGAAAAGCAATAAGTACTGGTTGCAAAAGTATACCCAAGTACGTACACAGAATTTTCATACTTGTGTGTACCCAAATTTTTAACACGCAGAATACATATCACCACATATTTGCTTTGTACAATTTATGTGTATACTTATAAGGAACATTTTCTCTACACATCCACTCCTATTCGCTCTCTTCGCCAGAATACATCTAAAGAAGATTGTACACACATGTACTGAAGTATTTTTTCATAATTTGTATACAGAGTCGTGTTATAAGTATGGGTACACACAAGTACTTATAAGTATACAGCAAGTGCTGTGGAAACGGAAAAATGTAGTTGATTTAGTGAGAAACTGAGAAATGTTGAATGGCTTGAATGGTCCTTAATACCAAACCCATCGAAAATAATAATTTTTTAATTCAATTTTATTTTGTTTGAGGACCAGAATGAGATTAAATTTTGTTGTCGATTTTTTAATAAGGCCACTAAACTACGTCAAAACAATGCATTGCCAGGTCTTGTTGCATAAGCCCCAATATTCAAATGTTAATTAAAAACCAGTGCGCTAATTTTCAATATTTTCTAGTTCTATTATTCACTTTTCCACACTTTGTAAATGTATATACATACATACATACATACATATTTCCACATAATTTCACCATACAACAGCGTTCCTATACACAGCAACCAATTTTTTACTCATACCCAGTGGGTATTAAGTACCTAACAGACACAAGTGTTTTTGTATACTTCTGTACAACCTAACACACACAAGTGATTTTGTATACTTCTGTATAACCTAACACACACAAGTGTTTTCGTTTACTTTCGTTTAACAAGCGCCCAACAACAACCCTAACTCGCAATTGTACTTATCTACTACCCATCGAATGTTAGCACTTGTAGCTACTTAAGTTATCGTTGGCATAAATATGTAGAGTATTGTATGCGTTTCGTCTATTACTTGTATGTATTTGTATTTGTTTTGCGAATAATACTTGTAAGTGTATTCTAAATGGTACTTATCGACATTCTCTGGTTGACACACGGTAGAATATTTTTGTTTTTACCATGAGTTAACATATATTTTTCGTTATCGACAAGACAAATATACCCAGTTCACGGTACAATATACTGGTAGATGCAGTACGACAACGTATATAACAAGCCAAAAACAATATGCATTTTTGTTTTGCTCAGTGCCTGTATTGTGTCATCTCAACTGATTTAAAAATAATGAAAATGTAACCAAATTGGAAAAGCTAGAAAATGAGTGTAATATTTTGAAAGTGTTTAAGTGTGAAAATTAAAACGTTATGTGATTTTTACGGAGAAAACATTTCAAAACCAGCAGTAGTAGGTGAACAGTGGTTGCAGACAAACAAATGTAAACAAACTTTGACATAAGAGAAAAGCTCACTCCAGAAAAAATTTCAAATCAGCTAGGCTAGTGCATGGTAGAACGAGAAGGTAGTCAGATTCAAAGGTTTTGTTGTTTTACTTTTCTGTTTACATTTATTTGCTGGTATATGTATGGGTTGATTTTGACATGAGGAGAGCCTAAACAAAATGCCTGTTGTTCTTGCCCACAATTGTTGTTGTATCTACTGCGACTACTTGGTATTTTTACTATGGGCTAGTGCTTCAACCTTTCTTTTGTAGCATGACCCAGTTGATATATCTCACCACACTAGTTTCTACATAGAGTAAATCTTACTAGAGGGAATATTTAACTCATCTGACGTTTCCTTTCACACTCTTCGTGATGCGGTCGGTGTGATAGAGAGATGTTCTGTTCTGACTTTAATTTTTCATGTCATTTTGGTGAAAAACTGTAAAATTTAAATGTGTTTTACACTTTTTTATTGACTGTTATTGTTAACATACATTTGTGTTGTATTTAACACATTAATTTTAACACACAAAACGAAATGCCGTTGTTGTTATGTTTTAATTGTCCAATTTTGAATAGCCCTGGGCCAATGGAAAATGTTGACAGTAAATATTCACCACAGTAACGTCAAAATTTCAGTCGATTGAAAATATTTGGTTCAATTCTCACACAGCATATTACCATAAATTCGGATGAAGTCCGACTTTGAAACACAATCGTTGAATTTGACGCCACTATTGCACCAAATTTTGGGCACTTGTCTGGAGGAACAATTATTGTGGAAGTCACAAATTAATTTAAACATACATATGATATTTTTAAATTAGAACTGTTTGTATAAGGTTACAAACCATAGAATAACACATACCATAGAAGGTTTTATTCGCTCAATAAATTAAACGTCATAGGTACGATGGAAAGTAAACATTGGATGGTAGAAATATGGGTTCAATAATACCAGATAGTGGCAATAGTATACAGTGATCAACATAGGAACAACAACCGAATTTCGTGTTTTTGTGGCAAACTAGTTGTGTTAAATACAATACAAATGTATACCAACGATAAAAGTCAACAAAAAAGTGCAAAATATATTTAAATTTTTCAGTTCTACACCAAAACGACAGGAAAAAGTTAAGTGAACATATTTTGTAACTCCACCTGGTGTAAGGTAATTTTAAATTTAATTGCTCTCATTTCCACAAACCTACGATGAGAGTGTGAAATGAAACGTCAGATGAGAGAATAAGTTTATCTAGGTATGTATTAGTCTATGTTACAAACAGGGTTCGTATTTACCCTCCATGTGTAATAGGGTGGGCTGAAAATGCGCTTTTTAGAATTTTACTTGGTAATAGCAAAATTATTGTTCTTCGTAAAAACAGAAAATTTTTGGTAAAAAAAAAAATTTTAGGTTGATATCTCAGGCTCGCCCAACCCGGTTAGAGGTTAAAATTTTCTAAAAAAATTTTTTCAACTGTATTCATTGGAAATTTAATTCTCTACAAAAAAAGTTAAATGGTAAAATCTCCTAAAGTTGATAGTTACTAAGTTATGAAAATTTTGGTCATTAAAATATTTATTATTATTATGTTATTACTCTTTGAGGATGAAAAAAGAATATTTTGTCAAATGCAAAACAAAGTATGTATTTTTTTCAGCTTTAAATGCCGTTACTTTATAAAGAAGAAAAAGAAAGAATGTCAAAACGAAAATAAACAACAATTTTAATTTGTTTTGTTTGTGTTAAAATTTTTGCATTTCCAGAAAACTTATTTCTTTCAATGTTAGTAGATGATAGAAAAGAGGTGCGCAGATTCGCTTTTGAGAAAATTATTGAAGCAAGAGAAATTGCAGAGTTACCAAACGAACAGAGAGAGGTTTAATCACAAACTGAACTCTCCACTCCAAAGACCTCCGCTATTTATACCAACTCACCATACTCAAATGAAGGTATATCTAGCGAATTCAAGAACCTTCTAGAATCTGGATGTTGTTGTTGTTGCTTATCTTTGTAGAACAATCTCGAATGGCGGAGAGTTATCTTTACTGAGGTGAATTCATGCTACTGGTTCAGCGAGCTGATACGTTGTTACAATGTATACTTTCAGGCGCAGCACTAACCGCCTGTTATTTACATACTGTTATTAGAGTCATTAACAGCAAGTAAAAGCTTTTACTTATTCGTAACACTGCCCCCCACTTAAGCCTGTTCGTCCTGAGCAGGCTCAACCCTCCGTTTTCCATACAGAGCTAGTCTTTCCAAATGCACGACTTTCATTTTAGCTCTTGGACTTTGGCTTTTCTGGATTCTATAAACCACGTCATTTATTCGTTTGACAACCTTGTAAGGGCCTTCCCAGTGAGTCTGAAGTTTTGGAGATAAACCCTCCTTGCGCAGTGGGTTGAACAGTAAAACTAGCTGGCCTTCATGAAATCCTTCTGAATTTGCCGCTCGGTCGTATCTGGCTTTCATTTTGTTACTGACTAACTTCATTCTGCTGCGAACAAACTCGTGAAGTTCGCTAAGCTCTCCTGGGATACCATCACTCTGCCCACTGTCGGATGCTAGGCAGTTGCCAAACTCCAAATTTCTAGGGAGCTTTAACTCTGTCCCGAAGACGGCACTAGCTGGTGTTCGGGCAGTGGTCTCCTGGGTGGCCGACCGGTATGCTAGAAGGAATTTTGGTATGCGTTCGTCCCAGAATTTTCTATCCTTACTGACGATCTTGCTCAAATATTCTTCAAGAGCCTGGTTAAATTTCTCTACCGTACCGTCAGTCCGAGGATGCACTGATGTCGTTCTTATACCACGAATTCCATTCCTCTCGCATATTTCTTTCAAGATTGCAGATTCAAAATTCCTACCCTGCTCCGAATGCAGTTCTAAAGGGACACCAAAACGACTTATCCAGTTGTTCACGATAGCTTTTGTTATTGTTTTCGCTTCTTTATTTGGAATAGCGTACACCTCGGGCCATTTACTGAAGTAGTCCATAACGACTAGGGCATATTGGTTCGCAGAGCTACTTGTTGGATATGGACCAGCCACACTCATGGATATTCGCTCGAAGGGAGCACTTGGGCTCTCCTGATGTCTCTGTTCGCAACTTCTCCGCGTTGGTCCTTTAGTTGTGAAGCACTGGGTGCAGCCTGCAATTCACTCGGATACAGCTTTTTGACGACCAACCCAATAGAAACGTTCCCTTAGCTTCTCCAGGATCGGACGTCAATAATTTGCTCTTTTATCTCAGCCTTAGAATCCTGCGTACGCTCGATTACATGTGGACGGTCATTTACTCGTCCGGTATCGGCTGTTATCGCTGGAGATCTTGAGCGTTTTCTCAGGTCTCTACCGTCCCGCCCTATATGGCCACGTTCGCCATGCTTGTCACCTTTCAATTTTGTTGCTTGCCATAGCGCTTTCGTGAGAATCCGAATCACTTCCTTCAGTTGGCTAACGGCGCCTTTCATATCTTTTGATTTGCCTTCTGTTTCTACCCTTCGCACTTGATGTGTCTGTTGACTGGAAACAACCCTTACCGTCTCATTCGCCAAAGCAAATGAAACTGTTTCCACAAATGTAGCTTTTTGTGAGGCACACACCGCATATCTAACGTCAGGATCGTTAATGCCCCTAACAAATGCCTCTATCTTAAATTGCTCTAAGAAAGTTTGGGGTTCTCTAGGATATGCCATCAACACCAAACGTTCCACCTCGGTTGCGAAGTCCTGAAGCGTTTCATTATGCTTTTGCACTCGGCCTCTCAATTCCATGCGATATAAATCCTTCTTGTGATCGCCACCATACTTGCGTTGTAACGCAGCCAGTATATCCTCGTAGTTGTTTCTGGCACTGACGAGAATGCTCTGAAGGACTTCTGCTGCGTTGCCTTTCAGTGCTAAAATTAGATCTACTGCTTTGTCGTTGCTGTTCCACAAGTTCTTAATTGCGACTATTTCGAATTGAAATTTAAAAACGTCGAATGGTGTAGAGCCATCGAAACTGGAAGCTTTCAATCTACTAGAGGCTTCAGAAATTACTCGCACTGGCCCCTCTTGTAACTGAAGTTCATTAAATTTTCTTTGCAATTCACTTACATCATTTTCGACTTTCTCAAACTTCTGTTCAACTTCTTCGAACTTCTGTTCGAAGTTTTCGAATTTCTCATTAACATGTATTTCCATGTTGTTCATAACTTCCGAAATTTGTTGAAGTTTGTCATTTGTGGCATTAGATGTCTCTTGCATTATTCTAGAATTCTCGCTTAATTTATCGTCCATAATTCTAGAATTCTCGCCAAATTTCTTTTCAAGTTTTTCGTCCATAATTCTAGAATTCTCACCAAATTTCTTTTCAAGTTTTTCGTCCATAATTCTAGAATTCTTGCCAAATTTCTCGTTCATAATTCTAGAATTCTCGCCAAATTTCTCGTCCATAATTCTAGAATTCTCACAAAATTTCTCATTCATAATTTTAGCATTTTCGTCCAATTTGGCCATCATGGCCGCAAACATTGTAGAAACATCTACATTACCAGTTGTTTCTTTTGCACAAACCTCCATTTCGTCTTTGCACTCGAACTGATGTGTGTCAATGTCGATGTTTCGGCGTTTAAATTCTTCTATTAATCGCCTCTGCAGCTCTACCTTATTACCTGCTGTCGGTTTATCCAATTTACTCAACTCCTTTTTTAGTTGTTCAACTTTGAGTTCTTCAAACTTCATCGTTGTCCTTAATTCGTAATTTCACTTCTGACACCAATGTTACGAATTTCCTTATTCGTCCTTTTTGCGTTGTTTTATTCCCAATAATAAAACAAGGTTCGTTTTAAATTACGATAATTACAACGGTTTAACTTCCTTTTATTTTACTTATATAGTACGACAGTTTACTTTATTTACACCACTTTAATAAATCTTATATTTTACTGTCAATTCGCGTTGCTCACTTTACGGGGTTTAATCACAAACTGAACTCTCCACTCCAAAGACCTCCGCTATTTATACCAACTCACCATACTCAAATGAAGGTATATCTAGCGAATTCAAGAACCTTCTAGAATCTGGATGTTGTTGTTGTTGCTTATCTTTGTAGAACAATCTCGAATGGCGGAGAGTTATCTTTACTGAGGTGAATTCATGCTACTGGTTCAGCGAGCTGATACGTTGTTACAATGTATACTTTCAGGCGCAGCACTAACCGCCTGTTATTTACATACTGTTATTAGAGTCATTAACAGCAAGTAAAAGCTTTTACTTATTCGTAACACTGCCCCCCACTTAAGCCTGTTCGTCCCGAGCAGGCTCAACCCTCCGTTTTCCATACAGAGCTAGTCTTTCCAAATGCACGACTTTCATTTTAGCTCTTGGACTTTGGCTTTTCTGGATTCTATAAACCACGTCATTTATTCGTTTGACAACCTTGTAAGGGCCTTCCCAGTGAGTCTGAAGTTTTGGAGATAAACCCTCCTTGCGCAGTGGGTTGAACAGTAAAACTAGCTGGCCTTCATGAAATCCTTCTGAATTTGCCGCTCGGTCGTATCTGGCTTTCATTTTGTTACTGACTAACTTCATTCTGCTGCGAACAAACTCGTGAAGTTCGCTAAGCTCTCCTGGGATACCATCACTCTGCCCACTGTCGGATGCTAGGCAGTTGCCAAACTCCAAATTTCTAGGGAGCTTTAACTCTGTCCCGAAGACGGCACTAGCTGGTGTTCGGGCAGTGGTCTCCTGGGTGGCCGACCGGTATGCTAGAAGGAATTTTGGTATGCGTTCGTCCCAGAATTTTCTATCCTTACTGACGATCTTGCTCAAATATTCTTCAAGAGCCTGATTAAATTTCTCTACCGTACCGTCAGTCCGAGGATGCACTGATGTCGTTCTTATACCACGAATTCCATTCCTCTCGCATATTTCTTTCAAGATTGCAGATTCAAAATTCCTACCCTGCTCCGAATGCAGTTCTAAAGGGACACCAAAACGACTTATCCAGTTGTTCACGATAGCTTTGCTTATTGTTTTCGCTTCTTTATTTGGAATAGCGTACACCTCGGGCCATTTACTGAAGTAGTCCATAACGACTAGGGCATATTGGTTCCCAGAGCTACTTGTTGGATATGGACCAGCCACACTCGTGGATATTCGCTCGAAGGGAGCACTTGGGCTCTCCTGATGTCTCTGTTCGCAACTTCTCCGCGTTGGTCCTTTAGTTGTGAAGCACTGGGTGCAGCCTGCAATCCACTCGGATACAGCTTTTTGACGACCAACCCAATAGAAACGTTCCCTTAGTTTCTCCATAGTTTTGCCTTTTCCGAGGTGCCTACCACTCGGACCATTATGAGATTCTGCAATTATCTCTTTCACTTTCAAGGCAGGTACCACAATTAGATTTTTCTCCGTTTTTCCATCTTCACTTTCAATACACGGTATAGACAGCCATCTAGCAATCTCAGGCTATTCCACTGGGCCCAATATGATTTTAAAACGGGGCTTTCTGAAGCGATTTCATTACGCATTAATTGTCTATCCTCTTCCTTTGCTAAAATAATTTTTGCCAATACAGGATCACTTCTTTGCCGTGAACCACTCGTCGTCCGATTCAATTCTCAGGGATCGGACGTCAATAATTTGCTCTTTTATCTCAGCCTTAGAATCCTGCGTACGCTCGATTACATGTGGACGGTCATTTACTCGTCCGGTATCGGCTATTATCGCTGGAGATCTTGAGCGTTTTCTCAGGTCTCTACCGTCCCGCCCTATATGGCCACGTTCGCCATGCTTGTCACCTTTCAATTTTGTTGCTTGCCATAGCGCTTTCGTGAGAATCCGAATCACTTCCTTCAGTTGGCTAACGGCGCCTTTCAAATCTTTTGATTTGCCTTCTGTTTCTACCCTTCGCACTTGATGTGTCAGTTGACTGGAAACAACCCTTACCGTCTCATTCGCCAAAGCAAATGAAACTGTTTCCACAAATGTAGCTTTTTGTGAGGCACACACCGCATATCTAACGTCAGGCTCGTTAATGCCCCTAACAAATGCCTCTATCTTAAATTGCTCTAAGAAAGTTTGGGGTTCTCTAGGATATGCCATCAACACCAAACGTTCCACCTCGGTTGCGAAGTCCTGAAGCGTTTCATTATGCTTTTGCACTCGGCCTCTCAATTCCATGCGATATAAATCCTTCTTGTGATCGCCACCATACTTGCGTTGTAACGCAGCCAGTATATCCTCGTAGTTGTTTCTGGCACTGACGGGAATGCTCTGAAGGACTTCTGCTGCGTTGCCTTTCAGTGCTAAAATTAGATCTACTGCTTTGTCGTTGCTGTTCCACAAGTTCTTAATTGCGACCATTTCGAATTGAAATTTAAAAACGTCGAATGGTGTAGAGCCATCGAAACTGGGAGCTTTCAATCTACTAGAGGCTTCAGAAATTACTCGCACTGGCCCCTCTTGTAACTGAAGTTCATTAAATTTTCTTTGCAATTCACTTACATCATTTTCGACTTTCTCAAACTTCTGTTCAACTTCTTCGAACTTCTGTTCGAAGTTTTCGAATTTCTCATTAACATGTATTTCCATGTTGTTCATAACTTCCGAAATTTGTTGAAGTTTGTCATTTGTGGCGTTAGATGTCTCTTGCATTATTCTAGAATTCTCGCTTAATTTATCGTCCATAATTCTAGAATTTTCGCCAAATTTCTTTTCAAGTTTTTCGTCCATAATTCTAGAATTCTCGCCAAATTTGTCGTCCATAATTCTAGAATTCTCACAAAATTTCTCATTCATAATTCTAGCATTTTCGTCCAATTTGGCCATCATGGCCGCAAACATTGTAGAAACATCTACATTACCAGTTGCTTCTTTTGCACAAACCTCCATTTCGTCTTTGCACTCGAACTGATGTGTGTCAATGTCGATGTTTCGGCGTTTAAATTCTTCTATTAATCGCCTCTGCAGCTCTACCTTATTACCAGCTGTCGGTTTATCCAATTTACTCAACTCCTTTTTTAGTTGTTCAACTTTGAGTTCTTCAAACTTCATCGTTGTCCTTAATTCGTAATTTCACTTCTGACACCAATGTTACGAATTTCCTTATTCGTCCTTATTGCGTTGTTTTATTCCCAATAATAAAACAAGGTTCGTTTTAAATTACGATAATTACAACGGTTTAACTTCCTTTTATTTTACTTATATAGTACGACAGTTTACTTTATTTACACCACTTTAATAAATCTTATATTTTACTGTCAATTCGCGTTGCTCACTTTACGGGGTTTAATCACAAACTGAACTCTCCACTCCAAAGACCTCCGCTATTTATACCAACTCACCATACTCAAATGAAGGTATATCTAGCGAATTCAAGAACCTTCTAGAATCTGGATGTTGTTGTTGTTGCTTATCTTTGTAGAACAATCTCGAATGGCGGAGAGTTATCTTTACTGAGGTGAATTCGTGCTACTGGTTCAGCGAGCTGATACGTTGTTACATTGCATACTTTCAGGCGCAGCACTAACCGCCTGTTATTTACATACTGTTAGTAGAGTCATTAACAGCAAGCAAAAGCTTTTACTTATTCGTAACAATATTATCAAGTAATGATAATAAACCAAAATATGTGTGGGAGTTTGAAAATTTTCCTTGTCACACACAAGCAGTAGAACGTACGGTGAAAATTGTAACGGAAGCAGCAAGTACTGTTTGTGGCTTCGAAATGAGAGATGGATTTATTCGGTCAACTTTGGAATCTCGTCAGAAAAATCCCATCTTTGATTGTAAAAAGCAATATAATGTTTAATTTTCAATATATAAATTTTAAAATCTAAAAATAAATTACTTAATTAATATTTTACTGACAAATCTTATTTTTAATTGTTGGATACTATTACTTAATAAATTTAAAACAATTTTCAGTATAATATACTATTGTGGTAAGTATTGTGAACATTATAAAGTATTTTAATGACCAAAATTGTCATTATCTTAGTAACTATCAACTTTAGGAGATTTTACCATTTAACTTTTTTTGTAGAGAATTAAATTTCCAATGAATACAGTTGAAAAATTTTTTTTTTAGAAAATTTTAACCTGGCGAGCCTGAGATATCAACCTAAAATAATTTTTTTTACCAAAAATTTTCTTTTTTTTACGAAGAACAATAATTTTGCTATTACCAAGTAAAATTGTAAAAAAGCGCATTTTCTGCCCTCCCTAATATGTAACCCATACACATCGCCGAGGGGGATGGTTAATGAGCGTTTACTCATTACCCACAGGGAATGGGGAAAATACTAGGTAGCTACCCACGACGATGGTAAATTACCAAGCACGATTATCCATTACAATGGGTAAGCGGCCTTTACTCATTACCCACGGCGAGGGGTTGCCCTGGGTAACCCATTTTTGATCGAAAGTATGCAAAAATTAGAAAAAATCTCTATATCTCGGAAACGGAGCGTCCAATAGAAAAAATAACTAATTTTTAGGGATTTCTAAGGCGTTTCCAATAATGTGGTTCCATCGTATGGAAGAATTTTTTTTTTAAATCGCCCAAAATAAGAAAATCGTTAAAAATAAAAAATGGCTACGTCCAACCGCAAAACTAATAACTTTGTTACCTCCATAGGAAGCTTTAACCAAGGGACGTCAATGAGGCATCACTTATTTTTAAAAAACATCGCTAACACATATGTGCATTTTAACGATTTTTTACTTGAAAAATTTTAGTTGAACGGATTTTTTTATGAAAGTCATCCATTGGTTAAAGCCTCTTATGGAGGTAAAAAATTTATTATTTTTCCAAGTTACAGCAATTTTTTTATTTTATAGTTTTTTTTTTAAGTCGTCCATACGAATTGAACCAATTTATGAAAAACCGAAGGTATCCAATTATTCGGGATTTTGCATTATTCGAGTGACTCGAAAGAGGCTTTCTGACGTACTCGCACAACCGAGTAAAGTTTTTGTGTAACTGTAATTTTTATCTTCTGAAACTATCGCTTTAATAGAAAAATGGAAATTTAATTTTTTTAAAAATTTTAATATTCGTTGATCCAGATCATCCCTATTTCTTAAAATATATTTATCAAAGCAGTACCAATAACTGATTACCATGAGGAACTCTTCAGTCTTTACATTTTAATATGAGAAAATTACCTTATTCACTGCGAAATAAAATACATTTTCAGAAATTAGCCTCAAACCTCATTGTTCACTTGAAACAAATATCACAAAAAAATGTTTCCTATAGTCACACCATTATACAATCCATTTCATAACGCATTGTTTTTAGGGTAAAAAACAGAAAATTGCTACTATAACAGTTCTTCAGAGGTAATAACAACCCTGACATAATGTACTATCGCATGTTTCGAAAAAATTATACCAAAAATATTGGAATTAAATGAACTGTCAAAATAGCACTTGAGTATCCTTTCACACACACGCATTTTGTCATATCTTAAATAAATTAAGGTGCATTATAAATGTAAGAGCCCTTTATTGAAATATTATATTATTTTATTGTTTCCAGATATATTCGATTAATCGGTATAAATTACTTGATTAATTTACTACTCAAAAACTGCCGTTTTAACATACTCGAGCAAATATCTGAAACAGATTGTTCGACTAATCGAACAACGGTTAACCGATTGCATACCCTGGAAAAACGCTTAAGGCGGCTACACACGTGCAGGCAGAAGTGTCCGGCCGGCCTGTTCAGGCCACCTGTTAAGTTATACCTGAACGTGTGTATAATTAAGTTGTCCGTTATTTTGGCCTGAACAGGCGGCCGGTGAACAATCGAAAATTCAATAGATTTGCCTGTTCAGGCCGCCTGTTTGGATAACCGGAGTGTGTGCAGCATCAGGCCCGTCAGTTGTTATTGAGATTTACATGAGCGCAGACGTGTTTCGTTTAAAATGTCTAAACAGTGCCTGGACGAATTTATTGACATATCGTCGTACCGGAGTTATCTGCACGTATATCACAAAATCGAAAAAATTGAGATAAGAGCACTTTTAAGAGAATATTTCACGATCTATCAATCTGTCTAATCCACAGGTCTAATCCTTTTATAGATTATGAAATATTTAGGCGTTTTATAATTGTATATCCATAAAACCAATAAATAAACCCCGTTATTACATCGTATATAACAATATTGTGGATATACAATGAAAAATACATGAAATTTGCGAATTCAAAAACTGTTGCGTTATCGTCACGTATGTGCAAATAATAAGTATATTACTCACGAAAGAAAAGCGTGGTTAATTTATTTTAACAACTTTATTGTAGATTTAAAAACACCCAATTCTAATCATAAACTTAAACATTAATTAATTTTTCAATTTCAATACTCTATAGAACAGTAATTGTTATAAACAAAAATATTTATAAAAATCAAAATATGAGGGGCCTAGATTCCTAGATTTTTGAATAAAACCAAAAAAAACTAATACACGGAATTTAATTTTTCAAAATCCAAGAAGAAAATTGTAGTTATGATTGTCGTCGAATGTTAAATATGCATACCACTTTTTGGCGATTTTTTCTGATAAATTACCGGTTTTATCCTTAAAAATTGATTGGACTTAACTAGTTTTGAAACTCAATATAAGGACTTGACCACTTTTGAAACTGAAACCGTTGGACTTGACCAGTTTTGATTCAATAATGATAGACTTGGTAAGACTTGAACATGAATTAATGATTATGACGAGTTTTGATAGTAAATAATTGTAAACAGGTATATGTGAAATAGTTTAATCTAAAAATTAATGCAAATATTTTAAATATTTTGTCGAGAATTAACACATTTTATAATTTATAAATACAATTTTTGACACTTTTAAAAATTTGACTGTTCGAACAACTCTTTATACAAATTGAAATCATGGTTTTCACTCCAATTTTCACCAAAATGATTTTCCAGCAACTTTTTCACGTCCTTCGGTTTTGCAGCTTTTACTGGAACTCCAACTTCTTTTCTTTCTGGATCAAAATCACGGAAATTTCTTCCTCTGGTGAACACCGACTGATCATCGCGGTTGTCTGCAAGATAGTCATATTCTCGTGTTTTCAGGTCTTAGTGGGTCGCTTGAAGTCCCTACTTCAACAGAAATTGTACAAATACAATTGTCGACTCTAATAGGCAGCTTGATCAGGTACGTTGGGAAGTGGGAGGTTTTTCTCAGTCAAAGGACGAGGTAATCAACCCTTCTACTCGTTCTCTCAATAATTCAAAAAATAAATCAGCTTCGTTCAGGTAACGCCGATCTTTAATTTCAAGCCAGTTTTTTGTTTGCTGATCAGCAATTCCATCTTTGCCATAAGGGCACACGGGGCCCGTGCCCAGGGCCCCGACCCCCGAAAGGCCCACGAAAGAAAGAAGTTAAATATTTTGTATTTTTCTGGTGATTTTCAGCAATTTCTGTTGCTAATTTTTTTTTTTTTAATTTCAAAAACAAAAAGGAAGAGAAAAAAATTTAACCGAAACTTAAATATTAACAAATACTAAAAAAATGTATTTGGGCGATTTTGCAACTGTATTTGGCGATACAAACAAAAAAACTGGCAACCCTGACTGGTGCAGATAGTAATAGTTGACATTGTGTATATTTAGGGGATTTCCCGTATGAATGTCAAAGTTTAACGCAGTCAATAAGTGTAAGGTCAACTCAGAAGCTTTTACCAGTTTGACGTCTTAGTTGTAAACAACTTGTCTATATTGTTTTATAATTAATTTAAAGAACATATTTAAGTGGTTCACAAAAAAGAAAAAAGTTCTAGCTCAAAAAGAAATAGCCGAAAAACTTCCTAAACTCACTTCATTTTTTACGGTGGAAGAAACAAACGGGATGTGTGATTCTTCGCCTTCATCATCTCAAGATCCTGTTACTTTCGAATTTCAACGGGAAAAAGAACTTACGTCTGACAAAAATGATAATATTATGCAAGTTCCAGATGTAGAGACATTAGATGCTGAATCCTCCAATTCAAGCTTCTGTGACTTATTATTTACGAGCATAGAAAGTGTATCTCCTGATCCTGGTACGTACTGTGATGAAATTTCAACGGAAGAAGTACGCGATATTTGGACTCAAAAAGGGCCAGAATTATTTCAAAATAAAGAGTGTGACTTCTCCGAAACTTCTAAAATTTTTCCAGATTCAAGCGGTAAAACAAAAAAAAATTACAGCAGACAGTTGTCCGAGGCCTTCGGCCACAGACTGTCCCTGCAGGCTGTGTCAGAGACACGGCCATTAAGTTTAACGTAGAATACGCCATCCGATAAGACAGAAAACAATAAATTCATTTGCTTTAATTTATGTATTTTAATTAATATTTTTATTGAAATAAGTTCTGCGAATGTTGAGAGGGCCGCCCTAATATTAAAAAAGGTTTACCATATCGAGTCTTCGCATTAGCATTCGAGCGTTGTGTGAAAGCTTTACGCTTTACAATTCAAAATTAATGTTACAACAGCTTTATTGAAGCTTTCGCAAAAAAGCTTTATTACGTTAGCTTACTGTTTGTTTCACTTTTTACTAGATACATGTTGCCAAGCAACATTAGCTTGCTGTTCGTTTCACTTTTTACTAGATGAACATGTATGTTGAGCAACCAAAAACACTCAACCAAACACCACACATATGTTTGAGTGTATGTGTTTAAACAATTTTCATTTGAGAAATTAAAATACTAGAAATATATCAACCAATATGAAATGTATATCAAACGAAAGATAACATCTTCATTTACATACAAAAAAAAATTTAAAAAAATTCATCTAGCCGTTTCCTCAAATTCAATGAAATAAAGATTACAACAATAAAAACCTGACATGACTCCTCATACCGTAAGGTAAGACGTATTCTACGTCAAAACTAGATACTTCACTCAAAATATGTTCACCCGTATATTGACGAATGGTGAGTCTTTAGAAAGAAAATTTCTCCTATTTTCACCGTCAAAGAACTCTGTATACTGTTATTGCTGCCGTCTATTTAATACTACTACTGGTACTGGTCATAATTTGAGTTCTTCAAATGGATATAAAGACTGGAAACATATAAGTAATTTATTAATGCAGCATGAGAACAGGGAATCAATGATGAAATATGTCGCAAGAAGCAAAACTACTGGGCGAATTGACAGCGAGTTTTTGTCCCAATATAATACACAAGTCAATTATTCGACGAATGTACTTAAAAGAATTGTTGCAGTAGTGAAATTTTTGGCTTCCAGAGGACTTGCTTTTCGTGGTGATAATGAAATATTAGGGTCTCAAAATAACGGAAATTATTTGGGATGCTTAGAACTAATTAGTGAATTTGATCCTTTTCTTGCTGATCACATGCGAAACTGCGGAAATAGTGGAAAAGGAAATGCATCATATTTTTCTGCAAATATTTGTAATGAATTTATTACTATAATGGGACAGCAAGTGCTAAAAGCGATTGTTAATGAACTAAAAGCTTCAAAATACTACTCTATTAGTGTGGATTCTACACCAGATCTTTCACATGTTGACCAACTCACCTTTATCGTTAGATAGGTCAAAGACGGAGAGCCTATTGAGAGATTTTTGGCATTTTTGCCTATGCTCAATACATAGCAGGTGTCATTTTAAACTTTACTGAAAGTCTTGATATTCCTATAAAAGATTGCCGAGGACAGAGTTACGATAATGCATCAAATATGGCAGGAAAGTATTCTGGTGTTCAGGCAAGAATAAAACAAAAATGTGAATTTGCCATTTTTGTTCCATGTGCGGGACATTCATTAAATTTATAGGTGTTCAAGCTGTTCAATGTGTTTCAGATGCAGTATCCTACTTCCAATTCGTCCAAAAATTAGTTAATTTTTTCTCGGCTTCGACCAAACGATGGAAAATTATGACAGCGAATTTGGGAAAAAAAATAAAGTTTTGAAGTCTCTCTCGGATACTAGATGGTCTGCACGTGCTAATGCTATTAATGTTTTGCAAAATGGTTATTTTCATATATCTGAAGCTTTAACATCAATTGCAAATGACATCAATCAACCAGGAGAAACAAGAAACGAAGCTCAAAGTCTACCAAAAAAAAAAGAAAAATTTGAGACTATGCTTCTAACGGAGATTTGGAATGATCTTTTAGGAGTTATAAACAAAACAAGCATAAGTTTAAAAAAAGACACTTTGACACTGGACGTTGCAACAAAACTTTACGCATCTTTAATCGATTATGTCAGTAACGCACGCAATAATTTCGATCAGTACGAATCGGGCGCTAAAGAAAAAAACCCAATGGTGACTATAAAGATATGTTTGAAAGAAAAAAAATTCGCAGCACACGTCTTACTTTTTTTGACGGATCAGCGGAGACTGTACAGTTAAATGGCAAACAAAAATTCCGCGTAGAAACGTGTACTCCCATAATTGACACATTACATGTTCATTTAAAAAGGCGTTCTGCTGCATACCAAGAAATTGATGAAATTTTTAGTTTTCTTTCTCAATTAATAACAATTGATTCTGACCAGTTGTCAAAAGAATGTTAAGAATTTGCCGAATTCTACCACAAAGACATTAATGCTAATGAGTTCATATCAGAATGTTTTCATTTAAGGCAGTACCTCAAGAACATAGCAACGGAATCATCGGATTTGAGTATCTCAGCTTTACATAACCTAATAAAGTCCGATAAGTTAGAAGAAACTTTTCCAATTGTTGAAGTTGCTACAAGAATATTTCTTTGTTTAATGATTACTAATTGTAGTGGAGAGCGGTCATTTTCTCGGCTAAAGAGAATAAAAAATGAATTACGAACATCTATGTTACAAGAACGCCCAATTAACTTGTCAATTATTGCATTGAAAGTGATGTCCTTCAAAAAATTGATTTTGAGGATATAATAGAAGATTTTGCAGCACAGAAATCCAGAAAAAACCTTTAGCGTAGCCAATTTAAATCAGAACATAAATACCTAAGTTATATTTCTTATAACATTAAATAACATGTATTAAATTTGTATTAAACATAATAAATTTAAAATCATAAAAGTTCTTGTCATTCGTTTTTTTTTTACTTTCCAGTGGAGCCCCAAATTATTTTGTGCCCAGGGGCCCCGACATGCCTTAAGACGGCCCTGCTGATCAGGTGCTGTTTTTTTATTCTGTTCTAGCTGGAGACATGTTGAGCAAGCGTCTGTCCGAGGTGAGCCAAAGCCAATGTTGAACCCGGTGTTGAAAATGGTACGAAAGTAACTCTGAGTAACTTGATCTTCATCTGACGCAAAATCACAGTACAATCTCCATAGTTTAGCGCTGAATGAACTCAACAACTTGTTGCAGCTTATCCATATTTTTCTCGGATTTTCTATCTCCACCTCTGTTTTCCGCCATTGCTGTTCCTTTGGTCAAGTCATTTTAAAATTGAATAAATGGACTTGACCACTTTTGACACTGAACTCGCTGGACTTGACCAGTTTTGATTTTCATTACTTTTAAAAATTAACAATTTCAATGAAAAAATTAAGAAAAACATTTTTTCTTTCAACCTAAGATTTCGTAGACAGTTAGAAACAGCAAATACATTTTTTTTTGGGTGAAATATCTCGAATTTTTATTTTTTTGGACTTGACCACTTTTAAATCTCAGCCCCTCATATATAGACAAATTTATATCACTCGAACACAAGTTTATGAAAATTTCGTTGAATTTAAATAATAAAAAATAAATAAAAAAGCTAATTTTTCTCTAATTAACCAGATATTAGAAACGAATTTTACATCTTTACAGATAAATATAACAGACTTTCAATGTATTTTTTTTTCTCTGATGAAATTTTATTTCGGACTGAATTATAAAACTCAATTTCAAAAAGATTGTTTGGTGTTTGCGTGGTAATTTTTCGGCAAATTGGCGATGTATATTGACTTTTAATTAATTATTTTTATATGCAAATTTTTGCAATAATATTATTAAAAATGTCTGAATTATTCTACTTCTGAACTTTTTAACTCTAATCATCAATTCAGAAAGTTTTAGTAAGATTCTACTACTGTGTCATATCTTACCCAAAGCACTGTAAAGTCAGTAATACTAAATACTAAATAGCTAATGAGGGTTAATTACGAATAATAAAACAAATGAAATAGCAACAATATAAATATGTATCTTAGTGTTTTAAAAAAACAAATTTAAAAGTAACAAATTTCTTTTAGTTCATTGCCACGTATATCCCACATTTTGAACAATGTCTCATAAAAAGTGGCGTATACGATTAAATGACAAAATTTTTCTGAAGGAAAAAATTGGCATAACTCGAAAATGTGTCTCCATGACCACCGATATTTTTCCATATAACAATGAAGAATCCCCACCATTACATCTAAAACAAATATTGGACCACTCTTTTCATACCATTTATTTGATATACCTTTCTGAAACTTTAAATTCAATTTCCCAAAAAAACTTTTTTGGATGTACGTGCAGATAACTCCGGTACGACGATATATCGCAGTAAACCTTGTTTGTGGATCATAGAAAGCAAGGAATATCACGAACGTGGGAAAAGACTGGCCGCATATGGACATTTCCACTTTGACGTTACGTGACATTTGTACGAAAAAATATATAAAAAAATATGAAAAAGTTATATTTTTAAAAAGCTTTTTTTATATTTCCGTAGTAATTAAGTAAAACTTTATTCATTAAAGAAATTGAGAACAATCGACACAGAGGATTCAAAAATAGAAGCAAAAAAAAATGAGCTGGCGTGACGTCACATAAAACAGAAGTGGTTGTTTGACTTGGATTACAAAATTTCAAAACTCCGCGAATTTGGCAAGACTTTTTTATGAAACCTCTTTTAGTAGCATTTAAATCAATATAAGTTTCTTTTCCAAGTTATAAAATTTAAAAATGTTTTCTAAGTTTTTTTTTTATTTACCTCAGTATCTGACGGGACGTTACGTTACTTAAATTTTCCGAAAAATATTTTCTTTTGTAAAATAATGATTAGGAGAACAAGATGAAATAGTAGATAGTTATAAAAAATTATATAAAGTTCTTAAATTAGTGTTCTAGTTGAAAATGCAGTTTGAGCTGCTTATATTTGCATGTCTTCCACTTTCGAAGATTCCAATTGCATAATTACTCTTAGAAATGTAAATTGTAAAACATGAACCTGTATTTTGTAGCCCGATAACACACCATCGCAACTAAGGAAACCTACTAACTCTTCTATTAATTAATTCTGAATACTTCTCTTTAATAATACATATAAAAAAAACTTTTAATTTTTCGGTCAGGGTGGACCTTTCTGTAGAAATGCCCATATGTGAAATTGGTGGAAATATTAAACAGAGTTGAACCATCGCCCAATAAAGAGACAGTATTAAAAAAAATCAACAACATCCGTAGCAGTTATCGGAAAGAGGAAAAAAAGTAGAATCTTCATCGAAGTCGTGGTCGGGTACAGATGAGCTATATATACCAAAACTGTGGTACTTCAATCCCCTGACTTTTTTAAACGACCAATGCGAACCTCGGAGCTCTCGTTCAAACATTGGCAGCGAAGGCGAAGGAACAGAATTTGAGGTGAGTATCTTAATATATATTTACCCTCATCCCTGATTCACTGACGCTGTCACGCTTTGTATACTTAAACGAATTATTTTTTTTTTATTATAATTAATAAGTATTAGCACTGAATAATTTTAAAAAAGTAAATTTTCTTAAGAAGTTACATTTCTCAAAAAAGTCCGTAGATACCATATTTACTGCACGACGAAAACACAAAAACTGATGTGCCTCACGTCAATATCGGAGCGTGTGTATACGCTATGGCGCTCCGGTATTACTGAACAGGCGGCCTGAACAGGCCGGCCGGACAGTTCTGCCTGCACGTGTGTAGCCGCCTTTAGAAATATAGACATAATGGCGTTTTAGCGATTTTTTATTCGAAAACTTTTAGTATTAGCGATTTGTTCAACAAAGAGTGATGCCGTATTAAATACATCCATTGGTTACAGCCTCCTATAGCCCCATATTCAGTTCTTGCGAAATTATCGAAAGACATTTTATCATTTATCTCTAAATGAAAAATTTTACTGCGGAGAGTTACCACCTATCTTTGATTTACTTTGCAAATATTTAATTTATAATTCCTCAACGCGTTCCATTTTATTTTCAACGCACGTGGTGTTACTTTTGGTTGTTAAAATTATAAAAATTTCAAAATTCGTAACAACCCTGTTCTTGATATTTCCTACGAAATTTCCGCGAAGAGCTGAGTACCAAGCAAATGAAAAATGAGCGAAAATTTCGACGCATCGTTGTCGAGATATAGCCATTTTTATTTTAACGATTTTTTTTAATCCATACGAATTTGACCACTTTGTGGAAAATCCTTAGAAACAGTCAAAAATTAGATATTTTTCCGATTCGACGCTCCGTTGCCGAGATAGAGACATTTTTCTTAGGTTTTCATATTTTCGATCAAAAATGGGGATGGTTAGTTGTTAAGGGTAACCCATTATCCACGAAATATGAACCCTGGTTACAAACATTTTGAAGAAGTTAACATCGACGCACACCATGAATACCACAAAATAAATAGAATTTTAGAACGAATTTCTGAATAATAATAGGAAATAATATTGCTGAACAAATTGTATCTGTATCTTTATCCATATTTATTTATTAACCCAAATTCACAACCAATTAACCTATTACCTATGATTAATTCACGATTTCGGAATCACAAAATTGTGTATGCAATGATGGTGTAGTGTATGGGATATAAGTTTAAATGCCCGATGCTTGTCAGTTAAATGTCATTTAATATGAAAAGTGTCTGTGAGCTTTTAAATTGAGCTTTTAAATGACGAGTGTGAAACTCGCCCTAAGGCCCATTATTATAACTTGCCTTTAAAGTAAATGTTAGTAAAAGGTAACTTTAGCTGAAGTGAGCAATAAAGTGATCATTAAATGTTTTTCGTTATTACAACCTCCCAGTAAAATAAAAATAATATTTTTGATAATGTGGCAATACCAAAGAAACACCCGATTACTTTTGACCAAATGAATTGGTTTATAATAAAAATAGTTATGTACGTAGTGGCAACGTACTTTTATTTGTTTGTTTACAAGCAATCTAAAAAATTGTGCATTTTTGAAAAATATTAAAATGACGACGCCAAATAAGGAAACGACAAGAAAACTAGCCAAAAACTACTTGCCAGAAGAAGAGGTTCTGTTGGTAGATCTGGTGGAGGCTCTTCTTTTAGGCTGCGAGTTTTAAAAAATATCCTCTAGCTCATTTATATAAAACAAACGTGGACTGCCCTCCATTTTCAGTTTTTATTTTCAAAGCTAAATTAATGTCAATAAATTTCTTCTCCTGCATATACATATCAGAAAATGTGGCAACTTTAAATACATAAACCTTACGATAAAAGTTAAAGGCAACACTATCTTCCCTTTAGCTTACCGGTCACTTTTAGCTATTCTCTATCATCGGCCTAGTACCTTTTCGATCAGCTGTGCCAGGGGGATTCTAGGTCGATGATAGAGAATGAGAGAGCAAAGAAGACAGGAACTAATTTTAAATAGTGTTTATTGGTACTAATGACAGCTAAATTATGTTCTATATTGTTTGTATTGAACGAAAATTCGAATTCCCTTCGATTTCTGTCCGTTTTATGTCCAACGAAAGTGTAAAATTGGTAAAATACCGCAGCAAATAAAACTCTATGAGATGGCCTACTACCTCGTCGTCATGAAAAGGCAGCGAAGAGAGTAATGGAAACTCCTAAGTATTTCTCTATGGTCTACCAGGGGGGTTCTTTGGCACAGCTGATCGAAAAGGTACTAGGCCGATGATAGAGAATGAGAGAGCAAAGAAGACAGGAACTAATTTTAAATAGTGTTTATTGATGCTAATGACAGCTAAATTATATTTTATATTGTTTGTATTGAACGAAAATACGAATTCCCTTCGATTTCTGTCCGTTTTATGTACAACGAAAGTGTAAAATTGGTAAAATACCGCAGTAAATAAAACTCTATGAAATGGCCTACTACCTCGTCGTCATGAAGAGACAGCGAAGAGAGTAATGGAAACTCTTAAGTATTTCTCTATGGTCAACCCATGGTAGAAATATAATGATAGATGCAGTACGACAACAAATACAACAAGCCAAAAACAACAGGCATTTTGTTTTTGCTCAGTGTCTGTGTTGTGTCAAGTCAGCTGATAGAAAAATGATGAAAATGTAAACAAATTTGCAAAAAGTGCCATTTAGAAAATGATTGAGTGTTATTTGATATATTGAAAGTGTTTAAGTGTGAAAATTAAAACGTTTCTATGTAATTTTTGCAGAGAAATATTTCAAAAACAGCAGTTGCTGGCGAACGGGGGTTGCAGACAAACAAATGTAAACAAACTTGGACATAAGAGAAAAACTTACTCACACTCAGTCCAGAAAAAAGTTCAAATCAGCTGGGCTAGTGCTTCTACCATTTCTTTGTACCATGGGTCAACCTCTACTACTTCAGCCATTTGTCCGACCTTATCAAATTCAAATGAATTTTGTTATTGTACTTTTAGGTTCGCTTTTTTCGTTGGTATACATTGGACCTTATTCATAATATTTTGAATTGGGATTGTTGTCCAAAAATGCGTTCTATAAGGTTGTCATTTTTATTGAAGTCTTTATTCTTCTATAGGGCTATTTTAGGTGGAAATTTACACAAAAAAGTTTCAAGTATTTATGCTGCCCTCAGACGTACCAGCAGTTGATTCAACTTTTGACGTTTGAGTTGAATAAGAAAGTTGATCGTTCTCCTCACACGCTTCAACTTTTGAATCAACTTTTCATTCAACTTTATTTATAAATTATTGTTGAAGCGTCAACATGAATTCGGATGTCCTTGCGCTACAAAGAATTGATGTAATTTTAGAGGAAGAAGAAGAAATAATTACAGAAAAATAAAAAACTAAAGAAAAAAATTTTGCCAAGTACTGGTTAATAAATTGAAATACATTTTCAAACATAAAACTTTTAAAACATTGAAAGACAGGAAAAAAATTATACAAATTATATGCGAATGTCAGATGAAACATTCAATGAGTATTTATTTCTTATTATTATTTATTTCTTATTATTTATCAATATATTTCTTATTATTTCTTTCGATCAACGTTCTTGAGCTCACAGCGTATGCGTTTGCTTGATCAACGTCAAGAAAAAATGAAGAAAAACAATGAAGTTGAACAGCTTGCCCTCACACGTACCAACAGTTGATTCAACTTCGCCAAATTATCAAAAAATTTTGATTTTTCATTCAACTGACGACCAACTAACCTGGCGTTTACACGGGACAGTTTTGCTCCGACAGTAGCAATACATTCACACTATTTTACTACCACACTTACACTTCTGCCACTTGCCGCGCCACTGTCTCTGATTTTTCGACGACAGTAACTTCGGCAAGTGATTTGACGTAATTGGTCAGATCGGTGACATTTCGTGGTAATTTGTGAAAAACAAAGCAAAACATCGCATAAATACACATAAACATGTATACATATGAAATTTGCAGAGCACATCGAGTACATCAGCTTCATTATAATCTGGAGAAATAGAGCAAAACACAATAGTAACGATCGTAGAAATTGGGAAAATTTAGTTTTATTTGGTAATTTGGAGTTTTATTGAAATATTAATTGGCAACACATACTAGATATAAACATGTATAAATAATATATGTAGCAATCTTCTTTTAGTAAATTAATCAAAATCAAAATCAGAGCACGAAATTTACAAGAAACGACACTATCGACGGTTGCTTAAAACTGTTCTTATAACTGGCTGGACGCATACGTCACACAACAAATTTTTCTCTTTTTGACAACTAACTGTCCGGTCCATAGAATAACACATAGGTACGATGGAAAGTAAACATTGGATGGTAGAAATATGGGTTCAATAATACCAGATAGTGGCAATAGTATACAGCGATCAACATAGGAACAACAACCGAATTTCGTGTTTTTGTGGCAAACTAGTTGTGTTAAATACAATACAAATGTATACCAACGATAAAAGTCAATAAAAAAGTGCAAAATATATTTAAATTTTTCAGTTCTACACAAAACGACAGGAAAAAGTTAAGTGAACATATTTTGTAACTCCACCTGGTGTAAGATAATTTTAAATTTAATTGCTCTCATTTCCACAAACCTACGATGAAGAGTGTTAGGTTGTTCACGAAGGGCTGCTTATCAGCTTATGTGCTGAAAAGATGATAAATAAGCTCTGGGCTACGTGAACACCCTTCCATGTTGGTTATCTGCTTATCTGCTTATTTTTTTCAATCAGCTGTTCGATAAATGAAATCAGAACCATCAATGTACAATTGAAATTGTTTGTAAAATGCCTAAGCAGAGCATTAAACAACAAATTACGGACTTCAGAGTCAATATGAGTACTTTGGAAATTGAATTCATTAAAGGTAAGTAGTCAGAAATGTAAACGATGCAAATATTTATGGTTTTGCGTTTGTAGACATAGGTTTCCCCGACCCCCCGACTTGCGCTCATTTTGATTGTTTTTTTAATAAACAAAAAACAGGTGTAAATACCAGTGCTACCAATACTTAAATATAAAATTTGAGATGCCATTTGCTAAAACTTCGTATTTTTAGTGTTGTCAGCAAGTTACATTTTTGGTATTTTCCAACACTAAAAATAAGCTGATAAGCTTTTGCCAAAGGCACAGGTTGCTCAAAGTTGCTTATTTTATTTCAATTAGGTTGTTCACGCAGGGCTGCTTATCAGCTTATGTGCTGAAAAGATGAAAAATAAGCTCTGGGCTACGTGAACACCCTTCCATGTTGGTTATCTGCTTATTTTTTTCAATCAGCTGTTCGATAAATGAAATCAAAACCATCAATGTACAATTGAAATTGTTTGTAAAATGCCTAAGCAGAGCATTAAACAACAAATTATGGACTTCAGAGTCAATATGAGTACTTTGGAAATTGAATTCATTAAAGGTAAGTAGTCAGAAATGTATACGATGCAAATATTTATGGTTTTGCGTTTGTACACATAGGTTTCCCCGACACCCCGACTTGCGCTCATTTTGATTGTTTTTTTTAATAAACAAAAAACAGATGTAAATACCAGTGCTACCAATACTTAAATATAAAATTTGAGATGCCATTTGCTAAAACTTCGTGTTATTAGTGTTGTCAGCAAGTTAAATTTTTGGTATTTTCCAACACTAAAAATAAGCTGATAAGCTGATAAGCTTTTGCCAAAGGCACAGGTTGCTCAAAGTTGCTTATTTTATTTCAATGTATTTTGTTGTTGGCGAGATAAGCACATGAGCTGATAAGCTGATAAGCAGCCCTTCGTGAACACCCTATGTGAAATGAAACGTCAGATGAGAGAATAAGTTTATCTAGGTATGTGTTATTCTATGGTCCGGTCTTGAACTGGCCTGTGTAAACGCACCGTAACTTCAACTAGCCCTCAAACGTACCAACAGTTGATTCAACTTATGACAGGTTGAATCAACTGTTGGTACGTCTGAGGGTAGCATTATATTTGTCCTCTTCATAGAGTAATGACGTATAGAGTAGCCAACTCTCTCAGTAATGGCCAGATTTTCAGTCAGTGGTGATCTTCGTTTCTTAGTTAAATTGTGGTTAAACATCGAATTGTGTTTTTTAGTCATTGTTTAACTATGATTTAACCACCCAATGTTGGTTGGTTAACTTATAGTGAGAACCATATTATTTTGACAATCAAATTACTGAGTGTCAAAGGGAGAAATGAAGATTGTATAAAATACATGTTCCAGATTTGCGTATTTGTACACATACGTTGAGTCTAGATCGTTAAATTGTAGCGCCTATATAGTTTTTTACACATTTTTGTTAAAATGACTTCGATTTTATGCATCTATTTCTTATTTTACATAATTCCATTTTGTTTGTTCCCCTTTGTTGTTTTGGTATTTATCCAAAACACACGTTTTTTCCAATAAGAATACAAGGGTTGCCATATTAGTTGACAATATGGCGACTTACATTAACTCACCACTGAAAAACTAAATGCAAAGTTAACCTCTAATGACCAGTTTTTAAGTGTGTAGTTAACTATCGGATTACTTAATCTTAATTCTAAGTTAATTACAAGTTAACTTTGCATTTTGTTTTTCAGTGGTGAGTTAATGTAAGTCGCCATATTGTCAACTAGTATGGCAACCCTTGTATTCTTATTGGAAAAAACGTGTTTTGGGATAAATACCAAAACAACAAAAGGGAACAAACAAAATGGAATTATGACAAATAAGAAAAAGATGCATAAAATCGAAGTCATTTTAACAAAAATGTGTTAAAAACTATATAGGCGCAACAATTTAACGATCTAGACTCAACGTATGTGTACAAATACACAAATCTGAAACCTGTATTTTATACAATCTTCATTTCTCACTTTGACAGTCAGTAATCTGATTGTCAAAATAATATGGCGACTTACATTAACTCGCCACTGAAAAACAAAATGCAAAGTTAACCTCTAATTAACTTAGAATTAAGACTAAGTAATCCGATAGTTAACTACCCACTTAAAAACTTGCCATAAGTTAACCAACCAACATTGGGTGGTTAAATCATAGTTAAACAATGACTAAAAAACACAATTCGATGTTTAACCACAATTTAACTAAGAAACGAAGATCACCACTGACTGAAAAACTGGCCATAATTATCTTAGAATTAAGATTAAGTAATCCGATAGTTAACTACCCACTTAAAAACTGGCCATAAATTGATAACATTTGGTGTGTTGGAGATGGCCGGTTGGATGTTGGAAAGTATTGCTCTAATAATACCAGATAGAGGCAATGGCTGAAACCAACCAACAATAAATCAGTAACAGCATTTCGTTTTGTGCGTTAAAATTTTTGTGTAAATACACCATAAATATATACTAAGGCTGTGGGCGGATTGGTTCAACAATGCTGATTAGTTTTGTTTCATTGTGTTTGCATCGTTTAAAATGAAAAATATAATTATATGCAATTTTATGTAATTTTTAGAGTTTTATTTTCATTTTAATCAGGTCATATTAAAACCAAAGTTTGTTATACAACATATTAACAAAGACGTCCTTTGGCTGAACTGCATCTTCACCAATTCTTCCAAAGCCGCAAAAATAAGTGCAACATATTTTTGATTTATTTAGTTTTTTATTTGAACGCCACCACTCACTGACTTGTCCTGTTTTGTGCGGCTACTGAATGTCAAAAATTAGTTAATAATCCGTCAAAATTTCATCACATGAATCTGCACAGCAAAATGAGAAAATTTTATCTACCATACCAAAATTTATTCACCCAATTTTACCACGGACTAAAAGAGTTCGATCCGCCCACTGCCTAATAATAAAAGATAACAAAAAAGTACAACATACGTTTAAATTTCACAGTTCTCAATCAAAACGACATGGAAAATTTAAGTCAACAAATTTTGTAATTCCACCTAGTGTAAGTCAATTTACGTCAAATACTCGTAACTCTCTATCGCACCGACATCACCACCAATAGTATGAAAGGAAATGTCAGATGAGAAGAATGGCAGCTTCTAAATTTGTGCAAATTTTTACTGAATCGTGTTCGTTTACTCCAAAAGTCCAGTCAATGAGAGCCAGACAGAGAAAATTTTGACAGTCCGATGTTAGAGTTCTTGCAAATTTTGGTTGGAGAAATTTTAGCCAACAAATATTTGCAAGGTAGAACAGCTGTTTTATGTAAACAAAAAAAAAGTGAAAAATAAACTAAGAACGGCAGGTATAATTACAAATAAGTTTTATATCTTTTATTGAATATATCACTGAAATTTAAAAAGAAAATGAATAGCAATAATGTGCAGTGGCATTCAGCAAATTCTGGTAAACCGACGACGTCATAATTGGACAACTATGACAGTAGATATGTAATGTAGCTACAAGTTAAAATGTATGTATCAAAGGGTAGAACTACATCAGCTGTTTTTTGCAAATGTTTACTGGATGTCGGTCGAGTACTGTTTGTGTAAATTTTCATAAAGAAAGTAAAATTTTTCTTCCTCTCTCAAAAGTAGATTCTTGCAAATTTTTACTGGGAAAGTAAACGAACATAGCTAATATCATTTCAAGCAACTGATTTAAAATTCCCTTATCAGGCTCTTTTTACTATTGCTAAATTAAAATAAACTGTAAATTGTTGGTTGGACTTGGTGCTTATTGGTGACGATTTGTATGTTAAATTTTTGGGCTTACTAGTCGATCAGGTTCATGCAAACAAAACAAAAGTTTTTATTTCATGATTGTCCCACCGTTTCGTCAATTTTTTGCCGACATCTTCAGGCTCGACATTCTTTATTAATTTTATTTAATTATATATATAATCAGTCAAATTTATAGTCAAGAGAATAAATAAAAATATAAATAAAATTATTCAAATAATTATAACATAAAAACTGACTTCACAAACTAATTCTAATACCACATAACTTGCATTTATAAAATTACAGAATAACATAATTTTTTTTCATTATTCTAAAATTTGTGCAAATTTTTACTGAATCGTGTTCGTGTACTCCATAGATGAATCATAGAGTAATAACGTACAGAGTAGCATAAATCAGCAACGGCATTTCGTTTTGTGCGTTAAAATTTTTGTGTAAATACCACAAATATATACTAACAAAAATCCAAACTACGTGTAAATTTCACAGTTCGTCATCAAAACGACATGAAAAATTTAAGTCGGCAATTTTTGTACTTCCACCTGGTGTAAGTCAATTTACGTCAAATAACTCTCGATCAAACTACGCATCATAAAAATACTCATGGTAGACGCAGGACGTGTTCATGATAGAATTATCTATTAGGTAGTCGCATTAGCAATTCCGTGCTTAAGCTGTCAAAATTAGCTGACTAATGAAAAACACTTTGTACAACAACTGTGAATAATTTTATAAGCTCGTCTTACTTGATACAAAGACTATGCTATTAAATTACATTTTGATTGAAATTCTTTAAATTTTATTAGCAAACAAAAAGAAACAAAATCGAATTTGACAGCTCACCCACGGAAAAAACCACGAATCAGCTGGGATGACACGTTTACCCGATAGATAATTTTACCATGGACGTGTTGTTGTAGCTGATGGCAAATTAGCACCCCTATTCTGTGTATGAGGTAACAATCAAATTGTAACCACAAAAACGGTGACAACGAAAAATTCATCTCGTAACAAATAATTCACCTCACAATAACAGGTTGTCAAAAGCAGGGACAACAAAACAAAAACATATGGTTTTCTGCACAAAATAAACGCGCTAAAAAAGGAAAAGTAAGTATTTAATAAATTTATGTTTTATTGAATTAAAATTAATCCATTATTATTTAGGGAATTTGAGCGCACCTCAAAGGCACAGCTGGAATGCTATATTGCCTTCCTCAAGGAACATACAGAGATGCTAAACGGAAAGAGTACACCTGCGCAACCGCGCTAATTGGAAGATATAATTTACTTTAGTGCCAACTCTCTGATCTACATCAAAATTTCACCACCGACAAAGGTTTCTGCACTGAGTTCAAAAAGGTGATTTTCCCCCCGCGGTCGGTCCAAGTTCTTCAGATATACGGCTTTAAATCTTGAGTATATAATCGTTCGTATCTCCGGTATTTATGATCGGATCTGGTAGAAATGGATATCATTACAAAGGTCTTTCTAAGCTCTATAAATCAGTGTATAAACATATTTATTTCTACTAACCCATTGGGGAGCTAATTAATAAAACGTTTTTTAACCTCACTTTTCTGCTAAAAATTTAATTTTTTTTCAAAAAATCCCCTATTATACTTTTTTTTGGCAGATTCCGATAATAGACAAGCCCGTAGCCTTTTTTTTTAAAGGTATATGACTCACCAATATCCCTTCAAAGACCGGAGATATTTACGTTAAAAATTTTATAATACATTTTGCGCTTTTTAAATCTTTCTAACACAAAAGCAAGTTATTTCTTATTTATGCTCCATTTCCATAGTACAAAGTAGCAAAAGTCCTTCCTCCATTTAATTGTGCCCTCATGGTAAAATTATCTATCGGGTAAACGCGTCAGCCCAGCTGATTTGTGTTTTTTTTCATCTTTTCCGTCGGTAAGCTGTCAAATTCGATTTTGTTTCTCTTTGTTTGTTAATAAAATTCAAAGAATTACAACCAAAATGCAATTTAATAGCATAGACTTTGTATCAAGTGCGATAATCTTATAGAATTTTTCATATTTTGTGTACATAGTGGTTTTCATTATTCAGCTAATTTTGACAGCTTAATGACGGAATTGCTAATGCGACTACCTAATAGATAATTCTACCATGTGTGCCCTCTTGTCGTTTTGGTACAAAATATATTATTAATTTTTCCCGTAAACAGTTTTATTGTTTACTTGCAGAATTTACAAAATTTTTGGGTATCAACTTTGCGGCAAATAAAACAGCTGTCACGCGCTGTTACCTCCTCTTTGGCAGGTAACAGTTTTTGTTACTTTTTTCACCAACAAAAATGTGTCAGAATACCGGTTTGTGACAATTGTCACATTGCTGTCAAATAGTAACCGTGGTGACTTTTGTAACCCTGCCAGAATAGGGCTGATAGTGTGAAAGGAAATATCAGATGAGAAAAAGGCAGCTCTATATGACATTACTCTATGAATAAAGCTATTGCAAAACAGCTGGTTTGCACACAAAAATTCTTATTTCTTGCAAGTTTTTACTGGATGTCGTCTGTGTACTTTTGTGATATTTTTTACTGGGAGACTAAAATCTAGCTTACTGTTTCAAAAATAGTTACTGAATATTTTTTACTGGAAAAGTACGCAGACAGACCTTATGAATACGAGCCATTATGTTGAATTTGTCAGAGTCGGATTTTTATCAAAATAAAAATAAATATCAAAATAAAAATCCGAAAACAGGAAATAAAGTTGTCTAGCCAACACACAATACGGTTTTGAATGCACCATGTACCAATAACGTTTTGACTGATCCGGTGTATTTTCAGCCTAACCGCAACCGAATCGTGTGTTTCAATTCCACCAAAAATTATACAAAACATTTTTGCAAACACGAGAAAAAAAGTGCACATACGCACATACATGTGTGAACTTTCACGTCGCCTGACATTTTTTCCTACATATGTATAGTCGTGGTGGTTCTGTTTGCAGTGTAGCCATCGGCACATAGTACTGAACAAGTATTCCAAACAATTCCTTTTCACGACACATCATCTGATGTTGGTTGCATTCTCTTGCTGTTGTTCGCTCTCGTCATCGTTGTCGGCTCTGTTTGTGCTGCTGTCGGCGTCGTATCTCCGTCCCTAGTAGTGGTGGTCGTAATGACACGCCAGCGATGTGTATTCCAAAATAGTCTACGGCACTTCACTGTAGTGGGTTAAATGAGCGCAGGCATTGGCCATTTTGTATTAGTCTTCATTGACAGTTCATAGCGAATAGACGTTTGTTGGATTGCAGATTTAACCACGGCGACAACAGCAAAAGTATAATCAACTTCTTCAGCTCTGTTCACATATGGAAAATTTCTTTGAGGATTACTAAAAAAAATAGTCTAACCAACCCTACATATTGCACTAAACGCAGTTTCTTCTTCTTTTTGACAAAAAGAAACAAACATCAGCCCAGTGTTAATAAAAAAAACAAAATTTAAAAAGTAACGGTAGTTGCTAAAAAACCGCTACAAAAAGACCGGAATTGAAAAATAACAAAATCTAACTGAAGCAGAACATAAAAAGTGAAGTTATTAAAACGTTACAAAGAACATATAAAACGAAAAGCTTAAAGAAAAAGGAACTACTAAGTGTAAGAACATTTGAAAGGAGTGAGATAAAGAAAAAACCACCGTTTTTTTTTTGTGTCGAGAGAAAATAAACTTTATCTAACCTTGTGCTTTATCCTACTGGACCTACGGTAAAGCATAACAGAGTAAAGTAATTTTTATTCTTCGAATCGACGTCTACAACCGGAAGAAAACAGCTAAGGACTTTTTGCCTACAAAATCGCAATACCGCTTGTAGAGTAAAGGTTTAAACTACATAGAACAACTCGAAGTAAAAGTCGCCTGATTTTAAGGTATGTATTCACATCAACCACGACGTACATATGCATGTATGGATGGATGTATGTATGAGACATTCGTCTGTACTTAACCTCCAAAGTCTGTCGCCTAACACTAGGGCAATAATGTGTGAATTACTGTATATAAATATGTGTGTGTGTTTATTTTTTGAGGAAGAACATTTGGCCAATGACTAATATAATTTCGCCTAAGGTGTGTCCTTGCAACTGGGAATAAACTTATTATTATCAAGCTTCATGCGATTAACTAAATAAAAGCGCGACGCAAGAAATACTCAAAACGACGAAAGAGAACAATTAAAGATTACTCTATTGTACCGGGATATTGGAGCAACAAAGTAATTGGAAATTTCGTGAATGCATATAAATAATCTAGACTAATATAATTTCTTTATTCAGCTTCAGATTGCAACCAGCGAATATATTTTATTTTGTTGCTTCAGGACACAAACCAAAAATTCAGAATATTTGTATAGACGAAGTTTTGGAGTGAGTTTGCGATAAGGCCGACATTACACTACCGGAAACGGTGCAAGCTATCCGTTGGGTCTGAAGACGTCAGGAATTGTTTTTTTTTTATTGAACCTCACTTGCGAAACTATAGTTTAGCGCCGGTTCAATTTCTATAAAAAAAAAAACATTGACTTCATATGCGTAAATGTCGACCCCGCCAAATTATTCTTCAAAATTAGGGCCATAAAAATTACACAAAATTACCATTCGGATTTTAGCTGTTCAACAATTTTCAAGAATTTGAGTTATCACTGTTCATGTGGGTGTATATTGCAAATTATCTGTCTGTGCCAAGTTTCATTCAAATTATACACCTTCATTGTGTTATATCGATTTCAAACCATCTAGAGCTCTTCTAAATTACGAGGCTGGGATTTATTTCAACTTCTCTGAGAAGTTAAACTAATATTTTTCGGAACCTGACAGCCATGGTGAAATTAAAATTGAAAAAAATAGGAGCAAATTTGTGTTAGCAGCAAAATTTGATTTTTTTTTGTTTTTTTTTGCCTGGTAGGGCATTAAATAAATAATAAATAGTTTCCCATTTCATCCCATGAAGTGATAGGGAAGAGCTTCTCACATCTCTGAGATGTGCGCTTTCCTGTTTTCACTCACTGATTGGGACCTACAGTTTTACACCGATTCCGAACGGTATTTTGAGAAGCTTTTTCATGGCTATATACTCGATAGTGTCGCCGTCACTATGCGAGGTGACCGCCGCCGAAAGAAATTTTAAGGTGGTCAGAGCCGGGTTCGAACCCAGGATCTCATGTACAAGAGGCGCGCATATTAACCATTGCACCACCGACGGGCATTAAATGCGGAGTTAAAAAAATTAAAAAAGTTTGCGGAAGTCCATATTTTCCGCAATATAGGTCTCCAAAGCTTCAATGTATAATCGCACATAACTCTGCCATTTATTATCCGATCCTGATGAAATAAATTTCATAAATCGTTAAATTTATATTCCAACTAGCAGGGGGATCAAATTCCCCCTGAAGCTTAAGTCAATGTGTGACAAAATCAGAAAAATCGCGCGAGTTTTTAGAAAATTTTTTTTTATTTTGGTGCTTAAAAACTACAACAAAGGACAACAGAAATAAAAGACAATAACGACAAAAGACAACAACACCAAAAGACAAGAACAACAAGTTGATTAAACCAAAAAAGTGAGGTTAAAAAATATTTTTTAAATGAGCCCTCAATGGGTTAATAAAAGGAAATATGTTTATATACAGAGTTATAGAGTTTCACAAGGGCTTTGTAATGATACATATTTCCAGCAGATCCGATGATAAATACCTGAGATATGACCGATTATATACTCAAGCTTTAAAGGCATGCATATATCTCACGAAGTTGGACCCAGCGCAAAAACAAAACTTATTTTTCAACTCAGCGCAAAAGCCTTTACCGTTGGTGAAATTTTGGTGCAGATCTGATTTTGCTGCTAAAATAGTTTTATGCAAAAAAAAAAATACTATGTTGACTATGCTATGACAAAATACAATCCTAATTTGCAAGGATTTCAATGTATGACTAAAATTGTTTCTTAAGATCAGTACATAAATGTTAGTCTGTTCAACCGACTTAAACATACCCTCAGCCGAAGTCATTCAATGGCTGAAGCACGTATTCCGTTCGAATGCCGGAGAATTATTAAATAACTTGTTACATTTAAACTGGTTGGTTCCCAATTATTTGACGATTATTTTTTATTTGACTAACCTGTTGTCGACGAAACTTCCACGGAAAGGTCTACTTTTGTCACATAACGTCACTCTCATTAATTGCATATATTTTAGGACAGACCGTTTCTATTGTTTTCTCTAAATACAGAACATAAGTAGTTCTGGAACGGACCCATTTTAGCTCCCATTGGCCTAGGGGGAAAATTTTTATTTCGCGTGGTAAACTGTTTTAAGTAGAAAATGTAAAATACAAAACTTGCTGCCAAACCTTATTCTCGGAGTTATAGGCCCACAAAGTTTGAATATACGGGAGTGTATTTGATTAAGGAACCGTATTATGGAATTGTTGGTTTTTTTTATATATGTATTTACAGACTGCCCATTCATGAGCATGAATATCAGTTATCGATTATGTTTGTTTTCGGTTTACCGCCACTCTTGATGCCATACAAGAATGTAATCGAAGTTGTTCGCTGCACTATCGTGTTTACACATATTTTTTGGTAATATTTTTTAAAATTCATCAACCAGATAAACAGTTATCGACCCAGCGCTTTAAGCGAACCACAGACTTGTAATTCATGAGCATGAACATCAGTTATCGATGATGTTTGTATTCGGTTTTTCGCCCCCCATAATACCAAATACGAAATGTAATTGAAGTTCGCTCCACTATCATGTTTACAAAATGTGCTATTTTTTCAAATTCGGCAGCTACATAAAAAGTTATCGACCAAGCCCATGCTCATGAAGTCTGTAGTTCGGTTAAAAGGCAAAATAAAAGGTAAGAAATAAATGATACTATCGATAACTCGCGTAGTTATCGATGTATCTATTGTATATTGAAAATAATGGAATAATTTTGAAATTATGGCCCTATTTTTTAAAATAGTTTTTCGCAAATCCGATTTAAAAAAATATTCGATAATTTTCCAAAATGTTGTTGCTTTATTTTGACTTGTTTTACAGCAACAATATATTAGCAGTCAGATCAATCATTTAAATCGTATCCTTAAACTTAAAAACCTTCCCTATATAAGACCTTTGGGGCTCATAACTTTGACAATAAGGTCCGGCACCATGTTTTGTATTTTATATATTTTGATTAAAACAATGATCTCTACTTTGATTAAAACAATGATTTCTACTTTTGTTAGGCCATTGAGAGCTATATTAGTTCTATATTTAATCAAAGAAAAGAATACAATCGAACTACCTGGTGTCCTAAAATATAAGCAACAAAACGAGGGCAACGTGAATGTCAATAGAATAGTGGCCCTTGGCAAATAATTGCCTAATACGAAATTTAATTAGGATCTGTTGGGTTTTGGGATTTTATCGTGTCTAACGGCTAATGGTCCACCAAACATTTTTCCGTTTCGGAGAGAGAACGATGCTTCGATATGCGATAACGTTATAAGATGGACAAAGTATGTAAATAAAATTGTGCGATAACTCTCTTTTATTAGGGCTGAAATATAAAAAACTCAATTTATCTTTATATAGGAGAAAAAGCGGAAAACCGTGCCAAATGCCCGAAGCCGGTGTTAGCCCCCCCCCACCCCCCAGAGTAGAGAATTCCTAAGCAATGCTGAAAGATGGCCACCGCGAACGATTTGTTACACAAACGACTATGCCGACAGTGTTAAATTTGTCCAGAGTTAGCAATTTTTAACCCCGGCCAAGTGCCGGTCACTGTGAAAACCGGTATTATGTCGAGTAAAATGGTAAAAAGTTATCGATTTTTTAAAACATAACTAAACGAGTTATGGGTACTTTCTATTTATTTATTTTTTTTTGTTTAGTTTGAGTTGTTCTATAAACAAAAAGTTATTGGAATGATGGTCCCTGGATATGATACTGTTGCCTCCGTTTCATATAAATACTTGCGTTTACAAAAATATTGCTTAGTATCGAATTTCACTAAAAGGAGATATTAGTCGTGTTTTGGTTACAAGCAAGCGATTATCGCTTGCTAACTGGTAAAGAAAACGGCTATTTAGCGATAAGTGGTTTGGCAAGAGTACGATATCCGTGGCCTCTCATTTCGATAACTTTTTTTAGAACACCCCAAAATAAGACGAAAAAATTAAATAAAAGTTATCGATAACTCGCTTAGTTAGCGAGATATTGAGGGTTAAAGTTTTAAAAAATGGATAACTCTTTCCAACGTTTTACTCAAAAAGATTACTTTTTCTGTAGAACTTTGAAAATTATACAGAAAATTGAAATAAAATTTATCGATAGCTGTAGTAGTTATCGAGATATTGCCAAGAGTTCGATCTCCGTGGCCCTCATTTCGATAAATTTTATTTTTATTTTTATAACATTCGAAAGAAAGCCGAAAAAATTAAATAAGAGTTATCGATAACTCGCTTAGTTATCGAAATATTGAGGGTTAAAGTTTTAAAAAATCGATAACTTTGTTTCACCGTTTTGTCAAAAAGATATTTTTTTTCTGTAGAACTTTCAAAATTATTCGGAAAATTTAAATAAAATTTATCGATAACTGAAGTAGTTATCGAGATATTTAATATCAGATTGGTAAACTTTGTGATTTGTGATTCCGATCTCTGTTGTTGTTTTACAAAATGTTCAAAAATCAATTTCCTACCTTTCTCACGAATTTGTTTAAATTTGGCCGTTCATCACGTACGAATCAATTAATAATTCCTAGAGCGAGGGGTTATATGAATAGGTCCTTTCAGGTGAGAATAGCCAGATTGTTCAACTTGCTTCCTTCTACACTACGAGTATTTAACTTCACTAGCGCTACGTATCGCAAAAAGCTTCTTCAACACTTTGGAGAAATAACGCATTAGTTGACAATGTTTCTTTTTGGTTTTTGTTTTTTACAATGTTCCTTTGATTTTTTTTTTTTATATTTTATTTTTGCCTTTGGAAATTTTTGATTCATTCAACTGATTAAATAATGTATACACTATTTTCAATAGAGCTTGTGTTTGTAGTTTTCTTTTTGAAAACACCTTTGGGAACTCTGAATTATTATTAGTCATGAATAATATAATCTCTAATTTAACTTTGTTATCAACTAGTTTTTTGATCTTGCTACTTAATTAAAGGATATAATTGTTATGTAATTTCTTATTTAATGAAAACATATAATGTGTGTTATAAATGGAGTAGTTCTTTTGTAATTTATTTGAATTGGCCGAGAGGCTTAAAATTACAAGTGTGAATAAATAAATAAAATAAAATAAAATACTGAAATTGAAAAATGTTAAAATTAAACGGAGGGATCTTTGCATTATATGTCAAGTTTATGCAGCTGCAGATTATTATTTATTTTTATTATTACATATTTAAAAACAATTTTTTGCTCATTGGTTCGTTGTAATAGAAAGCGCATTTTTTGTCCTTTTGTTCATTGGATTGGTAAAAAAATACAAGTAAAACTGTTGAAAGTAGTACATATAAAACGTTACAGCTACAGATATCTCGATAACTAAAGAAGTTATCGATAAGATTTATTTAAAATTTGGGCTTATTTTGAGGAGTTGTATCACTCTGGTTGAGTAAATTGGTAAAAGAGGCATTAATTTTTTAAAACTTTATCCCACGATATCTCGATAACTAAACGAGTTATCGAAAAACATTGTCGGATCTCGGGGGCCACGGATATCATACTCTCCCCAGTGATTTTATTCAAAAATATGAAAAAGGGTAGAAAACGGTAAAAGATGTAAAAAAAATTTTTTAAACTTAGCGAAAATGATTGGCGTCGCTAAGTTCTTCTTAAGTCTTCGCTAAGTGCTTCATACAAAACAAGCGATTACATAAAAACATTTTTGTATTAAATTAGCCAATATGTATGGGAGTAACTGGAATGGGCACGGCCATTCGCCCATTTTCAGTCTCAAACTTAAGTTTTATCAAATACTCATACCTAGGGTCTACTATGACTCATATGCGTTACCTTTTATTCTGTATAGAAATCTTGGCCATCATCTCTATGGGAGAGTCTGCAATCAATTTCGGAAAATCACACAGCGCTTTTCTTCTGCAGGCCCTGCTATATGTACACAGATTATTTCAAATGGGTAGTATCATAGAGAAATACTTAAGAGTTTTATTTACTGCGGTATTTTACCAATTTTACACTTTCGTTGTACATAAAACGGACAAGAAATCAAAGGGAATGCGTATTTTCGTTCCATGCAAACAACATAAAACATAATTTAGCTGTCAACCCTTTGTGGTGACGAAGGCTGAGTTAAGTAAATGGGCGGAGTCGGCACATGTAGCCCAGTGGAACCGGGAATCAGTACGCAGGACGACAAAGATCCTATGGGGAGACCCAGATGGATTGAGGAAAATCCGAAATGAGCAAGATGATGGGAGTCTTAACGGGGCATTCGGGATTACGAGCCCACCTGTACCGTATTGGAATAGTGGCAAACAGTGAGTGCAGGGCATGCATGGAGGACGATGAGACGTTGGAGCACTTCTTATGCAACTGCCCGGCCTTCACACAACCTAGATCCAGATATCTTTCGGATAGTACGATACCGGACATGACCAAACTTGTGGGTATGGACTGGAACAAACTAAGGAATTTCGTGAATAGCACCGAATTCCTATATGGGATATAGTGAAGTAGTAGGATAAACTTAGAGCGCACAACAGGTCGAACTTAGCGGCTTAAGTGTATGTCTTACTGACAAGGGAAGGTTTAGAGTGCTCCTTCTGAACACTCAACACCGCACCCCTCTTTTCAAACTAACTAACTAACTAACTAGCTGTCATGAGTATGAATAAACACTATGTTAAAATCGTTCCTGTCTTCTTTGTTCTCTCATTCTTAATCATCGGCCTAGTACCGTTACGATCAGCTGTGCCATAGAATCCCCCTGGTAGTATCGAAATAAAGTATTATAGTGTCAAAGTAATTTTATCGGAGACTGACTGGCCAATCTCAGAACATATTGCAATTATAAGTGTATCACATCTTAAGTTAGTGGTCAAACCCGCCTTGTTCGTTAATTAGTGTATAGTGTAACTGGGGTTACTCCAACTGCCGTTACCAAATGTTTAATATTCTCAGAAATATAGAATGAAAATATGTATCGCTTATAAGACTTCTTTCTCGATAAATCACATTTAATTAGGAAAATTTTTCTAATGGAACAGCAACAAATACTACATGATTCCATACAAGTACCGTAATGTACCCAGTTGTACTTGATGATGTACAACATTGACTAAAAGCAACGCTAATTATCATTACTCTTTCCTTCGCACATCTTTCTTTTATACCCCCTCAACTGCCACTGGGTCAGAGTATGTCCGTCCGCGGCGAATCAATCGCATCATGGAAACACTTTCTGTTTTTTTTTTTTCTTGGTGGCGTGATATCTCGAAACAAGTGATGCCATTCGTAGTAGCGAGCGTCATCATGATTTGAGTAATGGTGAGATCTGTCTTTTGTGTAGATAATCACAAAAGAAAGACGCGTTGAAGAGAATCAATGATAAATGTTTATAATGCGAAAAGCTGTAAATCCGGTAAAGGTGTTCAAAATGGAGTAGTTAATTGTTTCGTTCCACTAATTATTATTTAACGCTATTATTTTGTTAGAACTTTATTAGGAGAAGTTTTAGGGCTAGTTTTTATTTAAGCATAAGATGTAAAAACATAAATTGTAAAGATCAAAAGAACCTACAAATTATTTAGATATCTGACAGAATCAACTACAACAAAAATAAATACGATTTAATAAATAACTAACACATCTGCAGTTCGTTCAACCATAAATCACAATTAGTTTTGCAATAATTGAAATTCAATGTTAGACACAGATATACAACTGTTTAAAAAATTATATATGTGTGTATATCCCGCCCTTAAGCAGTTATACAAATCTTAGAATCGAATCGTCTTATTCTTTCCTCTTTTTGGCTATATGGATATATTATCGTCACCTGAAAAGCCCTAGGGCATAACCCTCAAAACATCAAAACTGTTTTTTTTTGATTGATTATAATACACCACGCTAATAGATAGGAATGTGCAAAATTGTAGACTTCCAAGTTCCTAAGACATATTGGTGTTTCTTAAAGTAATCTGTAGTGGGTTAAATATTCGAGACACTCTCATCTGAAATGACTCATCCATTGGATGGTCTGATTGGGAAAATATTAATTGTCTAGATAGTAAGGAGCGATAGAGCTTAAATAAACTGAAGAGAAAATATGGGCATCTACTACTGAATATATTATAGTACGGATTTCAATGTACTTCTCAAAAAAATAACTCAACAAAGTTGATAACAAAAGAATGAAATATAAAAACGAGGTTTTAGTACAAAAATATAACGCACAGCACTGTTAAGTACTAGTAAAATCTTCTTCAAGTATAATTTGTTCGTACCACTTATATGTACACTTCTATGCAATAAAGTATAATAGGTCTGTTTCTAGACGTGCAATTATAATTGCTGCAATTCATGAGTTTGTTGGAGAGAGAGGTAAGAAGAATGGAACGAGGAAAAAACTTGCATGAGCTCTGCAATTCTTTCAGTTCTTGTCATTCGTAATTTTTTAGTAATGGCGGCTGCAGAATAATTTGACATTTCTTTTCATTTACTCATTCGTAAAAATTTCACACGAATAGTCTGCTTATGTCTCAGATTTATACGAATGTCAGAAACAGCAATAATAAAAACCAGAATTGCACAGACAGAATTGCGTGCGTCTGAAAGCAAATTGCAATTCCAAAAGAGAATCATGAAGAATTGCAGCAATTACAATTGCACGTCTAGAACCAGACTAGGTTTGTTTCTTTACCTTACTGCGGGATCGAAACCATCCCAAAGTTGTTTCTTTACTCAAAAAATGGTTAAAAGAGAACAAAATGTTTTCTCTTACGATCGAATAAATTTTCTCGTTTTACAAAATCATCCCAAAAATAACAAAGTGCCAAACAATCAGCTGTTTTATGTTTGTGAAAATAAATTAAACATTTTTGGATAATAAAACATTAAATGGATGACTTGGAAAACGGAAATAAATATGAATAAACCAGCAGTTTCAAAAATGTATATTAGGTCTCTCTGTGTACTGATAATTTGGAACAATTTGTACAAATTGTTACTGGATGTAAGCTGTTTACACCAAAAAAACAGTAACGAGAGAGCAAGAGAGAGAATGTTTTGACAGTTCAATGATCGAGAACTTTTCAAGTTTTTACTGGAGAAATTTTTGCCAGTAAGAATTTACAAGTAATAACATAAGTTTTGAAACAAATGTTTTGTGTAAACAAACAAAATTAGGAAATAGAAAGAGTATAAAACAACAAATTAATCATTGGAATTTTACTTTTTAAGAGAAAAGGTGATTGTTGAATGCATAGACTAATATAAGTATAGATACATTTATTCTCTCAATAAATTTAACGTCATAGGTACGGTGGAAAGTAAACATTGGATGGTGGAAAACATGGGTTCAATAATACCAGATAGAGGCAATAGGAAACAACGATCAACAAAGGAACAACAACCGAATTGCGTGGTGCAATCGTTAGTGCATGGTAAAATAAGTAAGGTAAACTCGTTAGAACAGCTGATTTGATCATTTTTCTTGCTTAGGTGTTTCTTTTATGTCAAATTCACATGTATGTATATTGTTTTTGTACCTTTTTGTTTACTTTTACCGTAGATACATACATGTATAAAATTGGACAGATTATGGACACCAAACAAAATGCGTGTTTTTGTTGCAACAATTTCTACTGCGTTTACCTTACTTATTTTACCATGCGTTAGTGTAAATGGGAACATGGTTGGATTTCGGCTCTGACCAACTTGCTGTAGGTACCAATCAGTCAGTGTAAAACTAGAAAGCGCACAGCCGTCTGCATGGTACAATAATATATTCATGGTAAAGTCGTAAGAACAGCTGTTTTCATTTTTTTCATGAGGTTCTTCGCTTCGGCTGTCACACTCACATGTATTTTGTTTTTGGACTCTTTTGCATTCTTGTGTTGTTGGTATGTATTTGTGAAGAGTTTGACAGCTGAAGCGAATAGAACAAAAACAAAATGCCTGTTGTTGCTGCCTACAACAACAACAACGCGCGCTGCTATTACCATGAAGATATTATTGTACCATGGACGTCTGATTGTGAGAAGCTATCCCCTGCTTCTTCATAGGATGTAATGGGAGAATATTTTTTTATACACATGTATTAAATTTGACAGAAATGAAACAAAACAAAATGCGTGTTGTTAGCGTCTTATTGTAGTTTCTGTACTACTGCTATAACCTGTTTAATTGAGATATGAGTTAATGCAGAACCACCCTCTAATTGACAAACATTAGTAAACATTCTCAAGTTATCTGTTTCTTTTTTCTCTAAACCCACGTTGGCATACGTATGTACGTAATCATTCGATATCTTATGAATGGTTTGTTTATATTTGCATCACCTCATCGTACGATATTCGTAAACGTTGGTTCTCTCCCTCTTCAACTGCTCTCAAAAATAAACAAACCGTATTGAAAATAGAGAAAAGAAATCGTGTACTCTACGTACGTGGTACATGCACCTATGCATTTAGATAGGTAAGTAAGTGTAAGCGGATGATGGCAAGACCGCAATTTTTATTGTCATGTAACAGTATTGAGCGATCGTATGATATGCCAATCAATCACGCTCCTAACGTATGAGTATTAAATACATATGTATGTACTTATATTATCAAACATAATGTGGAAATTGAAAAATTAGTATAATGACAGACAGACAAACTACGAGTAATAGGACAATAATTATATTTATGCACTTATATAATCCGATTTACCTGATACACATTTCATCGTTTCGCTGACTGACTTGAACATCGGTTTGCATTTATATTGTAATACAATGACCCCAATTTGACCTTTATAAAAATGTTTCCTAAATGAGACATTGAAACTAAATTAATATGACGAAATAAATAGTTGGAACGCACGCTAACTTTTGCTCACGAACATATAATAAATATTATTGGAAAATAAATATATTGGAAATGATATCTTGGTTATTTAACGGTATTAAACGTAAAAGAATCGCCAAATGGTCTTCAATGAACATCAATAAGTGCGCCAGTAGGGTTTTTTTGTTGTCATCATTGCTGAGTGGTGGTTTCATTAATACTGTTTGTATACTTCGAATTTTTTTTTTGGTCTTCTTTATCTGCATTCTACTTTCCATGACGCAACTAGGAAATATGGCCTGATATAGTGGCGGTATCTGACAAATTTGCACAAACACACATGTACAATCAGTACAAATTAGCACAACATTTACAAGCGAGAACGACCCGGTTGCAAAATGAATGTATGTAATACATACATACGTACGTACATAAATGCATGATTCAGTTATACCCGTTTGTAGCAGTAGTAAAAAATTACACTATGGCAACAACAAACATTTCGTATTTGTTTGGTAACAATAAATGTAATCAAAAAAAAGTACATTTGATTTTAACAGTACTGCATCACAAAGATGTGAAAAAATTAATTCAGCTGTTCTAATAACACCACCTGCTGTAAATGCACACATCTTGTATAAGTGAGTGCGTGGTTACACAGAAAACCATATGTTACGGCAATGTCTGTTTGGAAAATTGTGAAATCTTTGGACATTTCTTACCGAATTCGTAACGAGCTTAGAGAAATAATAAAGAGAAGCCATGAGTGTTTCAGTTCCACCAAAATCTCGTCGAAAGTCACTCGGCTAACGACAGTTTTGATACGGTTCTTTTATGCCAGTTTTTTTTCTGCCAGAATTTGGAAGTAATACAACTAAAAATAATTGTTGTGTTCTTGAAATCAAAGCTAATTTATTGCATTTAAAGTTACTTTAAAAGTCATAATTTCCAAAAATATCATATTTAAAGTTCGTTTTTCAATCCGCCTGTCGCTCATTCTCTTTCACATTCTATCCTGTATCGAAGTTGCAGCTCGGAGGAGGTCGATTAGCTATGTCACCGGAACCCCCTGAATTCATATATAGGAGGAAAATTTCACTCATTTGTCGTTTCAATTTCGCTCTTCATGGTTAGAACGGCGTGATAGAGAGATGCTCGATTTACACCAGGTGGTGGAGTTACAAGAACTGTTGACTTAAATTTGTATGCCGATTTGGTTGAGAATTGTGAAATTTAAACGCATTGTTTACTTTTTTCTTATCTTTTATTGTTAGTATATATTTGTGTTGTATTTAAGACAACTATTTTAATTCACAAACACGAAATGTTGTTTTCTTGTTGGATGTTTTTTTAAAGTCTCTATCTGCTATTATTAAACCAATTCTTTTCAACATCCAACGTTCATATCACACCAGGCCTATTGTCATAAATTTGTTGAGAGAGATATTCACTCTAGGTATGTAATTACTGTTAAAAAATATGGTGTGCAGGGTATTTTACTCTTTTTAATAGATAATAGATATAATTTCAATTTTAATTGTTTTAATTTCATTGCAGTTAAAATTTCGAGCGGAGGTTTTAAATTACAAATGATGCATTTTTAATTTCAAATTGAATTTTCAAATGCCAATTGGTTTCAAAAAGTATAGTATTTATATTAAACGGCTAGTTAAATTTAAATTATAGGGTGTTTGTTACATATTATATAAATTCATTCTTAACAAAATTAACACAGATATCATTTCGTATCACTTGTTATTACTCTGTCATTAAATAAAATAAAAAATGTGGCCGTCGGTTTTTTACTCTGTCGTTTTGAAATTTGAGAAAATTAGAGAAAAAGTTTTTAATTTTGTTTTCTAAATTCTTGGCTTTGTTACCATCGCACTACTTTTGGTACAATTTCTTTGTGATTTCGGTAAAATTTAAAAATGTAATCCCATCACTGATACATGCAATTATTATAGTTCTCAAAATGTATTAATAAAGGTGAGCGCCGTAGAATAATACATATGTACCATAGAAACTTTTATTCGCTCAATAAATTAAACGTCATAGGTACGGTGGAAAGTAAACATTGGATGGTGGAAAATATGGGTTCAATAATACCAGATAGAGGCAATAGTAAGCAACGTCCAACAAAGGAACAACAACCGATTTTCGTGTTTTTGTGGCAAACTAGTTGTGTTAAATACAATACAAATGTATACCAACGATAAAAGTCAACAAAAAAAGTGCAAAATATATTTAAATTTTTCAGTTCTACACCAAAACGACATAAAAAAGTTAAGTGAACATATTTTGTAACTCCACCTGGTGTAAAATAATTTTAAATTTAATTGCTCTCATTTCCACAAACCTACGACGAAGAGTGTGAAATGAAACGTCAGATGAGAGAATAAGTTTATCTATGTATGTACATATTATTCTATGGTGAGCGCATTTCACAGCTGATTTGCTTTGTTTACATTTCTACGGTTAACATAAGTTGTCAAAAGTTGTTTACTTATTGTTGCTTGCATTGTTTTCGTTCAAAGAAATAAAGCGACGCGGTTCAAAGTGAAAGAGTTTATTTTCAAACTGTTGGGAAAACGCAAGAATAAATAAAAATAAAATTGCGAGCCTGTTGCCTTTGCATAAGCCTTCGTTCACTCCACTGTTTTTTGTTTTTGCTCAACCCGTACACATTGAGCTTTAGTGCAGCTGTCTTTTCTCCCAATATATGTATTTATGTGTAAACTGTGTACATATAACATAGTCGTGTTTTAGATTTTGCGTCTTCAGCCTGCGTTAATCTTTAAATTCTCTTTTGAACACCCTTCGTAAATCACGACCATTTACACTCTGCGTTCTACCCATGGGTTCTTTATCGTATGATCGGCTGTTCTGCTTCTTACTTTCATTCGTAATAATTAATTTTTCAAACAAATGTGTCTGATTTTCACGTTGCTGAATTTATTAATCAAAATCTCCACGAATTATTGTATCTACACATTTTATTTAATATTTTTGGATTTATTTCTGTTCATATTATACAAATAATCAGAAAGTAATGCACGCGATTCATACGATGACTTTTACGACGTCGTTTTTCCGTAATTTCTTTTTAAAGCAACTTCCAAAAGTCATGTGTGTGCATACGATGATTTTTACTTGCATGTCTTTTTTTGCAGGCAGAGTTGATTGTTATTGTTTAATCGGTTAATATGCTTTAGTAGATTATTCGCATCAAGAAATACATATGTCTGTATACAAAAATTATTTGAATTAATTGAAACCAATTTACGCCTAAATATTAAATAAAAATTCATTATTCCGCATTTTTACTTTTACTATTCGAAAAATTTTGTTTCTTCCCAAGTTCTGTAGTCAATTCTAAAATATATTTTTCTTAATGCCACCTGGCTACTTCAAAGTACGAAAATGAATAAAACGTATCAAGAAAAAAAGAAATTAGTATAAAGAGGAATATGAAAAAAGACACGAAAAACAGAAACCGAGTCTTTTTGTTTACCCCTCTTGCTTCTCTACACCGTTCGCCTATATGTAAAAAGAGACGTTGCAAAAGCAACGTCGTAAAAGTCATCGTATGAATCGCGTGATATACGCGAACGATGTTCTCCCCTCAAAATAAGAAAGAGTGTGAAACAACATGGCAGAACTACGAAAGAGAGTAAAGAGAATCATCAAGAATCCTCTCGAATTCTCGTCTCGTGCGTGTTTGTTTACCCCTCTTGCTTCTTCCCACCTCTCACCAACTGAACTCGAAAGTCACGGGTGAAACGCATAATCTAAAGGTTATCGTAGTTAAACATTCAATTACATGCACTAAATATTGAAATGACTCGATTCACAAATAAAACAATAATACATTTCTGATTTGCTTCTGCAGCCGAAAAATTTTCTCATTTTGTTTACAATTAAATCAGCTGACATTGACAACTTATGCAACCAAAGCGAATTGGCTTCTACCTTTTCAATATATCTTGATAGTTATGTACATATGTGAAAATTTCAACGATAGTACCTGCTTTCGTTCACCTTTTTCATTTCTCCTACCAACATTTGAAAGAAATACGGCCTGTTTTTGGAACTTGTTTTTTCTCTCATCGCACGTCTAGAGCCAAACGAATTTAATTTTTGGTTTTTGTAAACTTTTATTTGAGTGTAAACACAAAAGCTTTTAGTTATCGTCAAAATGTAGGTTCACATAAGTCAACAACGTACAATGTTAAATGTCAAAATAGACAATTGTTCGTGTGGGTTATATTGATGTGTTTTAATGTCAATAAATAAATAAAAATGGTTGTTTGACTAAAAAAATGTAAGTATTTTTAACATTGAAACGAAACAGCATATATTGATATTAACAATTGTATTTATCAGAGTAAAAAAGACCAACTCTATCCAGTTTCGTGCCTTGGTAGACTCGATGGACGAGTTCCCAGAACTAGCCACTCGGTCCCAAATCTTCTAACAGATTCGAAAATACTTCCTTATTAACACGGAAGTTTGCAATAAATCTACAACACATAACTTCATTAATTCATAAAAGCAAATTATACTGATATACTTACTGGTCTTCTGGAATCTCCAACACATTGGTTGAATCACGCAAAATCCTACGGCTTAGGCGACTTTCTCTATCATCATTTTCCGTAGTTTTAATAGGAAAACCGAGAGCAACGGAGGAAATCATTTTAAATTGGTAAAAAAGCAAACAATTGTGTTTATTTTCGTTTGTTTATATATTTTTTAATACCTACAATCAGCTGATGTTGATTTTAGAGCTGATGGCTAGGGTTGCCTCCGTTTAGCATATATTAGTATGAGGAAGCTTCAAGAAATGCCAATAAAAACATGAAGGTAATATTGTTCTTTGACAGGAACACAACCAAGAAAAAGAGCTTTTATGCCCAAGCGAAAAGCAACAATGAACTCAATTGAAAACCTGATTGCTTGTCTAGCAATTGCACGCCTGTTGTTTGAAGATAGTTACAAAAACAGGCTGATAATCTTTAAAATATAAATGTAATGTACGTATGATAATAGAAAATTATGCGATAAAAATCATTGCATATCACTTATTATTACTCTGTCGTTAAATAAAATAAAAAAATGTGGCGTCAGTTTTTTACTCTATCGTTAGTAGTTAAAAAATTGGAGAATAATTTTAAAATTTTTTTTTTTAAATTCTTGGCTTTTGTAATTTGGTACCATAGGACTACTTTTGGATTCAATTTCTTTGTGATTTCGTTAAAATTTAAAAATGTAATCCCATCACTGGTACGAATAAGTATAATTATGTGAAATTTTTAATTGAGAGTATGTATGTATCTGTTTTCGTTCTCCTGTTTTCTTAGACACTGTTGCTCATAAGTTATTCATACGGTTATTCAGTGTTTGATCATGTTTGATACTACATGCATACATACATACATACATATTTATTATTCGTACGAGAAGCAATGAATACTGATAGTGCAATGCATAAACCCATTCATCGATACATTTTAATCATTGTTGTGTGCATAAGAATGTGTGTATGTGTGTGAATTGCATTGAACTTGAAATTTTAAATCACGCCATACTATCTCTGCTCTTTGGAGAAATACACTCATGTGTAAATTAATAGATACACTTATTTCATTAGTTCTGCTTTTCGTTTCGGATTTTTGCATAAAGAAAGGAAAACCGCCAGATCAATTTTTATTTAACAATATTTAATGTATTATGGCCAACAGTACAATAACCGAGGCTCCTAAATTTGACACACAGTGGCTCAAAATTAAAATGGGACACCTATTAATATTACTTATGTTCCCTATATTCTACTGAACTAACTAACTTAAGAAAACAAATTAATATAACGTTTTAATGCTAGTGCGATGAGTTTATTGAAAATATAAACAGAAGTCATTTTCATTAGTACAAAAAGTAAGAAATAAAAAAAAGTAAAGTAATTCATAGTATTAGGGTCAAAGTAATAATGGGACACGAATTAAAAAATAGTAAATACGGTATCATATTCAAAACTTCAATATTTTGTTGGGAGGCCCTTTTGTTGTATTACCGCTTTCGAACGTTGCGACATTGATTCAACCAGCTTTCTGCAATAGTTAGGTGATAGTTTTTCCCATTCTTCCTTAAGAGCAAGTTAATGTGGTGATTTTTTAATTTTTGTTCCAAATAAAGCATGAAACACATAGACGACGACAGGCTACATGAACACACGACTACAAATGCCGCTGACTGCAAATATAGACGTGTGGCAGCTACTGAATTATTTTCAAGACGGCAACTGCAAAGTAAACAGCTGATCTGTAATGTTGACGTTTGTGTTATTGTGTTAAAAGAATATAAAATGTCTGGAGAATATTTAATAAATATAATTACAAACATAACAAAAATTGTGAAAACAGTTGATTATTCTGTCAGTCGTGCCACTTCAGGCATTGACAGCTCTAACCCGTTGATTGTCGCCCACACAAATAGAAATTAGTTTAATTCAACTACAGCTACATACATAAGAAGCATAGACAACAACCTGCAGTCGTGTCGCCTTGCCGTCGTTAAAATATTCACTTGCATATAAACGCATGTATTTTATTTTTGACAGGTTGTGGTCGGTAGCCTGTCGTCGTCTATGTGTTTCATGCTTAACTCCACACGTGCTCAATCGGGTTTAAATCCGGCGATTGGGGTGGTGTTTCGAGTACATGTGGGCAATTATAGAGCAACCAATTCCGAACATAATAAGCCTTATGCTTTGGATCAGTGTCCTGGTAGAAATAGTACTCGTTGGAAAGGCCTAATTTTTCGGATGTTTCTGAAAGGTAACATCGCAAAATGTTTAGGTAGTATTTGTGGTCCATAATTCCTTCAATAAAATGAAGATTCCCAGGACCAGCTGCCGAAATTGCACCCCATACCATTACTGACCCTGACCCGTGTTTCACAGTCGGTCGTAAATTTCTTTCGCGCAGCTCTTCGTTCGGCTTTCTCCATACGTATGACTTCCCATCTGACCGGAAAATATTAAATTTACTTTCATCAGTAAAAATCACTTTGCTCCAAAACGAAAAATCGTTTCCTCTGTGCTCGTTTGCAAATGATAGTCGTATCAGCTTGTTGACTTTACTGATATGAGTATTCTTCCTAGCTACTCGACCGTTGTATTGATGCTTTCGTAAAATATTTCTTATGGTTTCGGGATTAGCATTTTTCCCCAAAAATATTTCTGCTTCAGCCACAAGTTTAGGTGCGGTAAGATGTGGGCGTTTCTTTATTTGCTGTAAGAGCCAACGCTCGTTTGAATCCGAAACTATTTGTCGCTTACTCGGTTTCCCAATGTTTTCAAAATGTTCTGAGTTTTTATATCTTTTAATAATATTAAACACTGTAGATTTTGGTCGGTTTACTATTTCCGCGATATCTCGCACAGATTTTTCAGACTTTGAGTGGGTAATTATTAATCTCCTCAGCTCTGGCGATGTTTGGGAACGACGTGGCGCCATGATGGATATTTATAACAAAACTGACTGAAATATTCTATATAGAGTTCTCTTAAAAGTGCCAGTCAAAAAAAAAAACATTTGGTACCGTTATCTAAAGCTAAACTGAAAATGGTTGCCATCTCTGTCCCATTATTACTTTGAGGGTCGTGATCTGTATTATTGTGAATGAATGCTTATAAATTTATTTCAATTGAATATAAGGCAGCAATTATTTTCTTAAATAATAAACACTAACGTGGCAATATGAAATCATTAAAATAAAGTCAAAATTCCGTTACCATATTTTAAAAATAATATATATTTTATTATGTGGGTTAGTGTCCCATTATAATGTTGAGCCACTGTATTATTCCTTGAAAAACTTGATCAAACTAATAAATTTGCAAACCAAAAGATGCTAAGTTACATAAATATAAGTGCATACAATATTTTCAAATGATGATTCATAGTAAAATACAGCTGTTTATTGGGTATAAAACCACATGTTGTTTCGGTTGTGAAATGGTAGAGTGTGCGGCTCTTGTACATGAGAAAGTAAGAGCAATCCCTGCTCTGAACACTTTACGGTGCGTTTACACGGGACAGTTTGAGACAAGATAGTAGAGAATATGTATTAGTTGTCACAAAGAGAAAAATTGTTTGTGTGACGTACGCGTCCAGTCAGTTATAAAGACTACAGTTTTAAGCAACCGCCGACAGTCGTTTCGTTAAATTTCTTGCTCTGATTTTTAGTTTCTTCGCCTTTTGCCATTGTATTTTGTCTTCTCCAAATTACAATGGAACTGATGTACTCTGTAAAATTAGACATGTATTCATGTTTATATGTTTATGTTGTCAAACAATATTTCAATAAAAATTAGCAAAATTTTCAAATACAACCATATTTCCCAATTTGTAAAGTCGTTTCCGATGGTAAAATGAGTAAGGTAAACTCGTTAGAACAGCTGATTTCAACATATTTCTTGCTTAGGTGTTACTCTTATGTCAAATTCACATGCATTTTGTTTGTGTACTTTTTTGTTTACTTTTACAGTAGATACACACATGAAGAAAATTTGACAGATTATGGACACCAAACAAAAACAAAATGCCTGTGTTTGTTGTAACAATTCCTAGTGCGTTTACCTTACTTATTTTACCATGCACAGATCCATATGAACAAACACAGTAAACAAAAAAGTACAACAACAAAATACACTGAATTTAACAGATGGAGTCATACGAAAGCAAAATCAATTGTTCTATTGCACCAACCTTTACTAGTTCAGCCATGATCTGGCCGCTTATGTCAAATCTCTTGCCGAAGTTACTGTCCATGATACAAATACAAGGTAGTAGCGTAAGCCCATATGATTTCCTTTGTTTACATTTCATCGTACCCAGTAAATGTCAAAGTTGTTTGTGTGAGTGCGTTCTCTTTTGATTTCATCTATACAGGGTGATTCAGGAAGTTCCGGACAAATTTCTCCAGCGTATTCCTTGGCTCATTTCATGAAGAAAACTCCACTAGGACCATGTCCGACAATGCAAGGGTGTGAAATGTCAGCGGGTTCAAAATTTTCGGATTGGCGGTAGGAGGGTAGTAGGGTAAAGTTGCTAACTTCTGAGCCAGTGGTCGGATTTTTGGGCTTGTTGGAAAGGTCTTTAAGAGGCTTTTCAGAATCAATAAAAAAAGTAGAAAAAAGTCAAATCGCCGAGATACAGAGCTTTCGGAAAACATTGGGGAAAAAATTCACATCACCTCAATTTGCTCAGCCAGATGGCAGGTAACTTATGTTTTTTTTCTGTTGAAAGATAGCCACACCTCTTACCTTTCCAAAATGACCTAAACGAAGCCCAGAGTTCTTACCGTTCCAAAGTTTACTTTTTTCAGGCTGTTTGGCGTATAAAGTAAGTCTCTTTTTCTGTTCACTTCACTTATTAGATGTTTCTTCCTTGCCATTCTGGAGGCTAAGCCCACTTATTAGAGGTTTCTTCCTTGCCATTCTGGAGGCTAAGCCTACATTTTTTCAAGCAACGCGGGATACATTGAGAATGTACTTCAATTCCGTCGGTCTCACGCAATGTTTTGGCTAGTTTGACAACACTAGTTTTCGGGTTTTCAGCAACGCTTCGCACTATTTTCATTCGCTCAAGTTTGCTGGGTCGGCCACTTCTTGTCTTACTCTGGTTAGATCCAGTAATATTGTAATTTTTAATTATTGTTTGGACGGTAGCCATGGTTGGTTGGTTGGTTCGTTGAGAAGGCTGCAAGACAGCGCGCTGTCTAGCACACTTTGGCTAAAGAAACCCATTGTGATAGCTGCAGTTTCCTCCATAGCAACTATTGACTAGTCATCTAGCCAATTTGCCCTTTCAATAAATTTGTCTATAAGACCTACAGGAATATCCTGTAGGGCTACGGTGCTAACTAGATGTGTTCCGAATATCCTACTTCTCAGTCCTGCCAGAGCAGGGCAATCCAAGAGAAGGTGTTTCGTCGTTTCCTCGTCCTCTTCCATGCAGCATATACAGAGAGTGGAGTTTCTATGTCCCAATATTAGGGCGTGTTTTCCTACAAGACTGTCTCGTAAGTGTTCCTACACGGTAACCTTACTCAATCCCAAAATTCCACAAACTTTTGAAAACGAATTTCCCTCATGCTTAGGTTTTACAACCACTTCACGTAGTTGAGGAGAAATTTCTTTTCTTGTTGACATTTAAAGGCAAATATTTTCCAAAATTTTTACAGAAAGCACACAATTTAACTTTGATCTTACTTTCCTTAAAGCAATTTAACTACTACTGAAGAAAACGTGTCAGTGACTAACCACACTACATAACGGAACTATAGTTCACTGAGACGTACATATGCAGACTTTCGTTTAATATTTACAGAGGTGCTTTGTCGGGTTTAACATTTACTTTGACAGGATAGACATTGCAGAATTTGCTTCTTTCTGCATTAAGGTGGTATATTTTATAAGTAATAAATATATTAAAATTAAAAAATATCGAAATTATCCTATTTTGACGTAGAATACGTCTTACCTTACGGTATGAGGAGTCATGTCAGGTTTTTATTGTTGTAATCTTTATTTCATTGAATTTGAGGAAACGGCTAGATGAATTTTTTTAAAATTTTTTTTGTAGGTAAATGAAGATGTTATCTTTCGTTTGATATACATTTCATATTGGTTGATATATTTCTAGTATTTTAATTTCTCAAATGAAAATTGTTTAAACACATACACTCAAACATATGTGTGGTGTTTGGTTGAGTGTTTTTGGTTGCTCAACATTGCTTAGGAACATGTATCTAGTAAAAAGTGAAACGAACAGCAAGCTAATGTTGCTTGGCAACCTTTATCTAGTAAAAAGTGAAACAAACAGTAAGCTAATGTAATAAAGCTTTTTTGCGAAAGCTTCAATAAAGCTGTTGTAACATTAATTTTGAATTGTAAAGCGTAAAGCTTTCACACAACGCTCGAATGCTAATGCGAAGACTCGATAAGGTAAACCTTTTTTAATATTAGGGCGGCCCTCTCAACATTCGCAGAACTTATTTCAATAAAAATTTTAATTAAAATACATAAATTAAATTAAGTTTAAAAAAATTGAACATAATATTTTTTTTTAAACGGACTTGAATCAAATGCCGTTGGTAAATATAAAAATTACAGCAGACAGTTGTCCGAGGCCTTTGGCCACGGACTGTCCCTGCAGGCTGTGTCAGAGACACGGCCATTAAGTTTAACGTAGAATACGCCATCCGATAAGACAGAAAACATATATAACAATAAATGATAAATAATATAAGCAAATGAATTTATTGTTATATATGTTTTCTGTCTTATCGGATGGCGTATTCTACGTTAAACTTAATGGCCGTGTCTCTGACACAGCCTGCAGGGACAGTCCGTGGCCGAAGGCCTCGGACAACTGTCTGCTGTAATTTTTTTTTGACTATATACATATGTATGTATGTACATACAATCGACATTGTATGTAGACTTTTATAACAGCATTAAAATAAAGCATATTGAAAATTCACACTTTTGGACACGAGTCATTTACACGGATGAATGTAAATTCAATGTTTTTGGCGGAACCCAAATACTGCACTTTTTTGGCCCCACAGTGAAACATGGAGGCGGTATTGTAATGGTGTGGCGCTGCATGGCAGCAAGTGGAGTTAGCGAACTGCGATTTATAGAAAATACAATGGATCGGCACATGTATATTGACATTTTAAAAACAAATTTCGTACCAAGTATTGAAAAACTCCAATTAACCGGAAATTATGTATGTATATGTTCATGCATGACAACGATCCCAAGCATAGGTAGCAGGTTAAAGAATGACTGCTGTATAAAGTGCGATCAAAGCTGGATCACCCTCCGCAATCTCCAGATCTCACCGTGATTGAGCATTTGTTGGGCACATTGGAAAACGAAGGTTAAGGAAAGAGAAGGAACTTCAGTTCGAACTCTGAAAACAGTGTCGGTTGAAGAATGGGCAGAAATTTCCCCAGAAATAACAAAAACAGAAATTATCGTCTAAAAGAAGTAATAAAATCAAATGGTGGCCAAACACATTATTAATTTTGTTGATAATTTTTATGCCATATGTAGACTTTTGGAAAATATTTTCAGATTTACATATGTAAGTTAATTCTTGTGGAAGAAATATGTGATTTTTTACATTTATATTCTTTTTCTATTGAAAATAAAAAGTGAAGTTGGGTATAAACTGTTCTATTGTTTTTTTTTTAAATTTGTAGAAATTGCAGTCGTATGTAGACTTTCGTAACATGGTGTAGTTACTAATCTGTTATAACACAGTGTATTTGGTAGTAGATGCATACATACATATGTATGTATGTGTGTTTATGATACCAGAAACTCTCAGAAGGCACAGATACTAACAAACCCATTAACGTTATTTGAGTCTGCTTATATTACCAACACATGCAACATATCACAACGCAAACAATGGTACACGTAAAATGCCGGCATCGTTTACAAACCGAAAATCATGCCATTTCCCTACCCAACCACAACAACTAACGCTGTGGTTGATAGCCCAAAAAATCACCTGATTTTCTCAATGTATACTAACGTTTCGATTCCAGACTTACAATTTGTCTGTACATAAAAAGTGTACAATAAAACTATAGATATGTTTAAAGAGTGTGCAAGAGTAATAAAACAAATACAACACATGAGAAAAATTCCAAGTAGAAACGAAAGAAAACGAAACAAAATAAAACGTTAGCAAACCACTCTCTTAGGAATGTGGAAGGAAATGGGAAAGAGAAAGTTCAAACTCTATCATTAGGTCTGTTTGAGAACGTGATAATTTGTACAATTTATCACATTTCTTACTTGATAGTGTTCGTTTACTCGATAAAATCAACAACGAGAGAGCCAGAGAGTGAATATTTTTGACAGTTGAATGATAGAGAACTTGCAAGTTTTTACTGGAGAAATTTTTGCCAGTAAGAATTATCAAGTACGAACATATGTTTTTAAACAGCTGTTTTATTTAAATAAACAAAACTTTGAAAACAAAGAAGAAATTTAACAATGGCAGAGGTAAGTAAGAAAATACATTTGTTGGAACATTTTAATAGAATTTGTTAATAAACTAGATTCCCAACAAAGTGCAGTGTTAACAAGTCAACAAATTACTCTGAACATAGGGAAAACAATGAAACGAAAAGCAAAAAAGAAAACATGAATCAGCTGTTTACAAACAAATGTTGATTACTTGATACTTTTTACTGGATGTCGTTCGTTTACTTTTTGCGATATTTTTTACTTAGAGAGTAAAATCAGCCTTACTCTCCCAGTAAAAGTTACTTGATATTTTTTACTGGAAAAGTTCTCAAACAGACCTATTAACGCAACTTAATTACGTTGATGGTACAAATACAAGGTAGTAGCATTAGCATTGTTGTAATTTTCGTACCAAGTTATTGTCAAAATCAGCTGACAAAAATGTTACACATGCATGTACAATTATGAACATATGTAGATAGATGAAATCTAAGGAAAATGAACTCACACACACAACTATGACATTTGTTACTGAACACGATCATAGAGGAATTAAGGATAGACCCAATATGCATTGAAAAATTATTTCTCCAATGTTGGAGAAAAGTTTAGTTCTCAAGTTGATTTCCAATGCAATTCTCAACTTGACGTGAAACATTTTTGTCCTTATTTGCTTTCAAGTTGATATCAGGTTGAGAATTAAAAATTTTTCCAATCTTTGAGAAATATTTTAATTCTCAATTGGATATCCAACACTTTTCTCCACTTGAGACCAAACATTTTTTCAACTTGAATTCGATTTGAGTTAAGGTCCAAAATTTTTACGTGTACGTTGTGGTTTTTATGTTGTTGTTTTTGTTTTTTCAATCACTCGATTCTACGCAGTGATACTTAAAAAAATGGACGACAATGAAGTTAAACGAAAGAAAAGAGAACAAATGCGTGAAAACGTCAAGTTGAAATTGCAAAAAAGAAAAAACCTAATCAACAAAGGCGGGACAAAAGGCTTACTATGTAAACTTAACAAATATTAACCGCAAATTACACATTAGTTGAAATTTATTAATTTTTCATTAAAAAATTTATTAGAAAATCCCCTGAAGTTTTCCTTCATCTGAACGTTGATGATCGTAATGCACCTTCTAGTTCGTCTGATCACAATCCACGAGTTGTAAAAGTCATAGAAGTTCAGACGAAGACTATTCATGAAATTTGAAAAAATTATTCAACTTACTGAAAAAAATTTTTTTTTTATAAAAAATATGCCCATTGAATGTTGTAATGTTCTACATCAAAAAACATTTATTTATGAAGTAAGAAACATAAAAAACATCATGGCACAGTTTTGCTATCAATTTGAAATTTCATTTTTCCAATTAGCTCAAGTTAAAGGTTCTGGAGAATCGCCCATATAATAAATAACACTTTAAAATAAAAAATTCAAAAATAATTTGTTTTTAATATGACAATTCCGTATCTTCCATTTGATACCGATTGGAGAAATTACTTTGATATCAAGTTGAGAATCACAAATTTCTCAATTTGATAACTAAGAAAATCACCATATAAAAAATGTGCCTTTTAAGTTGAGAAGACTATAATCGGACTGTTGAGGTGCATTTGAGAATTAACGTTGGAGATTTGAGAAAGGTATTTGATCTCAAATGTACCTCAAGTTGATATCCAACAAAAATGTTTATTGGGGATTAATTTATTCTGTCAATATTTTTAACGTCATGGGTATGGTTGCAAGTAGAGTGTCCAAAACCGAAAAACCGGTTAACTGATTTTTTTGCTCTTAACCGTGTGCCTGTTGCACAGAATAATACATACATAGATAAACTTATTCTCTCATCTGACGTTTCATTTCACACTCTTCATCGTAGGTTTGTGGAAATGAGAGCAGTTAAATTTAAAATTACCTTACACCAGGTGGAGTTACAAAATATGTTCACTTAACTTTTTCCTGTCGTTTTGGTGTAGAACTGAAAAATTTAAATGTATTTTGCACTCTTTTGTTGAGTTTTATCGTTGGTATACATTTGTATTGTATTTAACACAACTAGTTGCCACAAAACACGAAAATCGGTTGTTGTTCCTTTGTTGGACGTTGTTTACTATTGCCTCTTACTTACTTACTTACTTATCCGGTCTCGGACAACCCCGGGGGGTCAGGGACCTTACAAAACGAAGTTAACATATTTCGCCAACCAGTTAGATCTTTCGCCTTATCTCTCCAGTTGGCAATACCAAGTGTACGCAGGGATTCGTCAACCTGATCCCTCCAGCGGAGTCTTGGTCTTCCTATTTTTCGTCTTCCTTCGAGTTCGGTTTCGAAAACCCTTCGCGCTGGTTCATCATCATCCATTCTACTGACATGGCCTAGCCAGCGCAATCGCGTTATCTTGATCCGCTTAACTATGTCAATGTCATGCGTGATTCATGCGTCGCCGATACTCGCCGTTGTGCACTATAGGGCCATAAATTTTTCGGAGTATTTTTCTCTCGAAGACTCCTACAGATGTTTCGTCTGCTTGCGATAGGACCCAGGATTCTGCGCCATAAAGCAAGACAGGTTGAATGAGAGTCTGGTACAGCTGGACTTTTGTTACTCGAGAGAGGGCTTTATCTCTAAAGTGCTTGCTTAGCCCAAAATAACATCTATTCGCAAGCACAATTCTCCGCTTGATCTCAAGGCTGATGTTGTTGTTTTTGTTCACGGCAGATCCGAGGTATATAAATTCGTCCACTACCTCGAAGTTATAACGGTTATCAACGTTCACCCTTTGGTCTAATCGCGTGGAGGCCCTGTTCGTTGAAACCATTAATTTTGTCTTGTCCTCATTTACCGTCAGACCCACTTTTGCTGACTCCTTCTCAATTCTCGAAAAAACCGCAGTAACTTCTCTAATTGTGCGCCCAATGATATCTATATCATCAGCATACGCGAGCAGCATGTGACTTTTGCTGCTGATGGTTTTATTCATGTTGACTGCAGCTTTTCTCATAATGATCTCCATTAAGATGTTAAAGAGATCGCACGATAGGGTGTCGCCTTGCCTGAGGCCTCGCTTAGTTTCGAAAGGTTCGGTAAGATCCTTACCAACTTTCACTGCGGATTTGGTGTTCGTCAAGGTCATCCTGCAAAGGCGTACACCAAGCTCAGACATTGCTTCATAGAGTTTCTCCCGTATCGGACTATCGAAGGCTGATTTATAATCGATAAATAGATGATAGGTGTCGATTTGTTTTTCGTGTGTCTTCTCCAGGATTTGGCGTAGCGTGAAAATCTGGTCAGTTGTCGATTTTCCAGGCCTAAAGCCACACTGGTATGGTCCAATCAGGTCAGCGATAATTGGTTTTAGTCTTTCGCACATTATACTTGATAGAACTTTATATGCTATGGATAAAAGGCTTATTCCACGGTAGTTGGCACAGATACTCGGGTCACCTTTTTTAAATATGGGACATAGTACACTGAGACTCCAATCGCCGGGCATGCATTCATCTAACCAAATTTTGCTAATGAGCTGATGCATGCACCTTATCAGCTCATCGCCGCCAGCCTTAAACAGCTCCGCCGGTAATCCATCGGCTCCTGCGGCTTTGTTGTTCTTAAGCCGAGCAATAGCTGTTCTGACCTCGTCTTGGTTAGGAGGGGGGCAATCGACGCGTCGTCCATATTGTGAACGATTGTCCCATCGTCATCGGATATCTCAGGTACTAGTAGCGCGGAGAAATGCTCTCTCCATATTCCCAACATGCTCTGCACATCTGCGATGAGATTTCCGTCCTTATCTTTACAGAAGGGGGGCCCTGAACCATGTCCATTAGTTCCGTTTTTAACTTTTTGGTAGAATTTTCGGGCTTCGTTCTTCCTTCTGTATGTCTCAATTTTCTCACTTTCGCGCTTTCTCCACTGCCGTTTCTTACGCCTAAAGAGACGGTTTACCTCCTTTCTCTTCTCCCTATACCGCTCAGTTGCAGCTCGCGTTGCAATTGACTGAAGCATTACCATACGTGCAGCGTTCTTTTCGTCATTTGCTATGCGACACTCTTCATCGTACCACGGTTTATTGCGAAGCGGTTTTTCGAAACCAAGTACGGTTGTTGCAGCAGTTTTTATAGAGTCGGAAATGGGTTTCCACTGCGCATCAGGATCATCATCGGGAGGGGGTGGGTTCTGTGCCAGAAGTTGCGAGAGCTTCCTTGAGTAGGCTGTGGCTACCTCTGGTAATTGCAGCTTTCCGATGTCCAGCTTCCTCTGCGTCTGGTTTCGTACGATTTTCGCTCTACTTAATCTTGTGCGAACCTTTGCTGCTACCAGGTAGTGATCAGAATCGATGTTAGCTCCTCTGATCACTCGTACGTCCATTACACTGGATGAGTGCCTTCCATCAATTACCACGTGATCAATTTGGTTCTTAGTTCTTTGATCAGGGGATACCCAAGTAGCCTTGTGGATGTCTTTATGCTGAAATCTTGTACCACTAATGACCATGTTTTTTGCCGCGGCAAAGTCAATCAGTCTCATACCGTTGTCGGAACTGTCAGCATGTACACTGAAATTGCCAATAGTTGGATTAAACACATTCTCCCTTCCTACTTTGGCATTAAAATCTCCTAGTACAATCTTAATGTCATGGCCAGGGCAGCGGTCATACGTTTCCTCTAGGAGCTCATAGAATATGTCTTTGGCATCATCATCTTTCTCTTCTGTCGGGGCATGCACACAAATTAGAGAAATATAAAAATATTTCGCTTTTATGCGGATTGTGGCTATTCGTTCACTCACAGGATTGAACCTAGAGACTAGATGTCGCAGTCTTTTGCCAACTACAAATCCGCAACCAAATTCATGTTTTTTTTCATGACAACTGTAGTATATATCGCAGTTTCTTTTTCTTGTGCAGCCATGTCCTGTCCATCGCATTTCCTGGATAGCGGTAATGTCAGCCTTATAACTTTCGAGGACATCTGCCAGTTGGATACTTGCACCGGATCTATATAGAGTTCTTACATTCCAAGTGCATATCCGTAAATCGTGGTCCTTATAACGTTTGCGGGGGTCGTCAACAAATAGGGGTTGTTTATGTTTTCTGTTTCGTTTTTGTATTTTCACTGCCATTATGAACGGTGGCGGGAGGCAAACCCAGTCCACCGGGTTTTTGCATTTTACCTACTGCCAGGATATTCGATTGCAGCCGCCCATTATGGATCAAACGCTGACCAGGATGCGATATGTTGAACCTGGATTTTCTTCTTTTAGTTTCTATCCGCCGTTGGCCCGTATGTTTGGCTCATCCGCCTTCTAAGGACAAAAGAATATGCCCGATTGTTTGATGAGCTTCAGTGACATCAGTCACCTACTAAACCTGATTTGATGCTCATTTGTTTCGCCTTCTCACTCTAGCTAGCTAACGGAGGTTTCCGAAAAGCCATTGCCCAGGACATACTGCGTGGAAGTAGTGAGCTGCTTGGACTGCCCAATGAAGGAATCATTTCTGGCCACTCCCAAGTGAATGGCAATCAGAAACTTTCCACCTCCACGGACAGTCATGTATCTGGTATTATTGAAGCCATATTTTCCACCATCCAATGTTTACTTTCCATCGTACCTATGACGTTTAATTTATTGAGCGTATGAAAGTTTCTATGTATGTATTATTCTATGCCTGGGGCTAATCCATAGACGAATACGTACATAGATACATTTATTCTCTCAATAAATTAAACGTCATAGGTACGATGGAAAGTAAACATTGGAGTTTTAAAAAATGTTTTTCTTCAATCAACTGTTTCTTGAATCAGCTGAATAAATACGACATACTACAAAAAATGCAATAATGGTGTGTTCACAACTGTTGTACTTATTTACGACAATGCAATACAACGCACGACAATACGAGAGCTTGTGAATACTCTTAGTATACGATTGTATTTGGTGAAATAATATCTAATTATAATTCTAAGAAATGTTGTGTACATTTGTTTAAAAATATGAAAGCCAACGCAAAATCTGTTGATGGTTATTAAATATATGAAAGTTTTAGAAAAAAACATATTAAGCCCGACTTTTTTTTCCAGATGTTGAATACATGGCAATACTGGATACAGCTAATGTGGCGATCACTTTTACCTTCGACGACATTTTAGAAATACACTTGCAGTTGACCGTGTAGACACTACTAAAGTTTACTTGTGTTTTCGATAATAATCAGCCTTATTACGAGTGTCGTTGTCGTATTTCGACTACGACAGTTTTGTAAAAGATTAAAGATAACACGCCAACTTTGTCTTTAATCGTTTACAAAACTGTCGTAGTCGAAATACGAGAACGACATTCGTAATAAGGCTGAATACGTATTCTCAGCTTTTCTCAATTTACTTACATGTGTAAACTGGGGGTTACTTTTAACACATGTGGTGTTACTTTTGTTTGTTCAAATAATCGGAATGTCAAAATGTCGGTCCAAAACGATCGTTTCCGTACGAAATAACTTTAGCATAACAACCCTGAAATTGATTTTGCTTACGAAATTTTCACAAAAAGCTGAGTAGTCCCAGGCAATTGAAAAGTGCTCGAAATTATCGGTTCACGAATATGTTATAAAAATTGGTCTTAAAGTCCTGAACACATTCCTATCGAAATCTCGTGATGGAGATTTCGGTTAAACAAACACCTATTTTTCAATACAATAATCAGTCGTTACTTTACTCGAAACCTCCAATAGAGAGAATCCTTCTGTAGTTATATGAAACCTAAAAAACATAGGCTCTGAGCTTTCAGAAATGTTGTGTTTTATATAAATTTTTCTGGAAAATCGAATTTAGAACAGACAATATATGGTTTTTACTTGGCCCTAACTTCTAAACAAATGTAAATATCGGGGAAATGGCTTTAAGGATGTGTGCTTGACAAAAACGGCCCAGCGGCGGCATGTTTCTTCTATTTCGAAAGAAGGTACTGATATTTGATTTAAGGATAGTCTTCGGTTTAAGCTGAAGTTGTTTCCTAAGGAAACTAAATATGTGGATTTCACAATTTTCATTTACATGCCACCTACATAGATAGCATGACTTTTAAAATTATCCATAAATGCATCATTAATTCGAATATAAAAAATATCCTCGAAATGAAACTATGTAATGTATTTAAAAAAATTTATTCTTTCCAGGTTTTATTCAAACTGTTGAAAGCCGAGAACAACATTAATTCAGTGCAAGCTGCTGCCCACCAAGTTCAAAATCATTCCAAATCTCAGAAAAATAATCACAATTCATCGCCATCCGTACAAAAATCAGATAATAAAGGAAAATCATCAAATCGTCGTAAAAAGAGACGAAACAAACATCAACAACAGCAGCAGAATCCTGTTCCCTCACAATCGCAGAACGACACACAAACTAATTGCGACGACGACCATCAGATAGTAGTTGTTAAGGATTCACAATCATCATCATTCCCTAACGCCACATCATTTTGTACGACTTCCTCTTTAAACAATTCGGAGACAAATCATCGCATCAACATGCCCGCACGTTTTGTTGATGATGTCATAAACGACACCGCTGATCGTAATGTCCCTATGGACCTACAGGGGCGTTATGCTCATCGTTCGCCAGCTATAACTACGGGAGAAATTGCTATCACCGGCTTTTCAGGACGTTTGCCCGAAAGCTCCAACATTGAGGAGTTTAAAAAGAATCTATTCGAGGGTGTCGACATGGTTAACGATGATCCCAGAAGATGGGAAAAGGGTCTATACGGTCTGCCTGATCGCATAGGCAAAATTAAAGATGAGGATTTGGAGAATTTCGATCAACAATTCTTTAGTATCCATCAGAAGCAAGCGGTGTGTATGGACCCACAAATGCGCATGCTCTTGGAATGTACTTATGAGGCTATAATTGACGCCGGTGTAAACCCCTCGGAAGTGAGAGGCTCTCGTACTGGTGTTTATATAGGAGTTTCTGCTTCGGAAACGGAGCAGTACTGGACAGCTGATCAGGACCGCGTCAATGGCTATGGTCTAACTGGCTGCGCCAGAGCCATGTTTGCAAATCGCGTCTCATTTACATTTGATTTTAAGGGACCCAGTTATTGCGTTGACACAGCCTGCTCAAGTTCTTTGTACGCATTGGAACAGGCCTTCTCCGATATGCGTGATGGCAAATGTGATTCAGCAGTTGTAGCTGGTTTGGGTGTCATCTTAAAACCTACCATGTCACTGCAGTTCAAACGCTTAAACATGTTGAGTCCTGACGGCATGTGCAAGGCATTCGATGAATCTGGCAATGGATATGTCAGATCAGATGGCTGTGTGGTGATTTTCTTACAAAAAACTATCAACGCTAAACGTGTCTATGCCACAGTCCTGAATGTTCGCACCAACACTGATGGTTACAAAGAACAGGGCATTACTTTTCCCGACGGCAGAATGCAGAACCGTTTGATACGCGAAACATATGAAGAAATCAATTTAGACCCGAACGATGTAGCTTACGTCGAAGCGCACGGTACAGGAACAAAAGTTGGGGATCCCCAAGAGGTTAATTCTATAACTGATTTCTTCTGCAAGAATCGTAAGACTCCATTGCTTATTGGATCTGTGAAGTCGAACATGGGACACTCTGAACCCGCATCTGGCGTTTGTTCAATTGCAAAAGTCTTAATTGCCATGGAGGCTGGAGTTATACCAGCAAACTTGCACTACAAGAGTCCGAATCCAGATCTATACGGATTGATGGATGGACGTTTAAAGGTGGTTGATAAGAATATGTCCTGGGGAGGAGGTATTGTTGGCATAAACTCTTTTGGTTTCGGCGGTGCTAATGCCCACGTCATTTTGAAATCGAATCCCAAACCAAAGGCGATTACACCCACTGTAGGCCCTCCAAAGATGGTGGTGTGCTCAGGAAGAACTTTTGATGCTGTGCAAGAACTTTTAGAAGATGCCACCTGTCACAGTGGTGATGACGAATACTTGGCTTTGATCAACGACATCTACTCTAAGAATATTCCTCTTCATTACTACCGGGGATATAGTGTTATGGATACCAAGGGCTCCTTGCAACGTGAAGTTTTGGAATATTCTGAAGAGAAACGTCCAATATGGTACATTTATTCTGGCATGGGAAGCCAATGGGCAAGTATGGCAAAGGATCTAATGCAGTTTGAGGTGTTTGCAAAATCCATACATCGTTGTGCCGAAGCCTTGAGACCTGAGGGAGTTGACCTCTTAGATGTACTCACCAAATCCACGGAGCAAAGTTTTGACAACATTCTAAACTCATTCATATCTATTGCTGCTATGCAAGTTGCGTTAACGGATCTGCTGACATCACTCAACATTAAACCTGATGGCATTTTGGGTCACTCAGTTGGTGAATTGGGTTGCGCTTATGCCGATGGCTGTTTCACTCCCGAACAAACTGTGTTGGCTGCCTATTGGCGTGGTAAAAGCATCCAGGATACTAAATTGCCCAGTGGTAAAATGGCGGCTGTTGGTTTGGATTGGGAGGAAGCCCACAAACGTATGCCTGCTGACTGCTTCCCCGTGTGTCATAACAGCGCCGACAACTGCACCTTATCGGGTCCCGAACAATCTATCGATAAATTGGTGAAAGAACTCTCCTCTGAAGGCATTTTTGCTAAGGCAGTAAAATCTTCGGGCTATGCTTTCCATAGCAAGTATATTGCTGATGCCGGCCCAAAACTACGCAAGAGCCTTGATAAAATCATACCCAATGCCAAAAATCGTACTACAAGATGGATTAGTACAAGTATTCCCGAATCAGCATGGAATACTCCTGTTGCTATGCAGTCGTCTGCCGCTTATCACGTCAACAATCTACTTTCCCCAGTACTATTCTTTGAGGGCTTACAACACATTCCCAAAAATGCCATTGCTATTGAGATCGCCCCGACGGGATTATTGCAAGCCATCCTTAAGAGAGCATTGGGTCCAGATGTTACAAATATTAGCTTGGTGAAACGGGCTCATGAGAATAATGTGGAGTTTTTCTTGATGAATGTGGGCAAATTGTATGCTGCCGGTGGACAACCACAGGTACTAACTCTATTCAAACCTATTTCGTATCCAGTAGGTCGAGGTACACCAATGTTAAGTTCGAAAATCGGATGGGATCGTTCGCAAAAATGGATTGTCCCTAAATACGGCAAAGAAACCACCTCGGGTGAGACAGTCATTGAAATCAACCTGGCCAAGGAAGAAGATGCCTTCTTGGTGGGCCACACTATTGATGGTCGCATACTCTTTCCCGCTACCGGTTACATGACCTTAGCCTGGATGACCTTTGCAAAAATGAAGGGCATGGAGTACCAAAAGTGTCCCGTGGTCATGGAAAATATAGTGTTCCATCGCGCCACCATACTTAGCAAGGAAGGAGTAGTTAAATTTGGCATTAACTTCTTCGATGGTACTGGCAATTTCGAGATATGCGAAGGCGGTAGTTTGGCTGTATCCGGAAAAATTTCATTGCCAGAAAATATTGAACGCGAGGAATTACCTCTGGATGACTTACCACCAAATACCGTGGCCAAAGACTTAAATACCAACGATGTATATAAAGAACTCAGATTGAGGGGATATGACTATTCCGGTATTTTTAGAGGCATCGTTAAGTCAGACACATCTGCCAACACCGGACATTTGCAATGGGTAGACAATTGGATTAGTTTCATGGACACCATGCTTCAATTCAGCATTTTAAGTAAGAACCTTAGGGAACTCTACTTGCCCACACGCATTGAAAAGGCTGTTTTGAATCCTGCAAAACATTTGGAAGAATTGGCGAAACTCTCAGCCGAACAACAATCCCAACAGGGCATACCAGTCTCCATGTACAATGATATTAATGTCATCAAGAGTGGAGGTGTGGAATTGAGAGGATTAAAAGCTTCACTGGCCCAAAAGAGACCTGGTACACAAAATCCCCCCACCTTGGAACGATACCTTTTTGTTCCAAATGTTAACACATCAGATTTACATGAAAATACTGAAAAATCTCGTTTGCATGCCTTGACTGCGGCGCTTCACATGGTCATTGAAAACTCTCAGGGAGCAATAAAAATTAAGGGAGTTGAATTGGCCAACGGTAGGAATCCAGATGTATTGTTAGCCGCTAAGCTATTGCAAATCATTGAAGGCGAACCGACAATTACAGCGGATATTGCTGTGGCCACATACAGTAACAACGAGGAAGTAATTACGTCGGCTTTGGGATCCGATTCGGGTGTTCGAGTGATATCCAAGAATATTTCAGAAGAACCGGTAGAGCAGAACTGTCATTTCCTGTATGCCTTGGATGTTTTATCGAGACCCGATACAATGAGTTTGGAGAACAGCTTAAAAACCATTAAGGACAACGGATTCTTATTATTTGAAGAGTCTACTACCTCCTACAACAAATCCGGCCGCGATGTGTTGAAAGAATTTGGTTTGTTAGTAATCACAGAACAAGTTATTGGTGGCTCCAGAGTCCTGGTTATGGCCCGTAAGCCAGCAAATGTTAAACAAAGAGACGCAGTGGTCGTTTACTTAACTGAATCCAACTTCGATTGGCTGGATACTCTAAAGGAAGCTTTGACTAAAGCTGCAGAAATTGAACGTTATGTTTACATTGTGTGCCAAGGCGAAGAACTGTTTGGAGCAGTTGGTTTCATGAACTGTATAAAGAACGAAAATGGCGGCAAATTTGCCCGGATGGTGTTTATACAAGATACAAATGCCGAAAAGTTTTCACTCTCCAGTACTTACTACGCACAACAACTGTCTAAAGATTTAATCAACAATGTTTTGAAACATGGTTCGTGGGGATCATTCCGTCATCTAAAATTGGAAACCGATGTGGCCACATTGCAAGTCGAACATGCTTATGTCAACGCGCTCGTTAAAGGCGATCTTGCTTCTTTAAAATGGATAGAAGCACCCCAAACAAATCCCACAGCTTTAAACAATAATTCGGAACTATGTAGCGTTTACTATGCTCCCATTAATTTCCGCGATGTCATGTTGTCGTCAGGCAAACTTTCGGCTGACGCCTTACCAGGTGATTTGGCACAACAAGATTGTGTTTTGGGCTTAGAATTCGCTGGACGCGACTCAAAGGGTCGTAGAATTATGGCAATGGTGCCAGCCAAGTCGCTTGCCACTACTTGCGTAGCTAGCAAGAATATGATGTGGGAAATTCCCGCCAATTGGTCGATGGAAGAGGCCTCAACAGTTCCGTGTGTCTATGCTACTGTCTACTACGCCCTTGTCGTAAGAGGTCAAATGAAGAAGGGTGAGAAGATATTGATTCATGCTGGTTCCGGTGGTGTTGGTCAAGCAGCCATCTCCATAGCAATACACCATGGCCTTACTGTATTTACCACTGTTGGCAGCAACGAGAAGAGAGAATTCCTTAAGCAACGCTTCCCAGAGTTAAAGGACCTCCACATTGGCAATTCCCGAGATTGCTCGTTCGAACAAATGATTATGCGTCAAACACAAGGCAGGGGCGTTGACTTAGTGCTAAACTCATTGGCTGAGGAGAAACTACAGGCCTCGGTGCGATGCTTGGGTTTGAATGGTAGATTCTTGGAAATCGGCAAATTCGATTTAAGCAACAATTCTCCCTTGGGCATGTCTGTTTTCTTGAAGAATACCTCGTTCCATGGCATATTACTAGACAGTGTTATGGAAGGTGAGGAGGCTATGCAGAATCAAGTAGTTTCACTTGTGGCTGAAGGTATCAAGTCGGGAGCCGTAAGACCTTTGCCCACATCCGTGTTCAACGACCAACAAATTGAGCAGGCATTCCGTTTTATGGCCTCAGGCAAACATATTGGCAAGGTCGTAATCAAAGTTAGAGACGAAGAAGAAGGGCGCGCAGTTATGAAACCCTCATCACGCTTAGTCAATGCCATCCCTAGAACCTATATGCACTCCGAGAAGAGCTATATCATCGTGGGTGGCCTAGGAGGCTTTGGCTTGGAACTAACCAACTGGTTGGTGTCTAGAGGTGCCAAATACCTAGTTTTGACCTCACGGTCAGGCATTAAAACCGGCTACCAGTATCTCATGGTTAGAAGATGGCAAGAGAGAGGCGTAAAAGTATTAATAGATACCAGTGATGTGACTAACGCCAAGGGTTGCCAACAATTGTTGACAAATGCCAATAACATGGCTCTTGTGGGCGGTATCTTCAACCTAGCAGCAGTTTTAAGAGACGCCCTTCTAGAAGATCAATCTGTTAAAGATTTCCAGACAGTCTGCGAATCGAAAGTACAAGGTACGAAGTATCTGGACCAATATTCTCGGTCTATGTGCTCGGAATTGGATTATTTTGTGTGCTTCTCCAGTGTGTCTTGTGGGCGCGGCAACATTGGACAGACCAACTATGGTCTGGCAAACTCAGCCATGGAGCGTATTTGCGAAATGCGGCAAATCAGCGGTTTCCCTGGATTGGCCATACAATGGGGAGCCATCGGCGACACAGGCTTAGTAATTGAAAATCTCGGCGATAACGATACCGTCATCGGAGGAACTCTGCCTCAAAGAATGACGTCATGTCTGCAAACTATGGATTTGTTTTTGCAACAGCCCCATCCTGTACTCGCATCTATGGTAGTGGCAGAAAAACGTAAATCGGACCAATCTGGCGCAGTTAGTCTAATAGCATGCGTGGCAAACATCCTCGGCTTAAGAGATACCAAGAACGTCCAAGATTCTGCATCATTGGCAGATTTAGGCATGGACTCGCTAATGGGAGCCGAAATCAAACAAACACTCGAGCGCAACTTTGATATCGTGATGTCTCCGCAAGAAATCAGGCAGCTAACATTTGGTCACTTGAAGGAGCTAAGCGGAGGTGCAGATGGTAACGAAGTAGCAACGCCAGCCTCACCAGTGCACAGGACACCCAGCCCTAGTCCATTTGGCGATGGTACTCAAGTTGTATTCAGTACTGAGCTAATGCCCACCGAAGCTATAGTAAGACTGCAATCTGCTGCTCCGGAAGACTCCAAAAAACGTCCGCTATTCTTTGTTTCGCCAATTGAAGGTTTTGCTGATGCCTTGAAACAATTGGCATCGCGATTAGACTGCCCAGTGTATGGCTTGCAATGTACAGCCGATGCTAATTTGGAGTCAATTGACAGCTTTGCCAATTTCTATTTGCAACAAGTCCGTACAGTACAACCGAAAGGACCTTATGCGATTGCTGGTTACTCGTTTGGCGCCCTGGTGGCCTTCGTCATGGTCCTGCAATTGGAGAAGGAGAAACAAAATGCCCACCTTGTAATGTTAGATGGTGCACCCAAATATGTCAATTGGTACACAACGACTTTCAAACAACGTCTGAACACATCCGATGACCAGAATGAGGCATATGGTTTGGCCTATTTTGGCATGGTTGTTGCAAATATCGATTACAGCTTAGTGGCTAAAATCCTGCTAACCATACCTACATGGGAGGGCAAAGTTGCTAAATGTGCGGAAATTGTAGGAGCAGAAATAAATCAGCCCGCCGATTTGGTATGTCCAAAAGAACCACTTTCCATGTAAAACAAAACGTCTAATAGTTAATTGTGTTTTATCGTTACAGATTATAAAAGCTGCTTCAAGTTTTTATATGAAACTAGTAGCTGCCGATAAATATGTGCCCTCTAGCAAAGTACAATGTGATGTCACACTAGTCAAACCCACAGAAAATTATGCCAAATTAGAGAAAGATTACGGTCTCAATGAGGTAAGTCCAGAACTATCTAGAATTATAGCTTCATAGGAAATGTTTAGCGAAATGTTAATTGTATAAAATGAAAAGTAAAAGGTTTTCTTTTGTTGTAAACAAGAAATGCCTATTTTGTCCTTTTGATGTGGAAAATACAATTGTTCCTCATAAATTTATTTATTTCTTAATAGTTGTAACCTCTGAACAAATTATTTGTTTCCACTCGTTCGTCCCTGGAAGATATAAAAGAACGAAATTATGTGTAATTCCCCTATGTGTCACTGGAGTTAGCGGTGGGGAGCTGGAGAAATTGTGCCACCTCCAAGGGTCTGTCCCATAGGTCCACTGGGCGCAAGTCTGTAGGCCCATCAGGACAGTTGAAAATGTGAATGGTGTTATGAGGGCTTTGTAGGCAGTGTGGGCACTGATCTAAGGTGCCTGGGATTATCCTTGATCTGTATGAGTTCAGAATAGAACACCAACCAGATCTAAGCCGGGCCAGAATAGTTCTGGTGTGCCTGGGCAGAAACCTCTCATTACTCGAAATCGCGGGAGGGTGTTCATTAAGGACCCTGTTGCAAGAGTAGCCATTTATGGCCTCTGACATCGCCGTGTTATGCAACAATCTCTGTGCTACTGTTATTGACAGTCTGTTGACGTCCGATGGAATGACGTTTTGGATGTCCGCACAGTAGCGCCTGATGTCCTTCCGGATGTGACGGCGGGGTGGATCCTACATCAGATCCTGGGTGACTGGGCAGATGACAAGCCATAAGAAACTGTCTTGTCAACAACACATTATATTGTTGCATTGACAGTAACTTGGTCTCCCCATGTAAATGATCCACGTTCGTCATTTGTGTGCATCCGGTTGCGGTTCGAAGTGCACTATTTTGGATCCTCTGCATACCTTTCCATTGTGCATCACTTAAGAAAGATGACCACACCGGGGCGGCATAGTTGAAGACCGAGCGACTTATAGCTTATCTGTAATTCTACTAGCAGGATGATCTACTTATTTCCCAATAAAATATTTTACTATACTTCCCTAACGAAGACACGACTTTCATTTTAATGGGTTGAACATTAAGCACCATTAACAATTTTACATTATTTTTTTATCAATTACTATAGCAAATATTTTTACTTGATAGATCGAATTGACGTCACACTCTCCCCCACCTTTTAATGTCGTAACTAATTAACTATTCTTCTTTTTCTTTTTCAGGTGTGCCAGAAGTCTGTCAATGTTCTAACAGTGGAAGGTAACCATCGCACTTTCCTATTGGAGGAGAAATCATTGAACAAAATTGAAAGTATATTGAACACTATCATCAACTAAACGTCCACAAGAGAAACAATCTGAACAACAACAATGTTGAAAAACAAAACAAAGAAACTCTTCATAAAGACGCACACATCCCACATCCTATATCATTAGGACAAGTGATGATGAACTTTTAAACGTCGCTCGGCTGACACATCCCTAATAATACCAATTGAAATTGTTAGATTTGTTATAGGTATAAACTAATGCACTTTGTTAAGCTAGATATAGACACATTGCGCTATTCATTTCACGGCACATTACCCAAAATTTGATACCATCTTGTTTGTTTGATTGCACCTTACTTAGATTGTTCCTCTCTTTACTAAAGTAGGTCCAATTTCTATGGACAATCTAAGTGATATATAATCGATGCAAAAGTGGTCATTTCGAATATAAACATTACATTACACCAAAAAGCATTCCATTTCATCTACAAAAAAAAACCATCTGCTTAAAAATCATCTCTACTCTCGTAGCTATCATTAATTAGTTATTTTTGTGTATAATTTACCAATACGTAATTTTAATTTGTAATTCGTTACGTGATTAGTTTTAGTTTGATAATTTTTTATACCCATATATATCTACTATTAAACCTAAACGTTAGGAGCATTTTTTTCCTCAAAAGAAAATCCTTATTAATTCTAAGTTATTTTTTTTTACATAAATATGTATTTTCAATATTCGATATATTTGAAAACATAACATTGCTATATTCTTTCATTATCAAATAAACGAACAAAAAATATGTAGTTACAATATCTTAATATTAAATTTTTTGCACTAAATTGAAACTTGATATTATTAAATATATATTCGTAGTTAACTGTCAAAAATTAATCCATGAGTACCATTTGAGAAATGAATTTATTTAATTTGAAGTAAATGAAACCAAAATTATATAAATGTGTATATTTATAAAATATAAATAAAGGATATTAAAATACTTTAAATGTGTTTGATTATTTTGTGTATTCTTTCTAAATTTGAGCGCAGAAATACTCTAACTGCCTGAATAATATGAGCACTAAAGAAACTCTTGGAGATAGTATTATAACACTTGGAGAGCTTAAGAATCTTCAGAATGAAGGCAATAAAACGGTGAATTTCTGTGGGATCTTTTTCCACCTTCAAGATTGCCGTTGGCCACAACCTATTAATGGTGGATACATGTGTCATCGACAATTTTATAGAGTCTGAAACCACAGACAGTTATGGAATCGAGCCTGTTGGATCGATTTTTGTAAGAAGGCATGTAATGTTTGTATTTTTAAAACTTGGCCTTTATTTGACTCTTAGAATTAATGCGATCGTAACAGTTTCGTACAAAAGTATTCATAAGGAAATAACATTCTAACTGGTTCTGTAAAAAACATTGATCCCTAAAGATTGATTTTCCAGATTACAATTTCGAATAAAAATCATTTATGGCGTGCGCCTGTTCGAAAATGTATTTGTTCTCTGCATGTATTGCACAGCGCATTTGAAAGTGCAACAGTCATGTACATATATGATGTGCAAGCAATTTGTTATGATTGAAAGTCAGTCTTTTCATATCATATAAAATCCAGCATTAAAAGTCAGACAGACAAAATAAAGTAGGGTTGCCAGATCTTGGGTAACCAATATAAATGTGGGATGTTAATATGGGGATCCCAACACAAATATTAAATAAAAAAAAACTTTTTCCCATTACATCCCATGAAGGAATTGGGGAGAGCTTCTCACAACCTGTGAGCTGTGCGGTTTTTAGTTTTATACTCACTGATTGGGACCTACAGTTTTTACACCGATGCCGAACGGTATTTTGAGAAGCTTTTTCATGGCTAAATACTTGATAGTGTCGCCGTCACTATGCGAGAGGACCGCCGCCGAAAGAAATTTAAGGTGGTCTGAGCAGGGATCGAACCTACGTTATCATGTACAAGAGCTGCGCACACTAACCATTGCACCACCGAATATTAAATACACATCATAAAAATGACTGATGAAATGAATAATTAATTAAAGTGTCATGAATTTGTCACCTAGTTCAAAATTAGTCATGCCAGTGAGTGTGCTTAACTGAATTCCAATAAACACCAATCATTTTTCACTTCGAAAAAACCAATGCGTAAAAAACATATTTTTTGACTATGTCCCTATGTCCCTTTGTCCAATCCCGCCCACATTTAATAGTTCATTTTTGTCGTCGCCATTAGATTGTCTGCGAAGTATCAGCTCGATTGGATCACGGGAAAAGGGTTAAAAATCAATTCAAAGTTTTTCCGGCAAGCATACAGACAGCTGAATTTAGCTTGCATTAGTATGAACTTCTCATACATTAACTAAAAAATAACATTCCGGCATGTGATGAAAATCGATCTAGTCAAAATCGGTTACGATTTGACTATTTGAAGAATTTTATTGCCATAATTCCTAATATTGGGGAACCCATATTTTATACATACTTTATTTATGGGTCGATTATCAATTACAATTTTGATATTGTGTGTGTCGTTTATGACTGTAAAATTCGAGGAAAACAGTCGTAGTGAATTTTACTGTTGACAACGTCGAAAAATGTAAAAAAATCGGAAAAGAGCGCAAAATTTTAAAACAAAAAATGGATACTGGAGATATGAATTCGGATAATCGTCAATCTGATATTCCTATTACTCCCAACCTTGACCACTTGGGTCGTATGTTTATATCTCCGTTACCCTTGACAGTGACGTCCCTTCCCAAAAGTGTTCCAACAATTGACAATTCTGTTCGTGAATATCTTGATGTTGGTTCTGCTATTGTTTCATCTGTAGTTTCCGGTGGTCCTGCTTCTTCAAATTCTGTTGTTTTGGATTCAGATATAGTAATTCCGAATGTTGATGTTTCTATAGGTAAAAGCCAAGTGTCCGAGTTATCCTCTATTTCTAAGGACACGGGCAGTAGTGTATATTCTACTCAGACGTCATTAAGTGCATCAGTGACTGCTGATTTGGTTGTAGGACTATTGTTATATCTCGACTGTCTCCTGACACGTCTACTGATAACATTTTTAATTATATAAAATTGAATTTTTCTGAATTTATTGATAATGATTGTAGTGTTTTTAAATTTAATTTTTCTGTGCCTAGGGATATTTCCTCATTTAGGATCATTGTTCCGAAAAAGTTTTCGATGTATTGATTGAGCAATCATTTTTTTGTAAATCTTCGTTATTCTCTTTTGGATGTTATTTAGCCTTCGTTTAAAGGGGACTTTTTTGTGGAATTTTATGATGTGATACACTCAAGTTTTCGTTCATCAGTGCCTATTGCTTACGTCAATACTGATTTGTCGAGTGCTCCTTGGTTCACAAGCGAACTCTGGGGTTTAAGGAATCGCCGAAATTGGTTATACAAAAGGTTCAAGGGAAGTGGGTCCTGTATTGATTATATGAATTATTCCATTGCAATGCATAAGTGTGATGTGTTGAATCGTAAACGTTATGCTGATTATCTTATAAAAGTTAAGGCCATGTTAAATTTGGACCCTAAGTCTTTCTATCAGTTTGTGAATTCTAAAAGCAGAGTAAGGGGATACCCGATTTCTCTGGAATATGAAGGCGTCTTAAAATCAACGGATGTTTAGATTTCAGATCTTTTTGCAAAATTTGTTCAATCAACCTATTTAAAATGTGGTGAATTACCATCAGAGTATCCTTATACTATTCAAAGATTTGATATGATGTTTGACTTTTCTTTGTCTTTTAATGATGTGTATATGGGCCTCCTATCCCTTAAACCAACTTGTTCCCCTGGTCCTGATGGGGTGTCATCTATTGTTTTACGTGAATGTGCTGATGCTTTATATATTCCGTTGACGAAAATGTTCAACTTTTCTTTGATTAATGGTATGTTCCCCCATTGTGGAGGGAAAGCTTTATTATTCCACTCCATAAGAGTGGATGTATGTCGAATATGGAAAACTACAGGGGTATAGCAAAGCTAAGTGCTATACCTAAGCTTTTTGAAAAATTGGTAACTTGTATGCTTGTCCACTCACTACAGGGTATTATTTCGCCTCATCAACATGGTTTCATAAAAGGGAATCCAATCTATTAGAGTTTATTTCACTTACTTTTTCATCCTTCTTGTCAAAGTTACAGACTGATGTCATTTACACGGATTTCTGTAAGGCCTTTGATAGAGTTGACCATAGACTTTTACTCCTAAAACTTGACTTGATACGGTTTCCATGCCGTCTATTGCGTTGGCTGTCTTCTTATTTGTTGAATAGAACTCAAGCAGTATTGTTTAAAGGTTGTATATCTCGTAGAATATTTGTCACTTCTGGTGTTCCCCAGGGAAGTCATTTGGGTCCTGTTCTTTTCAATTTATTTTTAAATGACCTTCCATTAGTTGTTACAAATTCGAAAATATTAATGTATGCGGATGATGTAAAGTTATTTCGATCTTTAGGGAATCCTCACTTACTTCAGGAGGATTTGGAGAGGTTAGCTGATTAGTGTCGTTGCAATAATATGTTGTTGAACTTTCGAAAATATAATAAAATATCTTTTAATAGGAGAAATAGTTTACCAACCTCATATTTGATTGATAATAGTTTATTGGAAAATGTTTTTTCGTTCTGTGATTTAGGGGTAGTCTTTGATCCTTATTTGACATTTAATTTGCATATTGATTCTTGTGTGGGAAAAGCGTCAAGTTTATTAGGTTTTATAAAACGTTGGTGCAGGGAGTTTAATGATCCTTATCTATCGAAACGTTTATACACTAGTCTTGTAAGGCCGATACTCGAATACGGGTCGATAGTTTGGTCCCCAAACTATAGGTGCCATATTGATAGAATTCAATCAGTACAGAAACAGTTTTTGCTCTTCGCTTTGAGAAATCTTGGCTGGGATTCTGACGCTCTTTTACCCCCCCCCCCTATGTTAATCGCCTTGCTTTGATTGATCTGCCAACACTTAGACGCAGGAGAATTATGTTAGGAATCAATCAGCTTTATGGTAAAACTAATTAATGGAGAAATTAACTCACCACTTTTGCTATCTAAACTACACTTTAATGTTCCTACTCGCGCTTCAAGACATTTCGTTCCGTTAAATTTACCTTTAGTTAAACATAATTATGAGGCCTTTAATCCCCTCTATAGCCTTTGTAAATCTTTTAATGAATTATACCATTTATTTTCTATTTCTGTCTCTATTGAATTAATAAGACGTGAGTTAATGTATAATAATGTCCATTGAACTGGGGTTGCCAAATCGTATCTTTGACTCCTACTTGTGGATCCAAATTTCCATATCGTTCCTACTCATTCTTATTGCATCAAAGTTCGTGCTTATACCTTGCATACGTATATCAACAGTCATAAGTTCCTGTATTTATCTTTCCTGTTCATTCGTCGTCTTCAATTTCCATTTCCTGTTCATCCCGTCACATGTTTAATCTGTTCCTGTCTTCATCGTTCCTGTTCATTCGCCTTCATCTCCTCAATCGGTTCCAATCTTCTCATCCTGTCATCAAAGTTCTTGCTCCTGCCTATCACTTGATTTATCTGTCCTTCAAGTTATCATTGGTTCCTGTTATCTTACTCATCCCTATCTCATGCTCCTGTTTATTTGCCTTCCCAGTTCCTGCTCATTCCATCATGTTTAATCTGTTCCTGCTCTTTCACCTTCTTCACCAATATAATAAAATTTTTTTTTTTTAGTTTTTTTAATTATTTAAATTACTTTTTTTTTGTCGCCTTTCTTTCACAATACATTATTATTATTTTTTTTTATATATATTTATTATTTATTATTATAGTTTATATTTTATTTTTACGTAAAATTATTTAATTTTTTTTCTTTTTTGTTTTTTTGCGAATTTATATTTTCGTTAAATTACACAGTGCAACACGAAAAAAAATAACCATATACGGACACCACTACGTGATAAAAGACTAAAAAAAAAGACCCGTGTCTCATAATTTTTCCCAAAGTCATGCACTTTTTTTTTATGGGCCGCCAAAATTTGGGGCCTCGGTATCATTTTCGAAAAATGTGATCATTTTCTCAGGCTCATATCTTGCAAACCGTTCAGAATTTCGATTTACTCTCTGAGGCAAAGTTGTAGCTCTTGTCATAAAGAACAAAAATTGCGAACATATAAAAAACTTCACCTTCCAGATCAAAATCGCAAATAACTTAAAAAAATTCGATTTTTTTTACCTTTTTTCCCGTGTTCAGGTCCATAGGTAGCAAACCGTTCAAAATTCAAGGAAACAATCAACTACAAAAATTTACCTAAGATCTCAGTAAACAAATTTCTAGAACATATAAACTTCCTACAGATGATTCTTAACACTGTTTAGGTAGCACGCAAAAGTGAAAAATTTGCCGAAAATTTTTTAATTTCATTTTTTTTAAATTTTTCTCCTGTTCAGGTCCATAGGTAGCAAAAAATTAAATATGCCTGGCCAGAACCATGTGTTTGTCCAAGGGTTAACACCGTTTAGGTAGCGCTTAGGTATCACGCGATCATGCACCGACAGCAGCAGAACAGGCAATGCAGTAAGCTCAGCACACGCAACGCATGTGTGAGTTTTCTTTGCTTTAAAAAAGCTGTCAAAAATACTGCAAGTCGCTGCGATAATCCCAATATGGCCACAATGAAATCCATTTCCATTTATGTTATTAGTTGTGGTCCATCTCTTCCCTGTTGGGGCTCATAATCGGTATCAAATGGATCTTCATAAGTAACACCACTTGCTGTACTCATTGCTGTAAATTCTGTAGTACGATCTGGAGTTGGCGGCCTTGGTCATACAAAATTTTCAGGTGCAAGCACTGGTAGTGTGGCTGTTGCAGTTGTTTTATAAATTTTGTTCTTCTCAGAATGTCGATTTAGACGACATGTGTAATTTACGCATGCATAACAACTGGTTGCATCATGATCACCTGGGCGATTAATCCAGTTTACCGGCTTACAATACTCCATAGTACCTCTGCCTCCACTCAACCATGCCATGAGATTGTTATAACATTGGCGACACACTGTATTAGGTGTGTAATTTTCACCGGTCAAGTCCACTTCGTCGAAAAACAATGTATATGCTCTTTTGAATTCACTAGTTAAAAGATTCTTTTCCTTCTGAAATCTTGTAGATGTTTTTTTCTGGTTTGATGACCGCAAACGTAGCAAAATAAATCAATATTTTCACACTGCATATTGAAATTGTCAGTTGCCAATGTTGTGTGCGAATTATACTGTAGCACTTTCACTTTATAACTTTCACCGCTGAGCTCTCGTTGACGTCGCGCTGTGTAATGCCTCGATGTGAGCGTAGTGTCGCTTTTATATTGTGTGCTGCGTCCCTTGTTGCGTGTGCTGAGCTAACTTCATTGCCTGTGCTGCTGCTGTCGGTGCATGATCGCGTGATACCTAAGCGCTACCTAAACGGTGTTAACCCTTGGACAAACACATGGTTCTGGCCAGGCATATTTAATTTTTTGCTACCTATGGACCTGAACAGGAGAAAAAGGTAAAAAAAATGAAATTAAAAAATTTTCGGCAAATTTTTCACTTTTGCGTGCTACCTATACAGTGTTAAGAATCATCTGTAGGAAGTTTATATGTTCTAGAAATTTGTTTACTGAGATCTTAGGTAAATTTTTGTAGTTGATTGTTTCCTTGAATTTTGAACGGTTTGCTACCTATGGACCTGAACACGGGAAAAAAGGTAAAAAAAAATCGAATTTTTTTAAGTTTTTTGCGATTTTGATCTGGAAGGTGAAGTTTTTTATATGTTCGCAATTTTTGTTCTTTATGACAAGAGCTACAACTTTGCCTCAGAGAGTAAATCGAAATTCTGAACGGTTTGCAAGATATGAGCCTGAGAAAATGATCACATTTTTACGAAAATAATACCGAGGCCCCAAATCTTTGGCGGCCCATAAAAAAAAAGTGCATGACTTTGGGAAAAATTGGGAAACACGGGTCTTTTTTTTTTTTTAGTCTTTTATCACGTAGTGGTGTCCGTATATGGTTATTTTGCCATGACTTAAAAAATTACACACAGTGTTAGACCTAATTTATAATTCACTTTTTAATTAATTTAAGTTAAGTTAAGTTGTTTTTCGAAAAAATAATCCAGCTGTTTTTTTAGCTGAGTAAATAAATAAATATAAATAAATAATATCAAAATGTAAGTTAAATTTTTAGCTTTATATCGGATATATACTAAAAAAATATTTTAATACATATTAAAGGGTGAAAAAAACTACACCCAATCTTGTCAACTTTATGATGCAAAACGAGCCATTGGCAAACGATACTGTTGGATATCCTTCTAGCACTAGGTTGTGCAAGGCCTACTTTGAAATCATTCCCAGCACCCCTTTGATAACTTCCTTCAGCAAGGATTCGCATTATGGCTACTAGTCGTAATGTCTTACTCACTCGCATTGACCTCAACGATTCTGAAAGTTTGTGATATTGTTCTTAGCACGTAACGGAAAGCGCCCTTGTTCAATCTAAAGTTGGTCAGAAATCTGAAGAAGAAGTCTTACATTTTAATTCTCAGATGAATGCACAATAAACTTACATGGAACTGGGTAGGGTAAATATGGTAGACCGGAACCATAATTGTATCCAATAATTTATGAGCTATCTGCCTTGGCATTCATGTTCTTCATTAGAAGTTGAAAAATGAGCCACACTTAGCATTTTTTTATTATTTGTTTTAAAATTTACTAAATAAACACACGACTGCGATTACAAACACTTTTTAGCTTTGATTTTTTTCTATCAGTTGATCTGTTTTGGTGGCAGGGTGACACATAAATTATAAAAATGTACATCCACAATCTATTACAAAAACACTCACGTCGAAAGTCTGTTCGCGTACTGGATAATTTGTACAAATTATTACTATTTCTTACTTGATAGTGTTCGATTACACCAAAAAGCCAGAAACGAGAGAGCAAGACAGAGATTATTTTGACAGTTCGATGATAGAGAACTTACAAGCTTTTACTGGAGAAATTTTTGCCATTAAGAATTTGCAAGTAATAGGTCTGTCTGGGTACTTTTCCAGTAAGAAATATCCAGTAACTTTTTTGGGAGAGTAAAAAAAATGTTACTCTCTCAGTAGAAAATATCACAAAAAGTACACAGACGACATCCAGTAAAAACTTGCAAGAAATTAAAATCAGCTGGTTCGTAAACAGCTGATTGCAATGTAAACAACTTAAAAGACAACAAAAGTACTGAATTGAAAATGAGTAGTGATAGACAACTCGATGTGCAGTGCTCGCCAGGAACATTTAAGAGGGTTCAAGATGGTAAGTATAATGATGTTACAAATTAAATATTTTCCGTTGCAGATGAACAATACAGGCAAGCTGTAGCACTTCAAATGCCAGGGACAGAAAGCTACGACGCAATTGTCTTTTCCCCAAACGAAAATGCAACAACCGGCACTGGGAGACAGGAAACAGTTTGCGAAATAGGTGACGCGTTCAACCAACTACTGGAGGCGGATGGCAAAAAATCGGTTTGGCTCGATTCATCAACCAAATTGTTAATTGATAAAGTTAAGGAATTGCGTCCAAAAGTTGGGAGAAGTCCACGTCTTAAAAATAAAAAATATATGTGGAGGAAAATTGCGGAAGAGCTGTTTGCTAATGGCCACAATTTTAACGCGCCACAGGTGGAGGCAAAATACTTTAGTTTGGGAAGGCAATACAAAAGACACAGCTCCACAATTCGAAGACAAGGCGAAACAGACAATCGTGTCCTTACCAAAGGTATCATTCATATTTATAAATATTTGATGTTTCTGTGGTTAAATGGTTTTGTTTTTATATAGCGAACTAGATGACCTACTGCGGGAAAAGAGATCGTTGAATCCCGAGTACTTGCTCGATAATGAGACCGAGGTCACTACTGACGACTTCACCATGAATGACTCCATGAATTCCTTGCAATCAGGTTTTTATTTAGCTCACGAAATGCAAAAACATTTGTAATATACATACATACATACGTTTGTATGCATTTTTATTTATTTATTTATTCGAAATATATTTTACAAATACAAGTTTATAAAATATATATTTTAAAGGCACCGAGTAACTAGACCATATGTGCCCGTAGATATTAATACAAAAATAAAGTGTTTTATTAAAATACATATAGGAAATAAAATTTAATTTTTCATGAGTACATTCTAAACTTATGAATCCAATTGAATGTAATATCTATAAATTTCTATAGTTTTGTCTGTGGGTGCATTTTTATCTTTTATTTTTTTTACTTTTTAATTTATGTTAACCCTTTACCTCTCTCATTTTTCAAAATGTAATTTTAATTTTTTTTCTGCCTTTGCCTTACATTCTTATATTGACAGTTTTTTTTTTTTTTTTTAATAAATGATATTTAAGAGATTAAGATTATAAAAAGAAACAAGTAGATGAAAATAATATACATACATATAAAGAAAAATATTTTGCGCCGATTAAAATTATAATATTATAGAGATGTGTACATGACGAAGCTGTATTTAGTAAATAAGTAAGTAATTCAATGGATAATGAAATTTTTTTTTTTTTTTTAAATTTTGAAGATTAAAAAAGAAAAAAAAACTATAGAGAAGTATATTAAACGATAAGATACAAATTAAAAATCTGATCTAAATATCACTAATGTTATGAACCCGTAGGGCGGACTTTATCAAGGGGAGCATACTGTTCGACGAACAATTAAGAATTTTTGAAATAGGCTCATCAATTTTAGAGGCCCTGCATTCAGATAGAATATGTCCAACTGAAAGACAGCAATCACAAAACCGACACCTGACCGGCTGAGAGTGATCATAATAATGTCTGGTATTAAAAATTGCCTTATTTACCCTAAGGCGCGCCAAAGAAATACAGTCACTCCTACTGAAATTTTCGTTATATTGATTGGATTGATTTGTCTCAGAAAGACTTCAGACCTATTCCAGTTATCAGCTTCTTTAAGTTTTCTCAAAGAGAAGTAAGGAGCAGTAATAGCAATTGGAAAGCATGGAGGCTCAGAGATATCAGTTATACATAACGCACTTTTCGCAATGCTATCAGCCTTTTCGTTTCCATTAATACCTATATGTGAGGGAATCCACAAAATTAAAATGGGGACAGAAGTACAAGTAGAAAGCAAAAGATCATAAATTCCCTTACGATTAGTTCTAATAGCCCTAACCACGCTAAGGCTATCTGTACAAATAACAGCCCTATTTCCTTGTTGTTCAATATAATTAATAGCAGCCATAATGCCAGCTAATTCAGCAGAAAAAATACCAGTTCTATCCGGAATACGAGATTCTGACATAGTTTCAAAAAGAGTGTTAGAAATTTCCCTGACAACAGCAAAGGATGTGGCTAAACCATCAAAAGAACCATCTGTATACAAACAGATCTGAGGGTCAAAGGACGAAATTTTTTCAGCCAGGAGTGATTTGAATACACTTGGATTTGAATACAACTCAAGCTGTGATCTAAGATAATATGAGTCGAGCTAACCCTAGTAAGGGGTCTCGGAGGAAGAACAATATTAAAATCGGAAAGAAGTTGAAGAATCTGGTTAATAGAAGACCTTGCTACTACATTTGCACCAGTTATATGACTCCAAAAAACCATATGTAGACCATCAGATGGAAGAGCAATTGATCTAGAAGCCAAATTAACCGAAAATTTTTCCCTGAGTAACAAAAAATCGCTAAAACCACCCTCGATTCTCAAAGAGTCAATTGGCGTGAAACGAAGTAAGCCTGTAGCAGTTCTGAAACATTTGTTAACGGCAACGTTTAATTTAGCCACATTTGTGTCAGTAGTCCAACCATAAATGGATATGCCGTGGGAAAGAGTACCCATGGTAAGCGATCTACAAATGTCAGTGGCTGTGTCAAGATGAGGTCCTTTTTTCCTGGAGCAAATGAGTCTCAAAAGATTGTTAATACTGCCAAGTTTAGCAAGTAAACCCTTAATATGCTCATTCCATAGTAAATTCTTAACAAAAGTCAATCCCAGAATTCTTATTCTGTCCAGCACAGGAATACGATTTACACCCAAAACAACACTCTCTCCACTACAATTTCTCTTTCTGCAGACATGCAGGATTTCAGTCTTGCCCACAGGAATGACCGCTCCCGAAAGTCCTGCCCAATCTTGAACACAATCATTAAAATTAGATAATATAATTTCAACATCATCAGGATGACCAGAAGCCAGTGCAAAAATATTGTCTGCAAAAATACCGGAAAAATCAATGTTCGGAATATTTTCTATTGCCCTGGCCAATGAAATATTATACAGAACAACCGAGAATGGTGAACCCTGTGGGATACCATTATCCAAGGGAAAAGTAATGGATATGTGCCCGTCAATCTTAACGATCATTCTGCGATTAGAAAGAAAAGAGAATATTAGTTTAAGTAAAACCTTTGGAACTCCCCAGTTATTAAGCTCGACTATGATCTGTGAGGAAACAACACGGTCAAAGGCCTTTTCCAAATCCTCAGACAGTACTAAACTGTGTTTAGTTTTGGAGAGGTTGGAAAGCAATACTTCCTCGAGACGATGACATAAGGAGTGCACTCCATGCTTAGGTAAAAATGCATGTTGTAGCTTAGAAAAATTGTCCATGGTTAATTGGAAAAACGAATAGCCAGTATTTTTTCCAAAACTTTTGATAAAACAGGCAGTAATGAAATTGGTCGATACCCCTCTAGATGAGAAAGGTTCTTACCTGGTTTCGGTATGGGCGAAAGTAAAGCTATTTTCCAATCGTGCGGATATGTACCAGAATGCAAAATTCTATTATAAAGTCTGCATATACGTTCTCTGATAGACAACGGAGCATTCCTAATCATCGCATACGTTAATTTATCCAATGAGGGCGTGGACCCCTTAAGTGACTTCAAAATCTCATCTAATTCTTGGACGCTAACACTTTTGACTAGATCAGGAAATAAATTCACAGGTGATGACAAAGTTTCAATATTCAAAGATCGCTTAGAATCAACAATGGCAACATCAAATGCTTCGTCGGAGCTCGAAGAACTCCAGGAATCGGCAAATTTGTCAGCAATCTTACGTGGGTGCGAGATCACACAACCATTGACATTCAAAGCAGAAAAGTTATTGAACCTATTACTACGAAGTTTATTTACTTTATTCCAAAGGGTACGCACATCAAGAAAAGGATCCATAGAGTTGAGAAAATTTTCCCAAGTTTTTCTCTTAGCAATCTTACATTCCCTCTTGACAAGGGCACAGGCTCGTCTATAAGATATACAGTTCTCATTATTTCGAGTTTTCTTGTATTTTTTCCAAGCCCTTTGCCTAATATAAATCAATCTCGCAATTGAGCTATTAAACCAAATGGGCTTAAATTTTTTCCCCGGTTTGCGCGAAATTGGAATCGATTCATTAGCAGATCTTCTAATCAGACACTTAATTTGGGATGCCCTATTTATGTTTTCCGCTTCTTCATACTCTGAACTAAATTGTGTAATTTTGGATCGATAAAGTGGCCAATTCGCCCTATCATCAATAAATCGTGGAATAAAAATTTTCTCATGAATAACCAAATTATTAGTAATAATAATTGGAAAATGATCACCCACATCCGGTAATTCCTGACATGACCAAGACAAGTCCGGTGCTAAATCAGGACTACACATTGCGACGTCTATAGCAGTAAGCGTATGTCGTGTACTGAGCAAAGTTGGAGACCCGTCATTCAAAATGACTAAACCATTATCTTCAGCAAAATTCTCCCATACAATACCGTCTGCAGAATTAGAGGCAGATCCCCATTGCACGTTATGTGCATTGAGGTCTCCAACAACAAGATGCTGGTAAGAATTAGAACAATTGATCTGGCGGGTCACATCTATATCAAGCGCCACATCATGTTCCTTGTAAATGTTCGTGATCATCAACGGATATCCACAATCAATAATTATTTGTTGAAAAATTAAAGCTTCATTAGAAGTAAAATATTCTACTGCATTAATATTATTACTCACAAATGTAGCAATTCCGGCCTTAGAGTATGTATAATCCTTGTTATGGTGAAAAACTCTGTAACCGGGCAGGTGAAGAAATTGTAAATTTCTGTCAACAATATGCGTCTCCTGTAGTACAATAATATTCGGTTTATGTTCAGAAATTAAAAGCTCCAAGGCATACTTGTGACACAAGAACCCTTGGATATTCCACTGTAATAAAGTAATATTTAAACCTGATGACATAAAAAATTAGATAAAAATTGTAAAAAATGGAGAAAAGATAAAAAATAAAATTAAAATTAATTATTGAATAGGCAAATCATTATCGATACTAGTATTAGAAGTTTTGCGAAAAGTTTCAGGTGTGATTAGGACATCTAGATCGGTATACTTGCTAAAGACCCTTGAGCAAGGAGATAAAGGGTCATCCAACTCCTCACTAGAGCTCTGATCCTCCTCTGGTAATATTGAATTCGCAATGTCAGTCTCCATTTTGGAAACATTAGAAAGCAATGAGTTTGAAACAGCTGGAGTTAAATTTGATGTATATGAAAGAGTTGATGAAGATGATGATGTAGACAGGATTTGTGAATCGGATATAGGTGTTGATGATACATTTATGGCAGACGGATTGTCATTGGGTATGAAAAAGTCATCTTTTACATTTGTAGAAAGTGCATTAGTATTTAGAGTGAAAGGTTGTATCGTTTGTTTATCGGTTTGTTGCTTTGTTTCTGAATTTTTAAGTAACGGTTTTGTATATTTATTTGTTTCAGAGTTTATAAATAGCGATGTTGTATTAGTGATTTGGTTAGATTTTTCTAGAGTATTTGTTTCTTGTTGGTGTATTTGTGATTGGTGTGTATGTGATTGGGGCTTTGGTGGTTGTTGTTGTCTCGGTTGTTGTTGTTTATTATTAGAATTTTGTATTTGGGGTTTATGAGTTTGTTGTTGGTTTATAGAAGAATTATTGAGTTCCTTTATTGTGTTAATGGAAGATGAAGAATAAATGGAAATTGCAGGAGATACATTTGACGTTAAAGCATTATTTGGAGTTAAAGTACTTCTTTTCTCAGTCAACACTTCTGCAAAAGTTGGTTTACGCAAATTTGGCGAAATCGAATGAATAGTAGGATCACTGTTAAAAATATTCCAAGCGTCACGAGCAGAGCATCTATGTGTTTGCTTAATTTTGTTTACTGACTTATGTTTCAAGAAGCATGGACAATTTGTATCTTACGAAGTATGGGAGTCAACATTGCAATTTACGCAAAATTTTCTCACACAAATCTGATGTGATGGGGGATATGCACATTCTCCGCAAAGTTGAACATTTTTGCAATGGTTCTTAGTATGACCAAGCTTTTGACAATTTCTGCATCTTAAAGGATTTGGAATATGTTCTTCGACTGTGCATCTTCTATATCCAATAACTAGAACTGCAGGAGGATGAATGTCATTAAATGTGACTATAGCTGCCCCTGTGGCAACTGGTTTTCCATTTTCCATTTTGGTAATTTTTCTTATTTCAGTCACAAGCCCTGGATAATCAATGTTGAGGTCAGTCAATAACTCCTCATCTGGAATGTCGTTGATTTTATCATAAAAAATTCTACCGAACGAACAATTAAGCGCTTTATGTAAAGATATCTTAACTGGAACCGCATCAATGTGTTTAGCTTTAAGAAATTTTTTTTGCTGATTTAAGATCATCTGCTTTGATAAGTAAGTCACCGTTTCTCAATTCCGTAACATCTCGAAATTCTCTACATATATTTTTTAGACCACGTCCTATTTGGAAAACATTATACATAGATAACGGTTTAGCAACATCTTTATCAGTCGGTAACGCGGTAGCCACCAGATATCTAGGAAGATGATCATAATTAGGCGCACTTGTCACTAATGGTGGAAGTTCGTCTTTATCACTATATCCTCTTTTTGTTTTCTTTTTGCTTGTAGGAAAGTCTTGGTTCAGCAAGCTGAACCTATTATAGTTCGGGGGGTGAACCCCGTTCATGTTGAAAAAACCAAATCAAACAATAAAGAATTTGTCTTTTTATTTATAGATTCACAAGAATTAAAATGTTATTTCTTAAACAATGCAGAAAATTAGTTCCGTTATTCCTCTTTACACTCTCAACTAACACTTGTGTACTTATGTATATATACACCAAAACACCGACAGCTATTATGCACACCAAAATACAGATAAACGTTGTATCCACTTCGAGCGCAGAATAGCGAATGTGTATGCATTTTTATTTACAGAAAACTTAGATGTGATGCCTTCTTGTTCTAAAAGACGAAAAACTTCTTTGCAAGCGTTTTTAGAGAAAACAGAAGAGCACGCAAAAAAGAAGGAAGACGCTGACCAAAAGATTCAAAAACTATTGGAGGAAAGCTTAAAAAAATGAAGAAAGAGCAGAGAGAAAGGAGATTTTAGAAAATAAAAAAATTGAACTGCTAGAATCCTTAGTAAACTTTTTAAAAAAGGAATAAAACTAAATCCAAAACAAAATGTTTATAAATTAATAAACTATTAAAATATGAATTGAATTAAAAAGTTAAGGTAAGTTAGTTTTATATTTTTGTTATACTTATATAGATTTTATATTTTAATTTATGCTTTATTTCAGTTTATGCATACTGTAATATATAAAAAACAAAAAAAAAAAAAAATATATGTTTAAATATTTAATGTTTATTTGTTTAAATCATGATTTTCAATTGCATGGCTAATTGCATCTCGCACACTATTTCCCAGTGACACTTGGTCATGATCAGGAAATTCTTCAGCAATGTCTGATGATATATCGCATGTGAAGTGTAGATCCATTTCATTTGCAATGTTGTGTAAAACACAACATGCTAAAGTGGCACAGTTTTTTTATTCCACACAACTTACAATAGTACAACTGCCTGAACCTCTGCTTTAAAATACCGAACGTATGTTCAATACACACACGACCAGAGCTTAGTTTAATATTAAACTGTTTCTGAGCTCGCGTCAGGTGTCCATTGTCTTTGTATGGAGTAACCTAATATTTATTACAGGGATATGCTGAATCCCCCAATAAATAATAATCTGAAAGGATAAAAAATGTCGGAATAATATATAAATAAAAACTTTTAATGAGTTTTACCTCCACAATACGATGGTAGCTTGTCATAAATGGGTGAGTTCTTTAAAACCCAACTGTCGTGACACGATCCCGGGTATCCGACGAAAATGTTTATAAATTTCTTATTTTCATCGCATATTCCCTGCATACAAATTGTTGTATTACCTTTTCGGTCGATATAGTCATCTTTAGAAGTACTAGGAGGACCGATAACTACATGCGTCCCATCAATGCAACCTAAATAAATTTATTAATTTGTTGTTTTGTGAAATATGTATGTATATAAGTATATCATACAAAAATAATATATGTAAGTACCTATAACCTTTGGAAACAAACATTTATCGGCGAAAAATTTGCTCGAGTCGTCTTTTTTTTGTCACTTGGCCATTTTATCACTTCCGGGCTCAATGAACTTAGAAACATTGACACTCTTTCAATTATTACGCCAACAGAATACATACTCATATCAAAGCGATCTGAAAGGTCTCCGTAGCTGCATGCCTCATGTCCAGCAAACCACAAAAAAACCAACATGTGTGCACTTTCGGGAAGTCTTTTGTCGTAACGCATGTGTTTGTACATGTCCCAGTTCGATAACCGACGGCAAAGGTTTTCAAAAAGCTTTTCGATATTCTGAAATGCCTCCGAAATTCCTCTTCGCTATAACTTGGCACTATTTGTTCCATGTACTGCTTTACAGAGTTTCGTCGATTCCTCTTTATAAGAAAAGGGATGGCTGTGGGGTATATATTGTTGCCTCTCCTTAGTATCTCACTGAAAAAGAATTCTTCTTCACCTTCTCTCTCCGACGATGACGAATCCAGCAACATCATTGCAGTAACAATGAATATTGGTCTCTTGTTGATGAATGAAACCTTATTTAAAAAAAATGGCAAATGTTAGTCGTATATAACATAATAAATACCTGAAATACTTACTTCCAATATGATCTGCTGATGCTACCGATGTACCACTAATTGTTGTCGGTTGTGCCAAATCCACATCACTTATACCACGAGCGCACTGTTTCTTTTTAGGATTCTAGCTCGAAGTACATTTTATTTATAATAATTGCATATAAACGTTAAAAAACAACTCATTTCTCAAAATACTTACTTCTGCCATAGTTCAATTTCAACTTTATTTTGTTTGTTTACATAAAACATACATATGATTCAAAACAGCTGTTCGAACTTGTAAATTCTTACTGGCAATAATTTTGGTGTACACAGACAACATCCAGTAACAATAGGTCTGTCTGCGTACTTTTCCAGTAGCAAATACTCAGTAACTTTTTTTGGGAGAGTAAGAACAATTTTACTCTCTCGGTTGAAAATATATCAAAAAGTACGCAGACAGCATCCACTGAAATCTTGCAGGAAAACAGCTGATCGGTGTGTAAACAATTGAAATAGCAAAGCAAAAGAATTTTAGCATGTGTGTCGCACGGTCGCATTGTATATTTGCACGTTTCTAGCATGAAGTAAAATGTTTTGTTTATTATAATTTATTATAAACGTTAAAAATCAACACAATTCTAACTACTTACCTCTGCCATTGTTAAATTTCAATTTTTATTTTCATTTCACAAAAATAATTTCATTCAAACAGTAAACAAAAACAGCTGTTCAAACTAGTTGCAAAATCTTGCAAGAAGAAATTTCTCCAGCAACATTTTGCAAGTTCTCTAACTTCCAACTATCAAAAAATTCTCTATTTCGCTCTCTCGCTGCAAGAGATTTGGAGTACGCAGACAACATTTTGGAAGATTTTGCAACATTTTGCACAAAATGATGCAAAATATGTGTACGCAGACAGACCTAATTTGTACAAATTGTTACAAATTATCAGTACGCAGACAGACCTAATAACATATGTTTTGAACAGCTGTTTTATGTAAACAACCAAAATTAGGAAATTAAAGAAATTTAACAATGGCAGATGTAAGTACGAAAAATAACTTTTATTAACATTTTATTGGAATTTCTTCATAAAATCGATTCCCAACAAAGTGTAGTGTGATCGTGGAGTTAACGATTTAATACAGCCGCAATCGGGAACACTACCTGGTACCTCGACATCGTCAGCAGATCATGTTCGAGGCAAAAACGTAAACACAAATCAGCTGTTTACAAACAGATTTTAATTTCTTGCAAGTTTTTACTGGATGTCGTTCGCGTACTTTTTCTGATATTTTTTACTGAGAAAGCCAAATCATTCTTACTCTCCGAAAACTAGTTACTTGATAATTTTTACTGGGAAAGTACGCGAACAGACTTAATATCAATAAAATGTAAATGCGGGTTCGACTACGACAGTTGTCACAATTCGACTACGGCATACATACATAATACGTGTGAATATTTTGGAAAATGACTTCCAAAAGTCCCATGGAACAACTTCAACCTTGGCATGGCTCAACCTACGTTGTCGGTTGTTCTGAAGGAAGTTGTGCATCTAATTGAAAAAACATTTGTAAGATGTGGATTATTTCAAAAATGACGGAGGAAGAAAAGACCCAAAATAAAATACGGCTTTGTTAGAAAACGGATGTATAGATGGGACACACGAACGTATCATTGGAGCGTAGGAAGAAGTTCGCCATTTATACATAAATAAGAAAAGCTACACTCAAAAAAATATGTTGGTAAACACAGCAGAAAAGTCTGCTGAAAAGGGGCAAACATTGGTTCAACTGAACATTTTATTTTGTTTTAAAACTATATAGCAACCAAAAATTCGTTGTTGCCAATATAACATTTATCAAGCAACTGAAGATGCTCGCTGTCAGTTGCCATATGTAATAACTTTTCGGCAACTGGCAACGCAACTGAGGTTCGGTTGCTATCGGTAATCGACCCCTTAATGTCATAAAAATAGGAATAAATAAAATTATATCAAATCGTATTCGATTTAAATCGATCGATTTCCACCAAAGCGTATGCCAGTTAAAATTTAGAATTTAATTTCGCTTTAAAAAAAATACCAATATACATTTTTTCCAAATTATGATTTTATTGGTAAGGCACATCAATGACATTTGTATTGTATTTAACTCAACTAGTTTGCCACAAAAACACGAAATTCGGTTGTTTTCTTCCATTATTGGACGTTGTTTACTATTGCCTCTATCTGGTATTATTGAACCCATGTTTTCCACCATTCAATGTTTACTTTACACCGTACCTATGACGTTTAATTTATTGAGAGAATCACACTTTCAGCTACAGCATTATATTTTCAACAGAAAGCACTGGACGACCAAATACACGATTTATTTTGTCCAATAAGGAACCGATTTGACGAACTCGTGTCACAAACTGATCCACAAACTGTTGATGGCACTTCATTTCTATGGAATTTACTTCGTAGATTTCTTGCAGTTTGGTTTGAAGACTCACAGCTGTGGAAGAAACTTTCGTAAAATTCTAATCTTTAACTAATAATCTGTCAATTCATAAATGTCAAATTGGCCATCTGGTTGGAAATAAAAGGGGTTTAAATTCCAAATTTTACATGGCCCACCCTTTGTACTACATATGTACTTTGTGTATGTATATATATAGTTTTGAAGTGCCGGTTTTCATAAAACTAATTTGAATGAAGTAACGAATCGGCAAAATATGGGTCAAATGAGTTACTTATTTACGATTTTCTTCTTCATATGTTCCGCTCATAGATTAACATATCGTCACCTCATTATTGGTTTCAGCCACCGACCATTTTTGAAAAAAATGAGTTAGGAATGGAAGACATATAATATAAATGTCCTCCTTCCAATTCAGAAACTCGTTTCAACATCGACTGTGCTCTATATCCGCAATTTTAACATTTAAAGAATATTGATTTGCTGCGAACGTCACTGTTTGGCTTATACATCAAATGTTTAATACAAAAGTGAAAAAATATAGTTCATTATTGGTTTGCCACATTATCATAACAACCATAGAAGGTTTTATTCGCTCAATAAATTAAACGTCATAGGTACGATGGAAAGTAAACATTGGATGGTAGAAATATGGGTTCAATAATACCAGATAGTGGCAATAGTATACAGTGATCAACATAGGAACAACAACCGAATTTCGTGTTTTTGTGGCAAACTAGTTGTGTTAAATACAATACAAATGTATACCAACGATAAAAGTCAACAAAAAAGTGCAAAATATATTTAAATTTTTCAGTTCTACACCAAAACGACAGGAAAAAGTTAAGTGAACATATTTTGTAACTCCACCTGGTGTAAGGTAATTTTAAATTTAATTGCTCTCATTTCCACAAACCTACGATGAGAGTGTGAAATGAAACGTCAGATGAGAGAATAAGTTTATCTAGGTATGTATTAGTCTATGATAAAAACGAACGTAGATCAAAAAATAAACAATAATAAGAAAAAAATTGGTTTGGCGCACATACATGGTATTTCAATTGTCATTCCAAGGGTATACATACTGCCCAAATTGGATTATAAATGGGGGAGATATAGGCAAGTCCATATTCATACATTGAACCGAAATAACTCCCGAAATAGGTCCAACCGATGAAAAATGAAAATTGTTTTGGAATCCCAATAAGAAGTTTTATCTATGCTACAAATTTGGACCCGATCGGAGAGTTTCACCTAAACTCAACTTTTAACAGAAAAACGTATGGATATGCGGCATAAACAGTTAAATTGAAAACAAAATTGATATGCAGCACAAAAAAAAATTTAAAAATGTTAATAATGTTAATAAAATACATCAATTATATTAAAAGTTCCGAAAATTTATACCTTTGTTGAAAATATATGCCACAATAAATAGAACAAATTAAAAAAATATTCATCCCGCAGAATTTGAGAAAAACGAACTTATACTTTCTTTATCGTTTTTCTCGTTACCGACTCTGTGGCATATGCGCCAAACTAATAATAAGGTGACGGATATGTGTACGGGATGCTCCAATTATATCAGCTGACGTTTCACTTTACGCTGCTTCCGAGAGCAATCCAACGTCTGTCGACCGTTTTTACTTTAACATCGAACAAAATCTTAAATTTTAAAGTTTGTGCATTCACGATGTTCATATATGTATTTATGATTTGTTTATCAAACCTCAGCGACCGAATTCTTCTCTTAAATCTAATATTTGCGACTTCCATTCAGTCAAAAAATTAAGAACGAGTTGGAGCATCTCGTATAATATTAGTTTATGAAACTGGTAGTGTAAATCACAAGCAGGATGATAGAACCATAGACGAATATAGTATAGACACATTTATTCTCTAAATAAATTAAACGCCAAATGACATGAAAAAGTTAAGTGAACATATTTTGTAACTCCATCTGTGAAATGAAACGTCAGATGAGAGAATAAGTGTATCTATACTATATTCGTCTATGGATAGAACGATTATTTTCAAATGGAAGAGAGTTTCAGTTCCATTTGCATTAATAGTCTAACACGGTCTTTATTTAGGATATTTTCCATAGGTTAATTTATATATAGATTTGTTATCCCTTTCATCTGAAGTTTCTCTTTGCGATTCTTCAATGACGAAACGAACTTCGGTCAGCAACATCGAACAAAATCCTCCATTTTTAGTTTTGTGCATTCACGATGTTCATATATTTACATATTTTGAACATTCACAGTAACAATTTCAGCTGTGTTTATCAAATCTCAGCGACAGAATTTTTCTAGTGACGTTCAAACTTGCTACTTCCACAAGTTCGCTTCTCTTCAATCATTAAGCCGATGAGCGAGTTGACAAATATATGTATAAATTAATCTATGACTTCGTCTTCATAAGTTCCGCTAATAAGTTTGTAAGGGTAGTATTCTAGAAGTCCCAAAAGTAAACGTAAACGCAAAAGCAAACGCGAACGACAAAAATGGTAGTTTATATACCACGTCGCGCTTGCGTTTGTTTACGAAGGCTGTCAGTGACATATGCGGTTTATAGAGTTGCCGAACTAAAATAACAATTATAGATTAGAAACAGTAATCTTGAGGGAAATGCTCAGAATGAAAAGGATTAAAAAATGTAGCTCTGGGTCTATTCGGAAATGCAACAACTGTTGCAGATGCTTGTTTGTTGCGCATTTTGTTTGCAATTACGGTCTCAAAACACCTGCAAAGTTGTCAGATGTTGCATTTACGAACGTGCTGCGCATCAGTTGCAGAGCAGTGATGCATTTCCGAAAAGGCCCTCTATTTCAGTAGATCAACAGATTTTAAGATTTCTATTATTTATAATACTGCTAATACCAACAATATTCACATAAAATGTGTAAAAACCTATGTTATTTTGAGGTTCAATGTCAAACATATTTCCCCATTTATATTAAATTAGTTGTCTTTTGAAAAACACGTGCCATTTGGCGGTATGTATTGATTGTAATGTATTGGTTCTTTTGTTTATTATTCTCAACATCAACTGATGTCTATAATTTTTATAAATATATTTATAATAGTTTTGCAACGCATTATTTATTTGAACGTTCCATTTCTAATTTTATTATTGTAAATAAGAATTTCAGTGAGTAAACAATACTTTGAATTATTTAAAAAAAAAGTTTGAGCTCGGTCGTCGAATGCATTTCAGCCAAAATTGGCAACTACTCATAAGCAATGAAATGCAAAATACTGCCATCTGCCCATCTATGATCGACATTTTTCTTTAAATTTGTAATTTTTTCAACTAACGCGAAGAACTGTGGCGTGTTCAGTTTGACAGCTGAACTGATCAAAAACGTTGTGCTGCGTTTTATAAACTACGCATTAAATAACGTAACTCAACGCAGGTAGTCACCGAACTAACTAAACTACCAAAACGACAATAGTAACGCGAAGTGACTGATTCACGACTTATAGAATACCACCCTAAGAGATTCCTCATTTGTCGCATGAAACTCTATTTGCGTTTGAACATATTGTGATTGATTGGCCTACTTTATGGCGCTATTTTCAAAACTATAACTACATCCTAAAAGTATGCTATGATTACTTAATTGAAACTAACATAATACAATCCACAGTATACATAAGGAACTAGAGATGATATCAATTGTACATTAGTACACAGTTGGTTCAATTTCAGGCCAATTTGAATTTCGTGTTGCAAACAAAATACAACTTCCGGAAATATCGACCGAAATAACACAAACTTGTTACTTGCGGCCAAGGAACTGAACTTGGCTCTAGTTTGTCTACCACTTATCTTTGACCATTCGGTTATGTGTATGAATATTTTTGCTATTTCTTCTACATTGTGAAAGCTTTCGAAGAATACATTTTGCCTTCGACCAGTTGAACTTGGACGCGTACGTACGAGTTAAACTTACGTATACGTGCGTGTACTTCGACGTCGGAAGGCAATCCCAACTTATTGGGATTGTTATAAACTTTTAAAATGGATTTTGACATGTTTTTGAAAAAAAAATGTGAAATTAGAGAAAAAATAAAAACATGAAAAACTGGAGAAAAACTTTATTTCGGATCCATTGAGACTACCGGTTTCCAAAAACGGCTCCACCTAAGACAGTCTAGGAATGGAGAAAAACGTATTCAATGAGTGCACTCAGTTCGTACGACCAGTATCGTACATTTACGTACGATACAAATTCTTGTCCAACTTGCGGCCGGCCTTACTCCAAAAATGTTCAAGATACATATACATATACATACATATGTATGTGCATACTTTTCCTAAGAAAAAACAACTTATGCGGTCTTAAACCAAAATTTACTTAATATCGTCTACCCGTTTTCGTGATATGGCAGTTTGATCACTCCCAGCACAGCACCGTTTTCATGTTTTACAAAATATTCGCTAATTTTTATATATTTATTTTACTATAGGCGTGCTTTGGTCCCGCTGCTTGCTTAGATTATCAGCTTCCATTTCAGTTCTAACCAGGCATAAAGTTACCAGCTTGAAAAACCAAAAAAACTGTGTTGGAAATCGTTATCGTTAAGGAGAATAATATAAAAATTTGCAAGAATAACTATAAACCATGCGTTAGAGAAAGACGCTTATATGTATTTCCGGTTGAAAAAGACAGAAAGTTGCCAGTATGAAAAAATCAGAAAGACAATGTTGGATATCGTCATTGTGAGCCAAAGAGAAGAAGAAGAATATACTCATATTCAAGAATGACTACAAACCATGAATTAGAGCAAGACGATTATATATATTATAATAAATTATCGCTAGTTTGGCGTTGTGGTTACTAGGAAGCAAGCGATAATCACTAGCTTGTAGCGAAAACACGCCCTATATGTAGGCAATTTAAAAAATCGGAATTTTCAACTTTTTTTTTTTTTCCTGGAAATCATTCGGTTTGACAAGAACTTATCGATTGTGATTTCCAGGGTTTGGCGTAATGTATATATCTAATGAGTTTTGGATTTTGCTTTCAAGTGGATGCTAATTTTCGACCAGGTTTGCAACCATTGACTTTAGTCTTTCACTTAATAGGCTTGAATGGAAGCATTACGTTATATGCAATGGATTAGAGGTTTATACAACGAAACTTGACACATACGCTCGAATGCAAGACACAGTACACTGATATAAAACATTCCGATGTTGGATATGACGCCATCTATGGACCTTTTGTCTCTATTTAGACCCAGGGTCTTAAAGGTTGTGTTAGTCTTGACAGAACACTGTTTGATTAGTAGGCATGCGACTAGACACAAGGTTAGGGCAGATGCCTTTTATAGATGCAGCAACACTGTGGAAGATCATCCATTCTCTTTGCACTTGTCTAGCACTAGTCCGCAGAAGGATGTCTGCTTCTTTAGGGGCCTACGATAATTGTGTCAGTTAGGCGTTAACCAAGATTTTAAAATTTTTGGAGTACAGCAAATGGTTCTCTGGTGGGGCTAGCACTAATTCTCGTTAGCCCGTAAAATAACAATGGATTACAACGACTAAGGTTTAATTTTTGAGTTGACAATCATCTTCGACTAAACATATTTTAAACTCTAAAGTCTCTTTTTAAGTTAATAGTTGATTGCTCTTTAAACAGCCAAATTTGGGTATTTAAATTATGATCAAGCGGCCATATGATTTTGACAGAAAACAACAAGTACAAAGCTTCTGTGATTGTTAATGTGAAAAGTTAGTGCTGTTTGAACTACACTTCTGCTTACATTCTTTCCACTTTCATTAAATATTTTGTATTTTATCACTTTAATTTTCTTGCGAAAATATCGCGAGCTTGACGATTCACTGATAAATGTATGAATACCGGTTATTTTTCGTGACATTTGCCAGAGTAAAACAGTAAGATTATTTGACAAAGCACTGAAAATCCTTCGCATTTAAATCCAGATCAAATAAAACCCAAAATCAACTGGTTACGAATTTAAATAACCACTCAATAATTAGGCCTAAGTAAGTCGTTCATCGACTGTCACCAACACTTCAACGAACCTATGCACCTTATCAGCTCATCGCCGTCAGCCTTCAACAGATCTGCTGGTAGTCCATCGGCACCTACAGCTTTGTTGTTTTTAACCCGAAAATATCTGTTCTGACCTCGTCTTGATTAGAAGGTGGCAATTGCAAACATGGACAAATATTTGCACGATTTCCTCATCTGCATTCGATTTTGTTTGATACAAGTAATACAGTACAATGATCTCTCCTTATCTCTACTCTGTACATCTGAGACAAGATTTCCATTAATATTTTTGCAATATGCGGGCTCTGGACCATGATTGTTAGTTAAGCTATTAACTTTTTGATAGAATTCCTTCCTTATGTACATTTAAATATTTCCACTCTCGCGCTTTCTCCATTGTTGTATTTTGATTTAAATAGGGGGAGTATTTTACTCCTTTTCTCTTATACCACTCAGCCGTATTGGGAGGATGTTCTCTTCTTTTTTTAGTTTTATTGTCATTATAAACGGTGGCGGTTTCCATTTTACCAGGATTCATTTTGCAGCCGCTCATTATGGATCAGACGCTGACGTATGGTTTTTTCTTCGGTTTTTATTCGGCGTTGAATAATGTCTCATTAGGCTTCTAAGAACATAAGAAATGTCTTAATAGACAGATGAGCTTCAGTGACTATTGTCACCTGATAACATGAGATGCACCAGGTTTAGAATATCATTCTGGTTGGTCCTCCAGTCGCCTTCTCACTTTAGAGACTAGAGCCCTGCAACGGCACACATTTTCGCATAAACGAAAACATTCGTATGTAATATACACACACTACTTCACTTCAGTTGTGTGTGCGAAGAGAGGTACACCCCCATACCGACGCTTTGCAGTATGAATAGGTACGAGAAGATAACAACGAAAGTACACTGACGTATTCGTATTCGTAAGCGCCGTGTAAACCGAAGTAAAAGTTGCCGGTAACTTGTGTACATGAAGCGAATATACGAGTAATATACGGTTATTATCGAGGTGAATATGGGGAAACGTCATATTTAGAAATTGGTGTGTTAAGATAGATCAGAAGTAAAATAATTAAAATTAAACACTTTTTGTAGATTTTTATTATTTTGTATGGTTCTGAAAATATGTTGTTCAGTTTTATATTGTTGTTTTTTACTGTTTAATTTAACAAATATAGTTTTCCATAACCAAACGATTTAACTTACCATTCTATTAACAGTGATTGAAAAAATTTGAGTAAATTTTTATTTTATTTCATCATTTAGAATCACTAAACACACTGAGCATTGCAAAGAAAATAAAGTAAACAAACTTACGGTATATTCTACGTGTTCGGTGTAGTTTGCTCTGTCTCGTAGTATTTTATCACATTCTCGCTTACAGAATACGAACAAAGCTCTCTTCCTATTACCGAATACCGAGAACCAGTGTATGTCAATCGGAGCGAGTACGATGATCTGACCGTACCGGTATGCTGTGCTTCTCTTTTTATTCGTTTTGTTGTTTACATTTCTTCATTCGCAAGGTGCCGGTACAGCAGTAAAATAACAAACAGAAAATCTTCATGCATGGCTCTATTAGAGACCATCAGACAGGGGCTTAAAAATAGCATTACCATGGAGCACTTTTCATAATTTCGTAAGTAGGGAGTCGCTTGGGAATTTAATAAAGTTATTCCCATAATAAATAACAATGAGAGAGCTTTGGGCAAATATCTCATATCCATGGCTGAACTGGAAGAGATTGTAGTATTAGAACAGCTGATTTTGATTTCTTATGACCCTATATATTTGTAAAAAAAAAATGGTTTCCCATGATATCCATTCTCAAGATCTGCGCCCACTACCATTGCAGCAGTGATGTACATGTGTTAAATTTGACAGTTATCACCAGTTTTTGAGTGGGTAGTTAAGTATGGGATTACTTAATCGTAATTTAAAGTTAATTAGAGGTTAACTTTGTATTTTGTGTTTCAGTAACGAGTTAATGTAGCCCGACATATTGTTACCGATTATGGCAGCCCTTACAATTTTCTTCGAAAAAACATCTGTTTTAGGTCAAATACCAAAACAACAAAGGGAAACAACCAAATGAAATTATGTAAAATATGAATTAAACAAAAATGTATAGAAAACTATGTATGTTAACTATCCATGACAAAGTATGAGTACAAACAATCAAAACGAAAACATGTATTTTATACAATGTAACATTTTTCATGTTGACAATCAGTAATGCGATTGTCAAAATCATTTTGTTCTCACTACAAGCTAACCCATAGAGTAAATCTTACTAGAGAGAATATTTGCATCATCCGACTTTTCCTTTGACACTCTTCGTGGTGCGGTCGGTGTGATAGAGAGAGATGTTTGACGAAAAGTGGCATACACCAGGTGGAATTACAATAACTTCTGACTTTAATTTTTCATGTCGTTTTGGGAGAAAAACTGTGAAATTTAAATGTGTTTTACACTTTTTTATTGACTGTTATTGTTAGCATACATTTATGCTGTATTTAACACTATAATTTTAACACACAACACGAAATATCGTTGTTGTAATTTTGTTGGTTGTTTTGAACCATTGCCCTATCTGGTACTATTGAAGCAATAGTTTTCAACATCCAACGTTCATATCACACCAGGCCAAATGTCATAAATTTGCTGGGAGAAATGTTAAGTCTAGTATAGTAATTCTTGGTGGCCTTGGAGTAATACCAAAGTTTAATCCTCCTCGGCTAAGTGGAATAGAGATTCCACTGTCAACTCACGCCAAGTACTTGGGCGTGATTCTAGACCCGACATGTGCAAACTGACACAAACGCATTTCAAATCAGTTTTACGAATTTTGCGACTGTGTTAAGTTGAACGGAGCAAGCAGAACAAAAGCAGAGAAAACAAAAGTAGTACACTGAGTAAAAAATTAAAATTAAAAAAATTAAAAATTAAAACTAAATCTTAAAAAAAAATCAAATATCAACATCTCCAATGATTATTTCCCCCTCGTAAAGTTTTATTCTTAATAAATCACATAGGTGTTCATCCGTTAATTTGTTGCGATATTTACTTTTAATTTATTTTTTAAGTGTAGTGTTTTTTATTACAAATAATTTTACTTGCAGAGCGATACGGTGTTGCTTGGTCAAATGCAGAACAGCAACTGACTTTGAATCGGTAAACAAGCAGCAAGCTTTCGGACATGTTGGTGTGAAAAAACGATCAAGCTACTATCGGTGTGAAAACACGATGACTCAAAAGAGTACTAGCTGCACATCTATGTTCTAGACCCTAAAATTTCCTGGAAGCGTAACATAGAGCACCGTGCACAGAAGGCAACCGTTGCGTACTACGCTTGTCGGAAAATGTTCGGAAGCCGGTGGGGTCTCCGACCGAAAATGGTGCTATGGATGTACACTAGTATAATCAGACCAATACTCTCCTATGAAGTAATGGTATGGTGGCCTGTCGCAGGGAAGACGTCCACCATGAATCTGTTGTATAGAGTACAGAGATCGGCTTACATCGGCATAACAGGGGCAATGAGGACGTGTCCCTTAATGCAATGCTTCATATTATACCAATCGACCTTCACATCACAGCTAGTGGGGCCTGGAATGCCACCCGACTAAACGCTCTTTATATGGATATGCTAGAATACTACATATAGTCCAAGAGAACTCAATGTAACCACCGATTACTGCACCCCTCATTGACGTTCGATAACCTATTCGATATCAGGTTTCCCAGAAGAATATAGTGGGATAAAGGTGAACCACTGAGAGGTTTTGATATCAAAGTATTTACGGACGGATACAGAATGGACCGCCGAACCGGCTCGGGTGTCTTCTCCGAAGAGGCAGGCCTCAATTTATCATTCAAAGAAGCCTACGCCGCACTTATACTACAGCGAAAAACAGAGCGCATTGGAATATTTGTAGATAGCCAAGCGGCTCTCGTATCACTCAAATCTTACAACCCTGCATCTAAACTCGTTAGTGAATGTGGGGAAAACTTGTCGATATGGTTCTTGCTTCGATACCAGGCTACAAGGGTCGCCTAGGGAACGAAAAGGAAGACGAACTAGCTAGGGCAGGATCCTCTTCCACCGAACTCCACATAGTGTCAGCCGCAACGCCTATAGGGTTGGTCAAAAGAGATATTTTCCTGCATTACCTTGAACGAGCGAAGACCAGATGGGATAGAATATAACATTCACCGGACTAACTTCCTGATCAGCCATAATCGGGGAGACATATCTAGGCTAGCTGGCGTGCTAACCGGGCACTGGCCAATCGGTAATCACGCCAGATGGTTAAAGCTGTCATATAATGACCACTCCCGTGCCTACGATGACGCTGAAGAGGAGGAGCCGGTGGAGCATCTCCTCTGCAGTTGTCTGGCTCTGATGAATAAACGCCTGAAGACTTTGGCCGCACCTTCCTGTATAACCTCACAGAAATACACAAGATAGATCTAGGGGATCTAATAAGGTATCTCCGATTAACAGGCTGGATATAGACACGGTACTTTGGACTTTCCGGAGTGATGTGGTATGCAAAACGGTGTCTCAAGACACTAATTGATGCTAAATAGTATCTTTAGCAACCACGAAAACCAACCAACCAATAGCAAACATTGTGTGGTTAAATAATCGTTAACCATTGACTGACAAACACAATTTGATGTTTAATCACAATTTAACTTAGAAACGATGATGACCACTGACTGAAAAACTGGTCATTAGAGTCATGAAACAAAAACAACCTGCCTGTTGTTGGTGCGCAAAATCACAACCACTCCTACTGCTTCTAACTCAGTTTATTGTGGTATCCTGTTCTGGTCTTAGAAACTTTTGCAAACATCTCACATATCGTCACCTGAAATGCCCAAAGGCGTAACCCTCACAATATACAAATTGTGTTTTTTGATTGAATATAATACTCCACGCTAAAATATATATGTGCAAAATAGTAGACTTCCAAGTTTCTAAGGTAAGCTGTGGAATGAACGCGTTTAAAACTGAAATACTTTGGATTTTATAAGGTTTTTTGCTTCTCCTGTAAAATTTTGAAAATGAGGGTTACGTCTTTGGGCATTTTAGGTGACGATATTCTTATATTCCACAATCATTTGAATTCAACATTTTCGAAAGGAAATAAGGTGCAATCTCTAAAATTTCTTCTCCTATTTGCTATAATGATAATCTACTTATACTGGGTGATTTTAATTTGCCTCATGTATCGTGGTCGCCATTACTTACTTACTTATTTATGTGACCTCAAACAACCCAGAGGGGTCAAGGGCCTTACAAAATGAGGATAACATGTTTCTCCAAACGGCTCGATCTTCAGCTTTTCTCCTCCTCCTTTTCTGGTAACACCAAGCTCTCGCAGGCTATCTTCCACCTGGTCCTTCCAGCGAAGTCTTGGTCGTCATATTTTTCGATTTACTTCGAGTACGACTTCGAATACCTTTCGCTCTGGTTCATTCTGATCCATTGTACTGACATGGTCTAGCCAGCGTAAACACGTTATTTTGATTCACATAACTACGTCGATGTCGGGATTCGGAATATACAATTCGTGGTTCATCCAACGTCGATACTCGCGTTCTCTATTACAGGACCATATATTTTAGGAGCATTTTTCTCTCGAAGACTCCCTGTAATGTTTCATCAGCGTGCGATATGACGCAGGATTCTGCGCCATAAAGCAAGACAGGTTGTATGAGATATTGATAAAGTTTGATCTTTGTTTTTCGAGGGACGGTCTTACCCCTGAAGTCCTTTCTTAGCCCGCACAGTTCTGTTTGATTACTAAGGCTGACATTTTTATTTTTGTTTACTGTAGATCCGAGGTAAATGAATTCATCTGCTACCTCAAAACTATAATGGTTATCAACGTTCACCCATTCCTCCAATCGGGTGGATGTCCTACTTGTCGAAACCATTAATTTGGTCTTGTCCTCGTTCACTGCCAAACTCACTTTTGCTATTTCTTGATTCTTGATAAAATTGCAGTAATTTGTCGCAGAGTTTGCCCAGTGATGTCTAATTCATCACCATACACGAGCAGCATGTAGCTTTTGCTGCTGATTTCTCACGATGATCTCAATTAAAATGTTGAAGCGATCGCATTATAGGGTGTCGCCATGCCTCAGGACACGCTTCGTACTAAATGGTTCGGTGAGATCTTTGCCAATCTTTATTGAGGATTTCATGTCGGTCAGTGCCAGTCTACAAAGACCTGTCAGTATAGCAGGAGTTCCAAGCTGTGACATATCTTGTTGCAGTTTATCCCGTATCGGGCTATCGAAGGCAGCCTTATAATTCACAAAGAGTTGGTAGGTGTCGATTTGATTTTCGTGGGGTTTCTCCGCTATTTGTCGTAATGTAAATATCTAGTCGATAAATGATTTTCAAAGCCTAAAGGCACACTCATAACGTCCGATCAGGTCTGCAACAAACGGCTTTAGTCTTTCGCACATTACGCTCGAGAGGACCTTGTAAGCGAAAATTGAAGTAACGCAAAAATTTAATTAAAATCTCCGAACCCTGCGTTTACATGAGACAATGCAGTATATTGGTTGTCAAAACAGAAAAAATGTTTGTGTAACGTAGGCATCCAGACAATTATAAAGACAATACCCTCTTATGTAACCATCGTTAGTATCGTGTCGTGTGAATTCAATATCATTTACCAAAATCTACAAATAAAAATACAACGAATAACAACGAATTTGCCGAACTTTGCTGTCTTTGAAAAATGAGAAACAGTGATGAAGGCAATTGAAGACAAACATAGAGGAATTCTATACCTATGTTGAATGTTGGAAAATATTGATTTAATAACACCAGATAGAGGCAATGGCTCAAACCCACCAACAGAAAAACAGCAATGGCATTTCGTTTTGTGCGTTACAATTTTTGTGTAAATACTAGTACCCTGCATTAATGCACTCTTTTTTAGAATACATTCATTATCTCACTGTACCACTACCAACGGTCCGAATAGTGTAAACAACGAAATGAAACGATACGTTCCTGTGTGCTCTTGGAATGAATGTTGTATGGATCTCTGCTCTGTTAACTACTCTGTTCGTCTCAATTCTGTTACTCATTTTACTCAGTAAATGTTCGTGAATGTAAAAACCATTCGAATACATAAGAACTATTCGAATGAAAAAACGGTAAATTATGAGTGGTTATGGGTCTCATTTCCTTTCTCGTCAATGAAAAGATCAGCAACGATGTGTGAAGACTAAAGAAATAAATATTAGTTTTTTATGAGTTTAACTGGAAAAATATTGTATTAGAATGTGGAAATTGATGAAGTAAATTATATATATTGATGAAGTAAATATTATATACCTAAAATAATTTATTAAACATTAAAAATATGTAGTCCTCAACTCAATCGGCCGCTGTGGGTGAAGAAAATAGTATTGTTATTCCAAAGAAATTAGAACTTCAAATCATACCAAAACAACATTTGCTTTAGTTACGCTTTTTTTAATATGTCTCGTGAATACATCTCATTATTCGAATAGTTATGCTTGTCTCTAAAGACGTTTTACTCAATCTAGTTAATACTCCTTCATACAAGAACTCTCTATGCTCGGTTTCATCGTGTTTCGTACCCGATACAACACGCTGCGAAGAATGGTCGTATGTATCGTACTCTAATCGCTAGAATAAGAACATTGTCACATTCAAAAAACAGGAATGTATTTGAATGTGTGAAAATGTATACTCATGCATATCTCATGAGTATACCACAAATGTATACTAACAATAAATATTAACAAAAAAGTCCCCAAAAATTTCACAGTTCTCAACCAAGGTACCGTGCAATAACTCCCAAATGAAATAACTCCCAATGAAATAACTCCCAATGAAAAAAATTCCAATAAGAATGAAATAACGCCCAACTGAAAAAAATGAAATAACTCCCAAAGGCAAAAATGAAATAAGTCCCAATTTCTGGGACTTTTTTCAAAATGTAAAAATAAAACCCAATAAAAATGAATTAACTCCCAATGATATAAGGCCCAACAAAAATGAATTAACTCCCAATTTTTTTTTGGTTTCCTTTTACAGAACGCTTTTTATTTCATAATTATATGTAAGCATATACATAATCGTAATAATAATTACGATCTAGCCGCCGGACCCGCGCCGCGCCGCGTCGCGCCTCCGCTCCCCCCCCCCTCCCGGTTGACATACATACCTTTTCATAATATTCAATATGAATCAAAAGAAGTTGCTTAAAGCATCCAAGCGGTACAATTGAAAAAGTGCCATCGATTAAAATTCGTCTAGAATTGTTGTTTTGCTTCTTTGGAGTGAAATAAATGCCAAGTAGTTAAAAAAAATGAAATAAATCCCAACATAATTTTGTTGGGAGTTATACGACTTAGAAGTTATTTCATTATGAAATAACTCCCAATTAGAAATTATGACATAAGTCCTAACGCATTGGGATTTATTTCATAATGATATTATTCCCAATTTATATGGAATTTTGTTAATTTTTTGTTGGGACTTATTTCACTTTTTTTTGGGATTTATTTCATTTGGGAGTTATTTCACGGTACCCTCAACCAACACGATATCAAAAGTTCAAAAGTTCTTGTAGCTCCACCTGGTGTAAGTCAATTTATGTCAAATTTCTCTCTATCACACTGACGTTATCACGAAGAGTGTCAAATGAAATGTCAGATGAGAAGAATGGCAGCTCTATATGACATTACTCTATGGTTCGATATATAGTGATGATATTTCATGTAAACAATTTAAGGTTTTCTGGCGAGAATTTTTCGTCAACATATCTTATTTTATTTTTAACGTGAGAGCTTCTAGTGGCAGTTTATTGGTCTCGAAAGTTGGGATATATAATCCGGCCTATCTCCGCTGTGTGTCGTCATATTTGAAAAATCGTTCAGTTTGGAAAGCTTGTGAAAATACCTTTAAAAAAATTTGGAGTTTTCTATTGCGAGAAAAATTTGAATTTTATAATTGTGGTAGTAACTTTTTGGTAAACAGTAAAATAATTTCAAAATATGAACAACGGAAAAAGGTCTTGGTACGAATCAGATAATAGTCAAGTCTTTCAGCTTTAATTTAAGCTTTATTGTAACCCGTGAACATTTCAAAGCTCGGAGATATTATGGCGCAAGAAAGGTTCAATCGATGGTAGCAAAAAACAGGGCCGGGCGGTGGACTTAATTCAATTATGTGGAATTACATCGAAATATGTGTTCTTCGTTGAAAGAAAATAAAAGATTGTTTTTTGTAATTTCAAGTGAAATTGGATAATTTTTGAACAATTTGGCTTACTCTGGTGGCAACACTAATATTTACTCCATAGAGTAAATCTTAGAAGAGAGAATATTTAACTCATCTGGCTTTTCCTTTCACCCTCTTCGTGGTGCGGTCGGTGTGATAGAGAGAGAGATGTTTGACGAAAAGTGGCATACACCAGGAGGAATTACAATAACTTCTGACTTTAATTTTTCATATCGTTTTGGTGAAAAACTGTGAAATTTAAATGTGTTTTACACTTTTTTATTGACTGTTATTGTTAGCATACATTTGTGTTGTATTTAACACTATAATTTTAACACACAACACGAAATATCATTGCTGTTATTTTGTTGGTTGTTCTGAACCATTGCCTCTATCTGGTATTATTGAAGTAATTCTTTTCAACATCCAACGTTCATATAACACCAGGCCAAATGTCATAAATTTGCTGACAGAAATGTTGAGTCTAGTTTAGTAATTAGTCTATGGTTTACTCCATGAATGAGGGAAGTACGAGTGTATTAGTAAAAAATTTCAATGTATTGCTATTGTCTCCGCACAACTGCCTCATGTAAATGCCAAGCAAGCCTTGCGACGATGTGCCAATATATATACTCTCTATTTTATTTTATTTATTCAAGCTCAAGACCATTCTATACCTCTATTAATAGAGATATAGTTTGTTATTAAAAAAGTTTTGCAAAATGCATCCTCATGATTCCCGGCAAACCGTATAGCTATTTCAGATCTCGCCACAGATCTTCATCAGCGGTTTTTGTGCTTGCGATATTTTTCGAACACTTGGATTATAAAGGATTATCATATGAATTGAGGTTTCTTGGTATCTTAAATAGTCAAATAGTAACGGGTTTTTCAACAGAGACGCTACAAAAGTAAATCGATAGGGACATCAAACGACGCCATATTTTTTCCCGCTCTTTTGACATTTCTCTTCACTAAGGTTTGCCATTTCATCATGAAAAGATATACGAGCCAACAACGAGTCGAAATTATTAAAATTTACTACCGAAATTTGGAGTCAGTGGCCTCAACTTTAAGAGCGCTACATCCAATTTATGGTCGTCGTAAAAAATTTGAATCCACAGGCACAGTACAAAATGTTCCCGTGCCAGTGAGACAAAGAAGTGCCCGTAGTGTCGAGAATAGTGCTGCCGCTGAGGCTTCAGTTCAAGAAAGCCCAAATGTGTCTCTAACACGTCGTTCTCAAGCGTTGGGCATGTCTGCGACGTCGTTGTGGCGAATTTTTCGAAAAGATCTTGGCCTACATCCTTACAAGATCAGATTGACGCAAGAACTGAAGCCGCTTGACCACCATAAGCGTCGTATGTTCGTGAATTAGGCTGAGCAACAACATGAAAATGATTCGGATTTTCATCGGAAAATCATCCTGAGCGATGTGGCTCAATTCTGGCTGAATGGCTTCGTCAATAAGCAAAATATGCGTTATTGGTCAGACAGCAATCCACACGTAATCCATGAGTCATAAATTGCATCCCGAAAAATTACGGTTTGGTGCGGTTTATGGGCCGGCGGCGTCATTGGGCCGTACTTCTTCCGTGATGATCAAGACCGACACATTACTGTGAATGCGAATCGCTACCGTTCAATGATAACCGAATATTGTTGGCCCCAATTAGATAATATGGACTTGGAGGGCATGTGGTTCCAACAGGACCGCGCCACAAGCCACACAGCGAATGCCACAATCAATTTATTGCACACCAAGTTTGGTGAACGTGTTATCTCACGAAATGGCCCAGTCGATTGGCCGCCTCGGTCGTGCGATTTGACGCCGTTAGATTATTTCCTGTGGGGCTACGTCAAGTCTATAGTCTATGCCAATAAGCCAGCGACGATTGATGAACTTCGTACGAATATCGAACGTGAAATTGCAGCAGTATCGGCCGATTTATGCTTGAAAACCGTCGAAAATTGGGTTCAGCGTCTGGACTTCTGCAAGCGTGCACGTGGTGGCTATGCAAAAGAAATTGAGTTCCATACATAATGGCATCGAACGTACTTTCACAGGAATAAAGAATTTCATTGGTATCTAAAACCGGTTTTGTTTTATTTAAAAAAACTTTTGTAGCATATTTAAATTTTTACCAAAATCACATTTAAATATAAATAAAAGATAATTGCGAAGTCCACCTAAAGTTTATTAAATGTTTATTTGAGCAGACTCTGCAAATACTAACATTTTCAAATCAAGACATCAATAGCGATTACTGTATCTTTACTTTAATTTTGATAAATTTGCTATACGCTTTACATAAAAATCAACTACTGTGCACAGGTAAGATGGCGAATACAACTGATATTTATAGCAGAATTCAAATATTTGGTGCAAACGAAGTATATTGACCTCAGTGCAAAATAATATTCTCAACCCATTAAATTCAAATCCAAATTGGTATCAGCAATTTCGGAACAATATAACCAGTAGTAGTGCCTACTCTCCCAATTGTCCATACAAGATTTCCTCTCTTCCTACATGTATATTTGTCATCATAAGACTTATCACAACAGGCTCTTGATTTCCTGAGGTATCGCAACAAAAACAACAAACATTTGTACAATTTAGAGCGATAATTGTTTTTATAACGCTTGGAAATAAAGAAAGTGTTTAAACACTTCGTTGTTATCTACGGCAATTTAGTTTTCAAACGATTTCATAAGTTTGTATTCGCTTATCGGAATCATTTATCAAAAGTGTTTAACATTTCACTTGATTTGAAGGTGAAGTTCAATATTAGTTGCCCCATATTTAGACTGCATCGAGTGCTCTCTAACCTCATATACTTCAAGTATGAGGGCAAAAACAATAAGCGTGTTCTTTTGTATGATTCTTAAGAAAGCTACCGTTGTTAAAAATTAAACAAACATAGCTTAGGTGCATACATTCTCACATATAGATGTCGCTTATATTATATCCCATTATGATAATGATGAAAATGCAATATGGCAATGCTGTGTGGTTTGTTAGCGACAAGTTAATCTAATATAAAGACTGTCGCTAAAGCTACGCGCTATAGCCCATACAAATTATAACACTTTTGTTCCTAGCAGCGTATCAAACAAAAACACGCCTACTATGGAGACTAAGCACACACTGCAGATCATTGCCATCTAATGTAAAATGCGATCACTATGGAACCGATGTGTGTTATCTAGGATACAACTAAATTAAATTCATCGGTGATAGTTAGTTATCTGTGAGGAATTTCTCAATTCATTATCATTTTGATGTTTTTATTTATATAAGCAAAAACATCAGATTTAGATCGGTGACTATAATCTAGTAGTTTTACCTAATCAATTATATTTGTTAGAGGAAAAACACAAAAGATTTAGTTGGAAATTATTAGGTGATAAGAAGAAATTGTTCCCAGATTATTCATGCACCCGCTGTATGTTCGTATTAGTAGCGGCTGCTAAAATAGAAGATCGTGAGCAGCAGATGACAAAAGTAAAGCAAAAAGTGAAACATCGCACAGTGTTTTGTTTCCTGTGATACAAAAGGTGCATACAGTTGCGGGTAAAATAATAGTAGTGCTACTATACTACTCTAGATATAAAATTACATGAGATCACCCGGTTGGAACTAAGTTCCTTTCGCTATATTATATACTAGTTAGTTCCACCACGTCTAAGACGCCTGTTGAAAAATACTGTAATTTAAATGGATCTTTAAGAAAAGATACCCTTGTAAAATGATAAACTTTTTTTTAGAAAATTTCTAACCGGTATTTGGTAATCCACCGACGTTCGGATGAGTGTGGCCAACGTCGTTCGGATACTGGTGGCCAATTGTGGCTAATATGCATGTAAACAGCTACATATAATAATGGATGATCGAGTGTCATAATTTGGGCGAGCTTTTCATAATATGGAGTTTGTCCTACTGGGTCGACACTTTCACATAAAGTACAGCAGAAAAAGATGATCCCATATGTCAACAACCGCGGTACAAGAGACTGAAAAGGGAGGAAACCCAACTATTTTGGCGGAAAAAATGACAACGGCAGCAGAGGGAGAGTGAGAAACCCAAATTATAATTGGCGAATCCCGAAAATTGTTCCAGAGGGTAAGAAGATCGAATAACGGGCCTAATAATGGGCTGCCCTTCTGCAAGCACGAGAATGGGAATCTGGTGACTAATAAGTAGTGTGTGCTCAAACTGTGGATTCTGTGCAGACTACCGTGGAATGGGCCCTTTGTCCATGGCATATAGGGTTCTGTCGGGCATAATATGCGAAGGACTGGGGCCGATTGTCGCTGACCCGATTGGACCATAACAGTGCGGCTTTGGGCCTGGAGGATCGACAACCGACCAGATAATCCTTGAGAAGACCCGCGAAGAACAAATCGACACCTATCATCTATTTGTTGATTATAAGGCGATCTTCGATAGCCCGATACGGGAGAAACTCTATGAAGCAATGTCTGAGCTTGGTATTCCTGCAAAACTCATACCCCTTTTGCAGGATGACCTTGACGAACACCAAATCCGCAGTGAAAATTGGTAAGGATCTTTCCAAACCTTTCGAGACTAAGCGAGGCCTCCGACAAGGTGGCACCCTATCGTGCGATCTCTTTAACATCTTAATAGAGATTATTCTGAGAAAAGCTGCAGTCAACATGAATAAAACCATCTTATGATATAGATATCATTGGACGCACAGTTAGAGAAGTTACTGCGGTGTTTTCGAGAATTGAGAAAGAGTTGACAAAAGTGGGTCTGACGGTAGATGGGGACAGGGCGGAATTAATGGTTTCAACGGGCGGGGCCTCCACGCGATTGGGCCAAAGCGTGAACGTTGATAACCGTTATAATTTCGAGGTGGTGGACGAATTTATGTACCTCGGATCTGCCGTGGACAACGTCAGCCTTGGGATCAAGCGGAGAATTGTGCTTGCGAATAGATGTTTTTTTGAGCTAGTCGGGCACTTTGGGGATAAAGCCCTCTCTCGAGTGGCAAGGGTCCAACTATACCGGACTCTCATACAACCTATATTACTTTATGGCGCAGAAGCCTGGGTCTTATCGCAAGCAGACGAAACATCTGTAGGAGTCTTCGGGGGGAGGATACTCCGGAGAATTTATAGCCCTATAGTGCACGACGGCGAGTATCGGTGACGCATGAACATGAGCTGTATGAGCTATATCCCGACATTGACATGGTTAAGCGGATCAGGATAACGCGATTGTGCTAACTAGGCCATGTCAGTAGAATGAACTCGAGGGAGGACGTTGAATGGGAAGACCAAGACTCCGCTGGAGGGATCAGGTTGACAAATCCCTGCGTACACTTGGTATTGCCAACTGGAGGGATGGGGCAGGAGATCGGACTGGTTGGCTGAATGTGTTATCGTCGTTTCGTAACGGGGGTTGTTGTTCGAGGCCGGATAAGTAAGTAAGTATACGGCTGGGGGAATCTATGCCTGACGATTGGAGTCTCAGTGTATTATGTCCTGTATTCAAAAAGGGTGATCCTTGTGTATGTTCCAACTATCGCGGTATCAGTCTTTTATCCATCGCGTATAAGGTCTTGTCGAGCGTATTATATTAAAGACTAGAGGCGATTATTGAAAACCTGACTGACCAAATATTCACGCTACGCCAGATCCTGGAAAAGACTCACGAAAAGCAAATCGATACATACCACCTTTTTGTCGATTACAAGGCTGCATTCGATAGTCCCATACGAGAAAACTGTACGAAGCTATGTCTGATCTTGGGATTCCGGCAAAACTGATCCGTCTCTGTAGAATGACGCTGACCAACACCAAATCTGCAGTGCAAGTGGGGAAAGACCTCACTGAACCATTCTGTACCAAGCGAGGATTTAGACAAGGCGACACACTTTCGTGAAATCTCTTCAACATCTTAATGGAGATAATAATGAGAAAGGCTGCAGTAAATACGAACAAGACCATTAACACGAAAAAACATATGTTGCTGGCGTATGCTGACGCAATAGACATCATCGGGCGAGATTTGCGAGAGGTTACTGCAGTATTTCCAAGAATCGAAAAGGAATCAGCGAAGGTGGGTCTTGCTGTTAATGAGGGCAAGACAAAATTGATGGTGTCAACGACTAGAGAAACCTCTCGACTTGGTCTGCACTTGAACGTTGACAACCGATTTAATTTTGAAGTGGTAGATGAATTTGTCTACCATGGATCCGCCGTGAACAAGGACAACTACGTCAGCCTGGAGATTTTGGGCTCAGCAAGCAGTTTAGGAACAAAGCCCTCTCTCGACGGACAAAAGTCCAGCTATATCAGACTCTCATTTTACCTGTCTTGACAAATGGCTCCGAAACTTGGGTCATATCACAAGCGGATGAAAAACACCTGGTAGCTGTAAAGACCAGGCAGAAGAATCCCTCCGTATCCTTGGTGTTACCAAGTGGCGAGAAAGGCGAAGGATTGAGCTAGTTGGAGGAATATGTTGAAATTTGTTTAATTTGTTTGTTTAATTAATATTTGTAAGACGTTTGATCTCATGAGGTTGTAAAATAGTCAATAAAAGTAAGTAATTAATTACAAACAGATTATTGAGAAATATAGATTCTTAAAGAAAATTACAAAGTTAAAAAATACAAGTATAATTTAGAAACAATTCACATCCCTTTTTTAACTTTTTAAATTTTGATGTTAATTTTGCTATTATTTTGACCGCAGATGTTCATCCGGTTTCGTACACAAGTTGTTAATGGCATTGGAAAAGTGTTCACCAAATGCAAGTGGAGTTAGAAAAATTACATATTTCTTAAATTATAAATACTAGACTTCATTTTAAAGCTACTAACTTCAAATTTTGTATACAGTTTATTAACCCATTAACAGCTGACCCCCGATTCCGTTGTCCAATTTTGATGAAATTTGGCATTTAGTAGTTAGAACAATTAAATTTGCGTAACATTGTTTTTTTAAATTTTTGTTCGCCACACATGAGCCTATGGCCTTTGAGTATTTTTACACCCAGCCATTAACGTTCTATACTTATAATATGTTTCTTTGTTTATTATCTTTCGATAATAGAAAACCCTCGATGGTGAAATATAAGTGGTGGAATTGAAAGTCTAGGGACATTTTCTAGATGGCGTAGAAATGGTAGAGATCATAGATAAAGTAAACTAAGAGATGAAGCACAAGTGTTGGAAAAATTTTAGTGTAATTGATAATTTTCTAGGTGTCGTTACAAGTAATAAATGAAATTTTTTTGTTCCCAAAAAAAATGTAAACAAAGATGATATTAAAATTTGAAAATTGCATATCAAATGAAAAAATTATTTTCAACTGCTAAACAGGAGTACAGCATTTAACTTAAAGTGGAATATCTAATGGACATCGAATTGCAAAGACATGCCATGCCGCCACCATCTATGTCCTCATAAAGTGATTCTTCCCCGGTTCAGCAACCATTCCTGGTTGAGAGTCCTCAGACACTCTAACTGGTTTGGCATCTTTGACCACAGAAGGTGCTACAGTTTTTGGGCGGTGGAAGTTTTTAGATTAAAATGCGTTCCGGCGTGTTCAGACTTACGGGGGTTCTCCTGTTGATAGCTCCAATACCGGCCTTAATGGATTTGAAATAGGTTTTTATATTAGGAAACAAAATTCATTATTTCAAATTATTCAAAGATTCTCACATTTTCCCTTGATTAAATTATTTTCACAAAACCTCCCACAATTTTGAATAAATTAAAATAAACGTCACTGAGAATTATGGGAAACTTCAGTGAAAGTGACGGTAGTACACATGACAAAATAAGTAAGGTAGAAGCAGTAGGCATTTTGTTTTTATTTCAGGAGCCGACCTTGTCAAATTCAATCGATCGATGTATTTATTTCAGGTTATATCAGAAGGAATTGCTGTAATTTTCGGCAACAACCACAAGGACAAGAAAAAATTTCGTCTCCTATTTTAACGACACCACATGTACTAGATCCATCTTGGAATTAGTATAAACAACATTTGACAAGGTCGGACCACAACGACAAGAAAAAAATTAAATCAGCTGTTCTAACGCTTCCACCTGTAATAGATACACCTTGGTAGTACAGGACAGCACCTATTCAAAAAAGTTGACAACGGTCGCGCTGTATCTATTATTTCACTTTTCTATGGTGGAAATCACAGATAAAGGAAATAACAGATATAGCGCGACCATTGCCAACATTGTTCACTAGGTGCTGTCCTGTATTACTGTCACTTTCACTGAAGTTTCCCATAATTTTCATTGACGTTTATTCAAAATTGTGGGAAATTTTTGTGAAAGTAATTTAAACAATTGAAAATGTGACAAAATTTATGTGGTTTTACATAATAGCATTTGTTTCGTATATAAAAAACTATTTGAAAGCAATGAGGCCGGTGTTGGGATATCAATAGGAGAAAAAAGATGAACATCCCGGAATGCCTTTTTAATCTTAAAACTTCCCCGCCCAAAAACTGTATCAACTTCTGTGGTCGCAGATGCCAAAACCGTTAGAGTGTCTGAGGACTCTCAACATAGAATGGTAGCTGAACCGGACGAAGAATTAATTTATTAGGACAAAGACGGTGGTGGCATGGCTTTGCAATTCGATGGCCATCAGATATTCTACTTTAAGTAACGTGTTGTATTCTTGTTACGAAATGATATTTTTGTTGAAAATTATTTTTTCTTTTGATATGAAATTTTAGATTTTTATTGCCATATTTTGTGACTTTTTTTGGGAACAATAAAAATCCCATTTATTGCTTTCAACGGCATCTAGAAAATTACCCATTACAATAAAATTTTCCCAAAACTTGTGCTTCATCTATTTGTTAACTTTATCTATGGTGGATATAGTCAAATTCCCTTGAAAACAAAAACTATTGAAAAATATATTTAAACATGATATTGCCTTTTGTATTGTCAGAAAATGAATAAAGCAATATATCTTTCTATTATCTATGTATACTTTTTTTCAAATTCAAGCAACAGAATGGAAAAAAATTAATTTTTAGTGCTTTTTCGTCCCACCCTAGTGGAAAATGATCGTTCGGAAAGAGCTTTTGCTATATGGTGAATAATCGAATGCACCATCTGGGGTATTTCTATTACAACGAAGTTCCTTATCGCACGTTGCGGGATGGGGGCTAAATGAAAAAATTGTAAACAACGTTTTTTTTAACTACTTTATTACAACCCATTATTATCAACTATATTCGGTACTTTTGGTTTGGTTTAAAGGGAAGTTTTCTAGGTGGAGCCTCTTTATTACATATTGTAGTTTTGAACCCAATAAAAAGTAAATTTAGAAAAGCCAAAGTACAAGACTGGCAAATCCATGAAGTACAACCCTGAGCATGGAATTACATTTGGCAGCACACTTACTCTTACACTCGTACTTTTGGTTTGGTTTGTGTTTAGACTAACATAAAGGGGGATATTTCTTGTTTAAAGGGAAATTTTCTAGGTGGAGCCTATTTATTACATATTGTAGTTTTAACCGAATAATATTAAATTTAGAAAGGCCAAAGTGAAAGAAGTTTAAAAAAATAACATTTTCTTAAATAAGTGCATTTCTTAATAAAGTACATTATCTTACAACAAATTGCCTTTTCTTAAAAAACTACCTTTCTTTAAAGAGTACCTTTTTTGTAAAACAAAATAACTTTTCTTGAAATAAGTACCTACTCTTAAAATTGTACCTGTTCTTTCGTAAAAAAAAGCTTTCCTTCAAAAAAAAATTCCCTCTCTTACAAAAAATACCTTTTCTTACAAAAATTCCTTTACTTAAAATACCCTTTCTTAAAAATAAAATAATACCTTTTCTTTTTTTTCTTGAGATAAGTATCCTTCCTGAAAATAAGTAAATTTTCTTAAAAACCAACCTTATCCTAAAAAGAGTACCACTTCTTTAAAAAGTACCTGTTCTTAAAAAAACATTTCTTTGTAAAAAAAATTCTTACTCTTAGGCTTTTTCTTACACAAAAACATTAGCTTTTAATAAAAGAAGTACCTGTCATCAAACAAAGGACCTTTTCGGGAAAATACATACATATTCTTATGTAATTCTTAAAAAAAGTTTATCATTTTACAAAAAGTATCTTTTCTTAAAAATTACAGTATTTTCAACAGGCGCCTTAGGCGTGTTAGAACTAACTAGTACATAATATATAAAGAAAGGAACTTCGTTCCAACCGGGTGTCCCCTGACACCTCATGTAATTTTATCTTTGAAAATACTTTAAAAATAGAATTGCCAGCAGTCAAACAAATTCAAAATAGTTAAAAACATTCCCATATTTCATTACAATTGGCATCCGATTCCACAACCTACATTTGCATTGCTTAAGTAAATGGAAATTCATAATATTTTATTTGCATTTGCATTAGATAAAGTAATGCAAATTAAAATGCAATGCATATTGAAAAATCCTAGCACAGTGTTTAAGGTAATAACCCGAACACAAAAGCAATAAATGTACTTAATAAAAATCATATTTCGAGTGATGTAGAACACTTTAGTGCCGAAGTGGGCATTAAAATACCCATTCCATTCTAAATCTATGGAACCTACAGCACAAACGAGTGGACTTATCTCCAGGATTTGTATTTTACAGGTAGAGAGCAATTAAAGTCTGTAAGACACCAAGACGGTTTGTCATACAGCTTCACTATATGTATTGTATTAGGAATCATCACTTCAGTGCTGTTTTGTTTACTGTCTTTACAACGATTTTCTTAGCAAACTACGATTATGTCAACAGATGTTCCTTTATTTACGGTATATTTTACTTAAAGACCGGTATTCAGTTTTTATGAAATTTACGTTGTCATAAGAAGTACGTGAATAAAAAATAACGAAAATTTCATGAACAGAAAATTCCGCCCACTTTTCATTTGCTTGGTACTCAGCTCTTTACAGGGTTGTTACGCTAAACTTATTTCGTGCGAAAATTGTTTGATAATTGTTTGGGACCGTCAAATCTGCACTCCAAAAATCGTTCTCTTCCCTTGACCATCTGAAAGGTTTTCCAAAAGGGAAGTTACAATTTAATAAAAACAAGTTGCGTGTGAGATATCAACGAATATGCCCTCGTTCAAATGATTTGGTGGGGATTTGGTGGTTGGCGCGAAACCGAGAGTTACAATTTTCGATAACTGGCGCATAAATCAAGCTGAATTTTGGCTGAACCTGCGAGTTATGGAGTACCAAGAGAAAAAGTCTAACTGGCTAAAATGCACGGTGTCTGTGGAAATATCCGTGCTCGTGCCGAATGCCCTTAGTGCCATCAGCAGTGTATCAAGTAGCGACAACCTCATGGTAAAATAAATAAGGTAAACTCGTTAGAACAGCTGATTTGATAATTTTTCTTGCTTAGGTGTTTCTCTTATGTTAAATTCACATGTATTTTGTTTTTGCACCTTTTTGTTTACTTTTACAGTAGATACACACATGTATAAAATTTGGCAGATTATGGACACCAAACAAAAACAAAATCACTGGTGTTGTTGCAACAATTTCTACTGCGTTTACCGTACTTATTTTACCATGGACTACCTGTTGGAACCACATGTCGTGATCGGTAGCGCTCTCATTTGACGGTGATAGTAATCATCGTCTTCGAAGAAGTTTTGAGCGATGATGCCTACGGACCACAATCCAAACCAAACAATGGCATTTTGTGTGTGCATTGGCAATTTGTAATGACTGGTATCGCCCTAAATCCGCCAATGCTTGTTTATGTACCGGTTGATTCACAAATGGGTGACGTCGTCACAAGGGAACACCCGTTTTGATAATAAAATTGTATTATTCGCACGTATTGCTCGGCTTTGTAACTTGCCATGTTGATTTGTCTCTATTGTCTGAAAAATAAATAACAGGAACTGACAATAGATAACAGAACGTAACCGCCATGGAATGCCAAAATCTACCGGCCCCCATTGGAAACCACTTACATATTTATTATACCGCGTTTATGCTGCAACCAAAGTCTCGAATGTCTAGATTTCATTCACAGGAACAGCTGATTTGTGTGTGGAAAATCAGATGTTTAGGCCACGAAATCTAGATATCTCTAGATTTCGAATGCAGTATAAACATGTTTTTAAGCGCGTTTTAACACTTTTAGACCTGTTTAGGCCACGAAATCTAGATATCTCTAGATTTCGAGTGCAGTATAAACATGTTTTTAGCAATGTTTTAGTAGTTCGACGACGCGTTTCGTTCCTGCAGGGTTGGCATCACTGGTGTAGAGCAGCATTCCACAAACAAAAACGATGTATAAGTAGACAGTCAAAATTTCTCTTCACTCAAATGCCAACGAACAAAACGAGTGAAACCCTAGTACTTCTCTACTCTCTCTCTTACTCTCTTCATTGAATATTTCAATACACGAGCAGCTTTTTGATAGTGTTATTGTATAAAACTATACAAATTCCAAACATTTTGAAGTAAAATTACATAAACTATGCAAAAAGTATGAAATAAGCAAGATATGACGCGAGAGAGAAATGCGTTTGAGTGAACTCCTAGCACTTTTTGGTTCTCTTTTACCAGGGTTGCCAAGTTGCGCACATCTTCTGGTCGTCTAATTGTAAATCGTCTTTGCCACAAATACGACAACCAGTGTTGCAGATTAGCACTTTAAGTGCAATTCTACCTTCTTTTTTTGGCTTCTGCACTTTTTTTCTGGAAAACATGCTAAATGCTTTTGAGCACTTTTTTGGGAAAGTTTTGCTAACTTTTGACTTTTCTTGCTTCATTTTTAGCATTTTTTGTCGATAAATTGCATTTTTTATATAATGCATGGCTGTTTTTCGGAATTGATCTCTGAAATAATGCTTATTTTCAACCAGGAATTATAACATATATAGAAGCGCGTTTTGGTTACACAGCTTGTTTAGATTATCACTTATATTGAGCCTGTTTTTTTATTCCCTGCTAAACTAATTTTTCGACCACTTTGTATGGGGATCTAAGCGATATTAAGCGATTTTAAGCGGCTCCCCATACAAAGTCGTCGAAAAATTAGTTTAGCAGGAATTAAAAAAAAACAAGCTTATTGTATGGAGAGCTAAGCGATATTAAGCGGCATTTGAAGTTACCGCTTCCATTTCACTTCTAAGCGGGCATAAAGTTACCAGTCTGAAAGAAATCAGAAAAACTGTGTTGGATATCGTTATCGTTAAGCAGAAGAATGTAAACATTTGCAAGAATAACTACAAACCATGCGTGAGAGCAAGACGATTATATGTATTTCCGGTTGAAAAAGGCAGAAAGTTGCCACTATGAAAAAATCAGAAAAACAGTGTTAGATATCGTCATTGTGAGCCAGACATGGAGAAGAATATACACGTATTCAAGAATAACTACAAACCATGCATCAGAGCAAGACGATTATATATATTATAATAAATTATCTCTAGTTTGGCGTTTTGGTTACTAGCAAGCAAGTGATAATCGCTACCTTGTAACGAAAACACGCCCAATGTTGAATATCGTTATTGTGATTTCAAAAACAAGAAGAAGAATATACACATATGCAAAACTAACTAGAAATAATGCATTCGAGCAAGACGGTTATATATATTAGAATTATTTATCGCTCGTTTGGCGTTTTAGTTACTAGAAAGCAAGCTATAATAGGTAGTTTATAACGAAAATGCGCCTATTATTTCATTCGCTAAAGCTAAACTGACGATTGGAGTTTCAGTGTATTATGTCCTGTATTCAAAAGGGTGATCCGTATGTCCCAACTATCGCGGTATCAGTCTTTTATCCATCGCGTATAAGGTCTTGTCGAGCGTATTATGTGAAAGACCTTATCTGTGTGGTTTTAGACCAGTCAAGTCCAAGACTGACCAAATATTCACGCTACGCCAAATCCTGGAAAAGACCCACGAAAAGCAAATCGATACATACCACCTTTTTGTCGATTACAAAGCTGCTTTCAATAGCCCCATACGGGGAAAACTGTACGAAGCTATGTCTGAACTTGGTATTCCGGCAAACTCATCCGCCTCTGTAGAAGGACGCTGACCAACACCAAATCAGCAGTGAAAGTGGAGAAAGACCTCTCTGAACCGTTCTGTACCAAGCGAGGACTTAGACAAGGCGATACACTTTCGTGCAATCTCTTCGACATCTTAATGGAGATAATAATGAGAAAGGCTGCAGTAAATACGAACAAGACCATTAACACGAAAAAACATATGTTGCTGGCGTACGCTGACGCAATAGACATCATCGGGCGAGATTTGCGAGAGGTTACTGCAGTATTTCCAAGAATCGAAAAGGAATCAGCGAAGGTGGGTCTTGCTGTTAATGAGGGCAAGACAAAATTGATGGTGTCAACGACTAGAGAAACCTCTCGACTTGGTCTGCACTTGAACGTTGACAACCGAATTAATTTTGAAGTGGTAGATGAATTTGTCTACCATGGATCCGCCGTGAACAAGGACAACTACGTCAGCCTGGAGATAGATAGGAGAATTGTGCTTGCAAATAGATGCTATTTTGGGCTCAGCAAGCAGTTTAGGAACAAAGCCCTCTCTCGACGGACAAAAGTCCAGCTATATCAGACTCTCATTTTACCTGTCTTGACATATGGCTCCGAAACTTGGATTATATCGCAAGCGGATGAAAAACACCTGGGAGTATTCGAGAGAAAAATTGTCCGTAAAATATATGGTCCTGTTAGGGAAAACGGCGAGTACCGACATCGCGCTGGAACCTAGAGTTATATAATCTGTGGACATAGCTAGGCGAATCAAAGTAGTCCAATTGCGTTGGCTAGGCCATGTTATCAGAATGGATGAAGATCGGCCAGCGCGAGAGGTTTTCGATAACGTACCCGATGGAAAAGAGGACGACCAAGACTCCGCCGGAAAGACCAGGCAGAAGAATCGCTCCGTATCCTTGGTGTTACCAACTGGCGAGAAAAGGCGCAGTATAGAGCCAGTTGGAAGAATATGTTGAAATTTGTTTGTTTAATTAATATGTGTAAGACGTTTGACCTCATGAGGTTGTAAATAGTCAATAAAAGTAAAGTAAAGCTGATCTTTGTACCCCGAACATATTCCCGTCGATGGTGCAATGGTTAGTTTGCGCGGCTCCTGTACATGAGAACGTGGGTTCGATCGCTGCTCAGACCACCTTACATTTCATTCGTCGACGGTCACCTCGCATAGTGATGGCGACACTATCGAGTTCTTTTAGCCATGAAAAGCTTCTCAAATATACCGTTCCGGATCGATGTAAAACTGTAGGTCCCAATCAGTGAGTGTAAAATCTGGAAACCGCACAGCTTACTGTTTGTGAAAAGTACTCCCCAGTCCATTCATGGGATTTAATGGGAAACTATTTATATCTATTTACATATTACAACAGTGTTTAAGCTAGCAGCGTATATATAATACGTATATTACTTAGTATATTTCTATTATAGCACCAGTAGCAACCAGACGTACACGCTCACAAACGTATCTTTATTTGTGGTTTAGATGCAAATATAAAGTTTATTTGGAGCTAGTCTCAAATATAGTATACTTGTGGCCAAATTGCTATTACTATTCAAATTCAAATAAATGTAACTGACACCAGCACGGTTTACAAAAATTGTATACCACGGGAAAATACAACTCTGTACAACTATAGACTAAAAACTCACCTCAAAGCACTGCAACAATGCGAACACGCATGAGGAAAAGAAGAACATGGTGGAAAAATGCTGTCTGTTCTTTTTGTGGGAATTATAGGCATTTCAGTGATGTTAATACTTAGGGATCTTCGATCGATACTAATTCGCACATGTGAATTGCAGAATTGAGTTTGTATATATAGGATTGATGATCAACGGATGGTATCAATTCAGGCACAGTAGTTGGGCTTCTGATGATGATCTTGTCGCGGAGTTCGAAACTAGTCATGCCATTGAGTGGGTGTTGAACTGAATTGTCTCTTATTTCCAGCAAAAACTAACCGTTTTCAATTAGAAAAATGTTCACGACTTGTAAGCGTGGTGTAGTATGAATTTCTCCTACATTAACCAATAACTTACTATTTAATATTACATATTGGAGACACAGTGATTTGTTTGTGGTCCAAATATAGCTATGTTTGTTACTCAAATGCAGCTGTGTTTACGCATAGTAATAATTGTGTGGTAAAGTGTTACTACGTTTGGTGACCTTGAAACCAGCGGAAAAAGCGAGAGACAACAAAGAAAGATGATAAAAAAGCTGCGGATTGTCATTTCATGAAAAACAAACAGAAAATTTGAAATTTTTAATTTTTTAGAAAATTTAAATTTCTAAAAGAACATTTTAAAATGGCGAAAAGTGACAACACAAAGAAAGCTGATATAACACATAGAAAAAACATTTTTATTCGATCCTTGTTGCCCAGACCAAAACAAAAAAAAAATAGAATGCGAAAATGTGGGAAGCCCTATTTTTTCTCCATTTCCCCCTATAACCGATTCATATACACCTCCACTGATGCCGACTTAAAGTAGATTTTACAAGTTTTGGCTTTGCGGAATTCATTTCGAAATGAAAACAACTTTTTCCTACATTTACATCTCATCACATCTCTTGCTCGACAAATGGACTTGGCAAAAGATTAAATATAACAATAAGAAAATAAAAAAATTAATAAATGTATACAATAATTATTAACGAAATACTGAAATGTAAGCAGCTCTCTCAAATAGGTGCTGATAAGATGTCGGCAAAGTCGAACAGTGAAAAGTATTAAAAATCATTTTGGAATTATTTTTTTTTAAATCAAACTGAAGCGAACGACTGAGGAGGACGTCGGCATCAGTCCATCATCGAACATGGTCGGATTCGTTAAACACAAAAGAGCAACGGAACTTTAAAATCTGCACGAATATTAAAGAAACGAATTTTGGCGGGGGCTCAACCTCATCATAGCTGAGTGTGATGATATATCAATTAACTATTTTTATGGTTTATTAAAAACTTTTTGAAATGGTTAAATGCGAAACGTCTTTGTGATTTTATTAACATAAAACCCTATTAAGTTTAACGACAAATCCGCATTAAATTTAAATATTTCTAAAATTAAAACAGATCCGAGTTCAAAGTGTTCCAACGTTATTGAATGATTTCTGACTTTGATTGGAAGTCAACAATTAAAATTTGTGCCGAATTGCGAAACAAAGAAGAAGAAACAGCACAACTTTAAACCAAAAAAATTTTATCGTTTACAGAATTATCAATGTGAAATGCATAAATAAAGTGAAATGAAATGAAATTTGTGTAACAACAACCCTCATCCACTGCAGTCGTTTTATTTACAACACAATTTCAAAGTCATATTAGCAAATGTTTTCCATACAAAAGTGTGCTATAATCTTAAACAATTGATTCGTCCGATTATTACGTTTTTGTTGTTGTTTATAAACGACTGTAGTCATTGAAAACACTTGTGTACTATATCAATTTTAAGCGGATCGTATATTAAAAATACCGGTACGAATTTTATAACGTTTTCCCATCCATTATCTATAAGTATCATTTTGATTATAAAGTATAATGTTTTTTTATTACTGATAATTTTCAATTTTTTTATTTTTTTTATTACGCGCAAACTATGAGAGATACCAATTAAAACACCACTCGAAATGTATTACCCATTCTTGAAGATTTGCGCGCTTTATTGCGTTTCTATGGCAACTGATATTTTAATTTTCACTATTCGCCATCCTAGACGTTCGAGAGACTATGAATGTGAAAAATCGAAAAGAATTAATGTTGTCCCAATTCAGGGGAATACAAAACAAAATCTGTTCAACATATACATAGAGAACATTTAAATTGTACACGATGTAGTTTTGCAACCCCTAGCATGTTATCAAGATCATGATATTTTACTCTACATGTCTAAAGCGAAACAGTGCTATTGTTCTAGGCAAGAGTACACGCTGAAAAATACCGGTCTCTCTAACATATTCTCCCAAACATATTCTGCAGGAACCATGTATATGTTTGGAACACACTTAAAACATTAATATGTTTGCAAGTCCCAAACTCACTTGTGTTTAAATGTAAACAGAATCATGTGTACTGGCTAACATGTATGCTTTTACGTGAAAACATATGCGTATTTCTCCCCTTTCTTTGTTGTCTCTCACGTTTTTGTTTTCGGAAGGTTTCAGCTATGCGTTGGTTATCACAATGCGGGTACACAAAGAATATATTTATATACAAATCTAGGTCATGCAAACCAAGCGTTTATTTCACAAATGGTCTGCCGTTTCGATTTTCTCAGTAAAGGCTCGGACTGGCAAAGGGCTTTACGTTGTTGCCCTTTCCAGTTTCTTTCCTCAAAATCGTTTCTCACTTTGGTAGCATACATACATATATACGAAACACAAACACAAAAGTCAAAGTAACATCACAAACCATTTAAGCGTCCGAGCCTTCGTTTATTCTTTTTTCATTGATCAAACGCTTTTGATATCCTCTGTCCGATGAAGCATTGACGACTGAATACATGAAACTAAAACGCAATACATCAGCAAAAACAAGAAACACTGACTTCATCTGCAATTTGCACCCACATTCAGGAATATTTATGACTCACTGACTGAGAGAATAATCCAAAAATACAGAAACACACTTACAAGATAGACTCTCTCGTTGTTCCTCTTTTATTCTCTTGCTCTCGAGAGAGCATAGACAGTGCAACAAACACAGCTGTATTTGTATCACAAACTTAAATATATAAGGGTCGCAAACACATATATTCTAACATATTAATTATTGTGTCTCAAACATGTAATATTGAATAGCAAACACAACATGTTGAACACAAGTAAAGGGTTTTTCAACAGAGACGCTACAAAAGTAAATCGATAGGGACAGCAAACGACGCCTTATTTTTTCCCGCTCTTTTGACATTTCTCTTCAGTAAGGTTTGCCATTTCATCAAGGAAAGATATACGAGCCAACAACGAGTCGAAATTATTAAAATTTACTACCGAAATTTGGAGTCAGTGGCCTCAACTTTAAGAGGCCTCAACAATCAGCGATGAGGCTCATTTCTGGCTGAATGGCTTCGTCAATAAGCAAAATATGCGTTATTGGTCAGACAGCAATCCACACGTAATCCATGAGTCATCATTGCATCCCGAAAAAATTACGGTTTGGTGCGGTTCATTGGGCCGTACTTCTTCCGTGATGACCAAGACCGGCACATTACTGTGAATTCGAATCGCTACCGTTCAATGAGAACCGAATATTTTTGGCCCCAATTGGATAATATGGACTTGGAGGACATGTGGTTCCAACAGGACGGCGCCACAAGCCACACAGCGAATGCCACAATCAGTTTATTGGAAACCAAGTTTGGTGAACGTGTTATCTCACGAAGTGGCCCAGTCGATCGTCATACGAATATCGAACGTGAAATTGTAGCAGTATCGGCCGATTCATGCTTGAAAACCGTCGAAAATTGGGTTCAGCGTCTGGACTTCTGCAAGCGTGCCCGTGGTGGCCTCCAAAAGAAATCGAGTTCCATACATAATGGCATCGAACGTACTTTCACAAGTTTTGTTTTATTTAAAAAAACTTTTGTAGCGCTCTTATTGAAAAACCCGTTATATTATATTTGCGACAAGCTCCAAGCATAATTTATATTTGCATCCAAACAACAAAAAGAGGCAAATTTTTCAGCGTGTATAAATATTGTTTATCTGTCTAAAAATCGGTTTATTTGATTGAATTTCAGCAATATTTTCAAATACTCGGTATCAGGATTACAAATGTATGCAATGGCAAACCATAGAGGAATTTAGTATAGAGTATTTTATTATCTCATCAGACGTTGCATTTCACACTCTTCAGGTTTGTGCAAATGAGAGATATTCGACGATAGTTAACTTACAGCAGGTGGAGTTACAAGAACGGTTGACTTAACTTTTCCATTTCGTTTTCGTAATTTCAATTGTATTTTGAAATTTAAATGTATTTTGCACTTTCGTATTGTATTGTATTCAACAGAACTATTTTGCCACAAACACAGTAACTGTGGTGGTCGTTACCTTGTTGGATGTTTGCTAATTGCCTCTATCTGGTATTATTGAACCTATGCTTTCCTCCATCTAATGTTCACTTGCAACATAGACGTTACAAATATTGAGAGAATAAATTACTTTTTAATTTTATTTTTCAAGCTCGAGGCCATTCTATATCTCTATTAATAGAGATATAGTTTTCAAGCTTAGTTTGAATAATAAAATGAAAATGTATCGATAAAACGCCGAAAAAATAAAAATCATCCTTGATGAATGTGGATACGTGGAGGACCAAGAAACTGCATGTAAATGTTATGTTGCCTTTTAGGCAACAACAAAAAACATGTCTAATGGGAATCGATGGTTATCTGGAGATGAAAAGAAGTTTCTCCAAATGTTTTCTTGTGTGTTTTACTTGCGATATTTTTCGAACACAAGGGTATTGAATTTTTCAATAGCATCATTCCAAACAAGGGTAGATCTGAAATAGCTATACGGTTTGCCAGGAATCATTGCTTTTTAAAAACTATATCTCTATTAATAGAGATATGAAATGGCCTCGTGCTTGACTAAAAAAATGAAAAAGTACCGACAAAAAGGCCGAATAAATAAAAATCCTCCCTGATGAATGAGAATACATTACTCTATCCTAAATTCCTCTATGTGGCAAACAACTGATATAGCAAGCACCAGATAACATTAACAAATAACTTATTTGATGTAAAAGATTGAAAATGACCAGTAACCCAGTGTTACTTTGAAATTATGAAATATAACATATTCTTAGCTCGTGATAAACACGAACCTAGATTGTGAATTCATAAACATTTTTATTTAAATTTTTAAAAATTATCAAATCTGACAGATCACGCATCTACCCCATTTCCAATTGTAATTTGATAAAAAAAAATCAAATGATAGTTGAAAATTCTATTTGGATTTTAAAATACATCAATTGAAATTTAAAAATTCTGTTTGAAATTTGAAAACATCAATTGAAATTTATAAATCAATTGAAATTTTAAAATATCAATTGAAATTTAAAACACATGAATTGAAACTTGAAATACATCAATTGAAATTTAGAAGCCATCAATTGAAATTTAAACGACATCAATTGAAATTTAAAAATCTAATACATAAAATCAGTTAATAATTTTTAAATTTCAAGTAACCAACTTTAAATTTCAATTGATGTCTTTTAAATTTCAATTGATGTGTTTAAAATTGCAATTGACGTGTTTTCAAATGCAATTGATGTCTTTCAAATTTCTGTTGATGTCTTTTAAATTCCAATTGGTGTTTTCTAAATTTCAATTGATGTATTTCAAATTTCAAATAGAAATTTTAAATTCCAATTGATGTATTTTGAATTTCAGATATAATTTTCAAATTACAATTGATATTTTTCAAAAGTAAATTGGTATTTTTTTAAATTTCAATTGAAAGTGGTTTAAACTTGGAATCTCAGCTCATGATAACTGCAAAAGCTGCTGGAATGAAAGTGTCAAACGTCTGATAGGCTCCTGCCCCGCATTTTGTGTGAGACATTAGTGGTATTCATGCAAACAAGAAAACCTAGAACTTTTGCTCTGCGTAAGTTTGCCCCGAAGCGTTTCATGAGGCACCAAATAAAGTTGCTCAGTGTATCTATGCAGCAATTGTCAAAAAAGACTTATACTTTAAACAAAGTAAAATTAAAAGTATATGCTTTACCTATTCCATTATTTTATTTTTTTCACATAAATCAAAAACCTACACTTTTTTTCAATACAAAAATAATGACATTGAAATGTCAAAAGTTTTCACGTTTCTTTTTCCAGGTTTGCTCAGCAAATTTGCCTCGAAAACTTTCCACTTTTGACCAAGTCGCTTTGTATGGGAAATTTGTTTGTTTTGACGTTTGCTGTGCAAGTTTACGATGTTTACGAGGTTCTTTCGAGCTTTCATGAAGACCACTAATATTTAGGGGCTTACTTCATTGTTTATGTAAAGCAACTTTCAGGTATACCGAGATTTCAAAGATTTCGAGATTTCAATCCACCAAACATATGTTTTGCAGTACAAAAATCAGCTGTTTACTGAAACGAAATTCCAAAAACTGCGAAATCGAGGTATATCTGAGCATAGCGTAAAGTTAAGCTGAATAAAATAAGATTTTTTTGCGGAGCACAAATTGTTTCGTCAAGGAACACCATCTTGGAACACCGGGATGGGATATGATGTATCTTCAACGCCCGTTAACCCCACATGCCAATTTACAGGTGCAACGATAGGGACGGAACATGGCGTACCGTGGTACTACAACGGTCCTCATTGAACTAAGTGTGTCAATAGCGACAGCCACTTCTACCTAAATCTCCGTATTCAGTTCTTGCGAAAGAAATGTTGTAATTTATCTTTAAAGAAAAATTTTGATGTGGAGAGTTACCAACTATCATTGATTTACTTTTTGTAGACAAGGCCGGAGAGGACGGTTTTATCCTAATTCCGATCGAAAATTTTCCGATGCGTCGCCGCCACCAAATATTTTTTGAATCGCCGCCGATAAAAAAAATATATGGTTACCCATTACATCCCATGAGGAATTGGGGAGAGCTTTTCACAATCAGTGGGCTGTGCGCATTCTAGTTTTATACTCACTCAATCAGTATTTTGTTTTTGTGTGAGTTTGTTTACATCTATTGTTTGTAGAGGTATGTGTTGGATTTAACGCAACGTACGATTTACGATTTACGATGTAATTGGGTTGAGAGACGTGTCCTCCTGCACCGCGACCAAGGTAGATCTATTGTGCGCCCTCCATTAAAGTTTAATTCATGGTATCATTCAGGAACTTTACAATATCCTTCACCGCTAGTTTTTTATATGCGTCCTCCATAACTTCGGATCCGCCAAGTATCTTAAGTCTCTGGTAAGCAAAAGCAGGGCACTTCGCAAGTATATGTTCCATGGTTTCATCGTCCTCCAAACAATATCTGCATGTTCCCTCCTCCGCTATTTGCATCTTATTCAACATGAAGTTGCATGTGTAGTGTCCAGTGAGAGCTCCACATAGGAGCCTTAGATTGGGTCTGTTCAATTGAAGAGCATCCTTGCTCCTTTTTTCATTGGGTGATAGGAATTTTTTCGAGTGTTTGAGTGGTCCTTTTTTGATCCAAAACTCCTTCGATTCTCCTTTTGTTACTTTTGTGATCATTGTTTTAATGTCCTTTTTAGTGAAGCCATATTGAGGATTTGGGCCTATGAATGGCCGTTGCGCTCCCAGTCTTGCTCTTTCGTCAGCCAAGTCATTTCCATCAATCCCACTGTGCCCTGGCACCCATACAAGTGTTACCTTGTTATTCTCTGCCAGCTGATTTAGGGCCCTATGGCCTTCCAACACTGATTTGTGGTGAAAGATGGGTTTGTTCAGTGCCTTTAGAACTGCTTGACTATCTGTCATTATGTTTATTTTCGTTCTTGTTAGATTTCTGTCTAACAGCGTTTCTGTAGCCGTGTTGAGTGCGTATAATTCTGCTGTGAATATTGTAGAATCCTTGCTTAGGGGAATCTGGAGCCTACACCTGGGTCCTACTATGCCCGCTCCCACCCCTTCTGTTGTTTTTGATCCATCAGTGAACCATTTTTGGGCTCCTTCACGTAGCCATATAGGGTTTGAATCCCATTCAGTCCTTTTTGGGATAAGAACAGTGTAATTTCGTTTCAGCTCCAGTACAGGCTCTATTTGATCACTACATAAAGTCACTACATAACGCAACGTAAGTGAGAAGCAAAAAAAATGTATGTTGTTGCCATCAATTTGACATCAGTTGCAACAACACCTCCTGCGTCTACCATGAGTATTGTTATCATGCCGCCGCCGATATAATTGGCTCGTATTGGTTTACTTTAATATGTAATATGTAACATGTAAGCCAATTCTATCGACTGTCTCGATTTGACCGGCAGATCCAATTGTAAACGTTCAGTTATTTCAAAAACATCCCAAATTTTTACTAAACTGGCAAAATCAATAGCCGCCAAGTTAATTTTTTTGTTGTGCCGCCGTGTTCAATAATTTTTCCTCGGCGCGGAGTTGGTCTAGCCACGGAGTTGCCACCTGAAATGCCAATTTAATCTCAAATAGGGTGGTTTAAACAGCAAAGATTAGAGAACAAGGTTATCGCTAACCTGACCGCGATAAACTGCGTTCAAAATGCGGCATTTTGGTGACTTCGGCTTAATCATGGAATCGATTGAACCAAGAGGGTATAGAAAGTCATGAATACAAAAAATATGTTTTAATGTAAAATTATGCCATTTTCTTGCAATATAATACGGGAGTTTATTCAAACACTAAAATACTTCGTATGCCTCGTTTTACTCATAAATTTCAAACGTCAAAATTATATGAAAAATGTTTGACAATTCGTAACATAGAGTAATGCCACCTATAGCTGTCATTCTTCTCATCAGACGGTTAATTTCATACTATTCGTTGTGCGGCCGGTGCGATAGAAATTTATTTGACATAAATTGATTTAAACCAGGTGGAATTGCAAAAATTGTTGACTTCAATTGCTCATGTCGTTTTGATGAAAACCTGTGAAATTTTAACGTATTTTGAACTTTTTTGGTATCTCTTATTGTTAGTATATATTTATGGTGTATTTACACACAATTTTTAACGCACAAAACGAAATGCCATTGCTGTTTTCTTGTTGGTTGGTTTGGGCCATTGCCTCTATCTGGTGTTATTAATGCAACACTTTCCAACATGCAACGTCCATATTAAACCACACCCAACTTCGTAACTTTTCTGAGACAAAACATTATTCTAGATGGCATTACTCTATGTTTCGTAAATAAACCATAGACTAATACATACGTAGATACTTTTATTCTCCCATCTGACGTTTCATTTCACAATCTTCGTCGTAGGTTTGTGGAAATGAGAGAAATTAAATTTAAAATTAACTTACACCAGGTGGAGTTACAAAATATGTTCACTAAACTTTTTCATGTCGTTTTGGTGTAGAACTGAAAAATTTAAATGTATTTTGCACTTTTTTGTTGTCTTTTATCGTTGATATACATTAGTATTGCATTTAACACAAGTAGTTTGCCACAAAAACACGAAATTCGGTTGTTGTTCCTTTGTTTAACGTTGTTTACTATTGCCTCTATCTGGTATTATTGAACCCATGTTTTCCACCATCCAATGTTTACTTTCCACCGCACCTGTGACGTTTAGTTTATTGAGAGAATAAAAGTATCTATGTATGTATTAGTCTATGAAACGAACAAGGAAACTTGTGAGGTTGAATGAAATATATAATATAAAAATAATAGGCATGTTCTTTATTCCCTGGTAATCAATTATTTTAAACACTTCGTATGGGGAGCCGCTTAAAATCGTTTAATATCGCTTAGCTTCCCATACAAAGTGGTTGAAAAACCACAGGTCTAATAGAATTTCCCGACAATTAAATACAGTTTTATCGATATGATGTTACCGAAATAATTTTTCCCTTGTTCAAGTTTAAAGCTTAAAGCGTGATATGAACTGCTATCTAAAAATTCGCCCCAAAAGAAATACATGTATAAAAAATACCGAATTTTTTTTAAATTTTTCATTTGTTTGGGAAATATTAGTGAAATATTTGGAAGGTGACACAATACCAGGTAATAACTGTCTACAATGGTATACAAAAACAAACAAACAATTTCAAGTGTGGAGATGCACAAATGAGAAAATGACAGCTGAAAATTTCGCTACAAGTCTATACCAAGCTAAAAGTCAAAACTAAGGCCCCAAAGACTGCGTTCTTTATTTGCGAACAAAACTTCAAATATAGTGAATAATAATAAACTTAAATTTGTACACATTGATCAAGTAAACATTGCGTGTGGAAAATACTGACGACCTTGAAAAACACACTTTGTTTTATAATTATGTTGTCAAGTTAATCGTTTATCTTGAATTTAGGCGTCAAATGTGATCATTCCGTCCCGTTCGATATCAAGGTATACAGCAAATACGAAAGCTAACATAGTTTGGTGAAGTTGATCGACTTGTGCATAAAAAACCTTGTGTCTGTGACAAGATATTTGCTACCAAAAGAAGTCATGGACTAGATAATCAGGTCGATTCCTATAGTCACCTTCACCATCAATACGCGGATCATTTACTTTTTGATATTCTATAATATGTTGGTGACGCGATTGCTAGAAAACATATGTTTTTAGAGTTGTGCAAACAGAAACATGTGTTTTCTTTCACATCATATGTATTCTAAAATACTCATGTCACTAATTTATATGTCATTTTCGTTCGACGCCACTATCCGCGAGTTTACCGTTAATCTTGATCGGGTGGCACCCGGGTTAGAAACATCAACAATTTAATTGGTCGTAAGCATCACAGCCGTGTTTCCGATTTGATTTTGTCTTCTAATTCTGATAAAATATATTTTAAGGCCTTCTTAATCCTAAAATTTTTTCTACCCATTTTTTTTACAAACATTGCTGATGTCATTCATTGAAAATATTTCCATCGTGTTGTTTCTTAAGTTCTTAAGGACACTTTGTAGATTTCCCGAGTTATCAATAACATAAAACGCAGTGGAATCAATTTTAAATTAAAATATGAATTTTGTTTACAATTTGTTGTTAATGACGAATAATTTTTACAATCAGCTGATTACACCTACAGCTGATTTAATTAGTGATGCCAAAAATTTTAAAATGTTTATCGATAAGTCATCTCGAGTATTTTAAGCCCCAAATAAACGTTCAGTCTGACTGATCAGTCACCAGTGTACGTGTTGATGTACTCTTGCCCATTCCTTATAAATCGTTTTGCTATTGTTATCGTTTTGCGTTGTTATTGTTATCATACATTTGTGTTGTATTTAAACAATAATTTTAACACACAAAACGAAACGCCGTTGTTGTTATTTTGTTCGTTGTTTTGAACCATTGCCCCTATCTGGTATTAGTAAAGCAATTCTTTTCAACATCGAACGTAAATATCACACCAGGCCAAATGTCATAAATTTGGTGAGAGAACTATTAGATCTACTATAGTAAGTATTAGTCTATGGTCAGACTGACCGTTTATGGGCCCTTTATCAGAATGCATCGAAAACAGAGCGTCGAAAGTGAAACGTTGCCTTCGTCGAAGTGAAGCGCGTATTTAGGAATCGACCTGAATAGCTTTTCATGTGATTTCTTTTACATCCTTAGTTTGTTTTTAGTACATCTCACGAAGGGATTGGAGCAAGCATGTATTTAACCTATAGTTTTACACTGATTCCGAAAAACTTTACTCCGATAAGTTTTAAAATCGTTTATTACTATATACTATGTATGACAATATATATATATAAATTACGTTTATTACAATATGTAGTAATACGCATTCAACGACAAAGATAATTGTGGTTATACCCCGCATTTATATACATAAGAGTCGCGCACGGTTGCCATAACAGCAGCGACAGTTACCATTTAATACAATTTGAATAATTGCCTGTGCTTACAATGAAGTATTTAGATTTAAGAATTACTATATCAAGAATCGTCGACTAATAAACATAGCTTTTTGCCGGGTTAGTCATTACGAATATAATAACACGCTCTCAGGGTTCGAATTAAGTCTAATCCATAGACGAATATAGTATAGACACATTTATTCTCTCATCTGACGTTTCATTTCACACTCTTCGTCGTAGGTTTGTGGCAATGAGGGAAATTAAATTTAAAATTAACTTACACCAGGTGGAATTATAAAATATATAGTTATAGTAGACCTAATAGTTCTCTCACCAAATTTATGATATTTGGCGTGGTGTGATATTTACGTTGGATGTTGAAAAGAATTACTTCAATAATACCAGATAGAGGCAATGGTTCAAAACAACGAACAAAATAACAACAACGGCATTTCGTTTTGTGTGTTAAAATTATTGTGTTAAATACAACACAAATGTATGCTAACAATAACAGTCAATAAAAAAGTTTAAACCACATTTAAATTTCACAGTTTTTCACCAAAACGTTATGAAAAATTAAAGCAAGAAGTTATTGTAATTCCACCTGGTGTATGTCACTTTTCGACAAACATCTCTCTATCACACCGACCGCATCAAGAAGAGTGTGAAAGGAAACGTCAGATGAGCCAAATATTCTCTCTAGTATGAGATTACTCTATGGTATAGACACATTTATTATCTCATCTGACGTTTCATTTCCCACTCTTCGTCGTAGGTTTGTGGAAATGAGAGAAATTACATTTAAAATTAAGTTACAAAATATGTTGACTTAACTTTTTCATGTCGTTTTGGTGTAGAACTGAAAAATTTAAATGTATTTTGCATGTTTTTGTTGACTTTTATTGTTGGTATACATTTGTATTGCATTTAACACAACTAGTTTGCCACAAAAACACGAAATGCGGTTGTTGTTCCCTTGTTGGACGTTGTTTACTCTATCTGGTATTATTGCAACCATACCTGTGACGTTTAATTTATTGAGAGAATAAATGTGTCTATACTATATTCGTCTATGGTCTAATAGTCTACCAAAAACGGGTGAGTGCAATAAGATATACATAGTTCGGTTAATAGTTGAAAGTAATAATGCAAATCTTGTCTGTTAGTCTTTGACAAGAACAAAAAAGTTGTTATTGATTAAATCCGCATCATAGAAAAATATATAAAATATAAATATATAAAATTAAATTCTAATAATTTTCCTTTATTAACTTAGATACTTTATGATAATTTATTCCTTATCATTTAATAAAATTGTATAGACCATAAATGGCAGGTAGTATAGATCGAAATCCAATATTTTCTGTGGTCATTGATGACCTACGTCAAATGGTAGCATTAAAAACCAATTATTCATGTTTTCTTCTATATACGAGGGTTGCCATTTATTTTTATTTCTGGCCTAGGGAATTTGTTAATGTTGCCAGCTGTAATCAAGTGTAATCTTCATGGAGAACAGAACTAATTTCGATCATCAATATTCGTTTTTCATTATTAGGCCAGAAATATAAACAGCAACACTCGTTTAAAAATAATATCAATTCCTTAAGCGCGCGATTTTAGTTCATATTCCCACAAACTAAAAATCATAGAGTAATTCCGTATTTAGATTATGCTTGTCAGGCTGCAATTATCACGCTATTTTATTTTAAAAAGTTTACGTAAATCACGATAAGATTGCATTGTGTGTTTTGGCTTGCAACCACCCAAGATTTATTCATCCAGGTTATAGCAGCAGCTGTTGATGAAAGTGTCAAAGTCAGCTGATGTAAACACAACGAGGACATTGCAATTTAACTTTAATTGTGTTAATTTTAGTTCTCATAATGAAGATTTAAGCTGATTTTTGTAAAGCCCTTTAATATTTAACAAATTGTTTTAGCAAATAAATTTATGTACTTTATTCCAAACGCTTTGAAACTTTGTGAAACTTTGAATATAGGTATAGATACATTTATTCTCTCAATAAATTAAACGCCATAGGTACGGTGGAAAGTAAACATTGGATGGTGGAAAACATGGGTTCAATAATACCAGATAGAGGCAATAGTAAACAACGTCCAACAGCCGAATTTCGTGTTTTTGTGGCAAACTAGTTGTGTTAAATACAATACAAATGTATAAAAAATGATAAAAGTCAACAAAAAATTGCAAAATATATTTAAATTTTTCAGTTCTACACAAAAAAGAAATGAAAAAGTTAAGTGAACATATTTTGTAATTAAATTTTAAATTTAATTTCTCTCATTTCCACAAACCTACGACGAAGTGTGTGAAATGAAACGTCAGATGAGCGAATATATGTATCTATACCTATATTCGTCTGTGATACTAATAATGTAAACAAAATCAGAAATGTAAACAAACTTTGACATATTATGCACAAACAAAATGAAAACAGTGAAATCAGCTGTGCTACCGATATAACTTGAATGAATAAATCTTGCAACCACCCTTGCAGTTTTTTACGCTTAATCGGCAGATCTCCCTCATTCTTACATTCGTAAAAAGTGTTAAAGGTCTCTGTGTTTAATCAGGGGGTATCCACGACACAGCTGATCGACTATGTAGTAGGAAATTGATAGAAAGCAGAGTGGATGGGGGGAGAGAGCGATAAGGAGCCTGAAGCAAACTAAGTTTAAATAGTGTTTGATTGATACTAATGATAGTTAAATTATGTTTTATGTTGGTTGCATCGAACGAAAATACGCATTTCCTTTTATGGCACAGCTGATCGAAAAGGTACTAGGGAAATTTTGTAGAATGAGAGACCAAAGAAGACATAGAGATTATAGACCATGGAGTAAACTAAGTTTAAATGGAGTTTGATTGATATTAATGACAGCTAAATTATGTTTATGTTGCTTACATCGAACGAAAATACGCATTCCCTTTTATTTCTGTCCTTATTATGTCCAAACAAAGAGTAAATTACAATAGCAACTCGAACTCGATGAAATGGCCTACTACATCGTCGTCATCAACAGAACGTGAAGAGACGGCTCTTGTATATTTCTCTATGGTGAAAGACATAATGTAATGATGCTCTAATATATTGGAAGAGTGTTCCAGTTCCTCCAAATTTTCATCGAAAGTCAGGGGCATTGGGTTTCGAAGACACAGCTGGCCGACCTCCTGGCTGCAAATTTTATATGTGATAGGCAAATTGAAAAAAAAGACTTTGTATTTCATTTTTATATAACTTTATATACAATAATTTTGTTTTGATTTGAAGAACATCACAATTTTCAATCGTTTTTATTTGTATTACGTCCAAATTCTGGCAGAAATAACTGACATACAAAAACCGTATCAAAACTGTCGTAAGCCCAGTGACTTTCAACGAGAATTTGGTGAACTGGAACACTCATGGCTTCTCTTTAGTATTTCTCTTTGATCGGGGGGTTTCGATGACACAGCTGATCGACCTACTAGCTGCAAATTTGATACTGGATAGAATTTCAAAGAGAATGAGCAATGGGTAAATTGAAAAAGATAACTTTAAATTTGACTTTATTTGCACTTATGACTTTTAAAATAACTTTATATGCAATAAATTATTTTTGATTTGAAGTACAGAATAATTTTCTTTCATTTTTATTTACTACGTTCAAAATTTGGCAGAAAAAAACTGGCATATCAACCCGTATCAAAACTGTCTTTAGCACTGTGACTTTCGACGAGAATTAGGTGAAACTTAAACAGTTCCAGTGCTCCTAGCTGCAAATTTGATACAGGATAGGATTTCAAAGAGAACAAGCGAACTGGCTAAATATGATTTTACTGGCACTTATTGACTTTTAAAATAACTTTATATGCAATAAATTGGGTTTGATTTGAAGAACACCACAATTTTTCTTTCCTTTTTATTTGTATTACGTCCAAATTCTGGCATAAAAAAACGTATCAAAACTGTCGTTAGCCCAGTGACTTTAGACGAGAATTTGGTGGAAATGAATCACATATGGATACACTTTATATCTCTTCTCTATGATCAAAAATGTCGTTATCCTAGTCACTTTCGACTAGAATTTGGTGGAACTGAAACACTCATGCACACTCCTTATTTTACTTTTAGAGTTTAAATACTAGGAGTTTAAATACTAGGCCTGTTTTTTATTCTCTGCTTATTAAATTTTTCAACCACTTTGTATGGGTACCTAAGCGAATTTAACCGGCTCCCTGTATAAAGTCGTCGAAAATTAGTTTAACGTGAAATAAAAAAACACTCTTACTGTTAGAGTAACAGAGTAATATCGAAATGTCATTCGATAATTCCGGCCCCAAACAATTATCAAACAATTCTTTTCATGCGAAATAGCTTTGGCATAACAACCCTGTACTTGATTTTGCCTACAACATTTTCGCGAAGAGCTGAGTACCAAGCAAATGAAAAGTAAGCGAAATTTTCGGTTCATGAAACTTTTGTTATTTTTTACACACGCAATTTTTGGGGAATGAAAATTTCATAAAAACTGAATACCGGGCTTTAAACAGTATTCATCAGTAGTAGGCGTGTTTTGTTTGTCCCCTGCTATACTAATTTATCGTCCAATTTGTATTTTGTATGGGGAGGCGCTCAAAGTCGCTTAGGCCCCATATAAAGTGGTTGAGAAATTAGTTGAACAGAGGATAAAAAAGCACGGGTAGTATTTTTTTTAGTTCGACTAAATTCTCGGCGAAAGTAACTGGGCTAAATGGAGTTTATGGTTCACATTAAAAGTTGTTTTTTATAGCATAAAACAAATTTATTAGTAAAACGCTATTTAAATTTAGTTTACTTTCACTCCACCCATCCACCCTATCCAACTACCCAGTGAATCAGCTGTTACAGCAAAAGGGACAACAAAATTTTCGAATCTTGGACCTTGCGCTGAAAAATCCGACTGGGGAAATTTTGATTATGAGGATGACGTGACAATAGGTATAAGGTGCAAGTATCCCAGTATCCTATGGAACATTATTCGGGGTAGCTTAATAAATTGAAATTGATATTGACGGGAGAAAATTAACTCGGTGTAAACCCGCCCAAGACCGAGCAGATCCTTTTGACACATTATGGGCAGACAGATTACTTCTACTATTACTTCTTAGGGGCATTGGGCAGAATGAATTCAGTGTAAACCCGGCCAAGACCGAGCTTGTTCTTTTTACACATAAAGGGTAGGTAGATTACTTCTACTTCTGTCATCAAGTTAAGGCAACTCTAACAATGGGATATAGTCGGAGTCAGTCGTGGACCAGTGCTAGAAGGTGCTCCCAACACTTCTAAATTTGTCAATTACTCGAAAGCGGAAATACCACACTCTCATATCGGAAAGGGATTCCTTGCACAAAAGAGTTCCAGGTATAGAAGCATTTAAAGAGTTCGACACGGATGGGTCGTAAATGAATGATCAGGTAGGTTCTGCGGGATACCCTAGAGCTGCGATCGCTAAAGTGGTCCGCGAGAAAATTTCGCTGGTCCTTTGAATTGTTACGTTTTTACAGTTTTTACAGTTTTTGATTATTTTGTTATGGTTTATTAATAAAGCTTTCATAATTTGATTACAATTAATAGTATCAATATATTAAACCCTTAAAGAATCCTATTAGTGGTCCGCGGCATTTAAATTATAAATGTACTGGTCCGTGAGTTCAAACAGTTTGGCGGCCGATGCGCTAGAGAACTAGGGTTATCTTTTCCTCATATAGCACCTGATGATTGTAGCGTGTATCAGCAGACATTTTGGCGATTAGGCAAGTGACCTGTTGGCTGAGGTATACTAATCCAGCAGTCATTGAGGTTAATGTCTTCTTTCACAGCCTGGTGCTAAACAAATTCCTGGAGTGAGTATTCCTGAACTCAACATGTGTTCAGGATTAACGCAAATATATTGACAAGATGACCCAACAGTACGATATTCACCTCATATGGGAAGAGATGGCGAGACTAGGGAACACCTAACAGATCCCACAGGAATTGTTGGCAAGCTCCTTGCGACTTGTAAGCATATCCTGCTAGAAATCTCCTATGTGTTAATGCTGGAGGCGAGATAAATGATTGTGTACGCGAAAGGCGATTCTGGCCAATAGTGGATAGGAGAAGATCCTGGAGGAGAGATGAACGAATTGCACTGATTGTGCACGCGAAAGATAAATCTGGCCAATTATAGGATCCATATACATATATTCTGTTACTAACCAGGCTCAAGGTATCTATGCTTGCTTCAGTTGTTACGGCACCCTGTCTGATTGGCGAATCTAAAACTCAGGGCAACTGAATTGTGTAGATGTTGCAACAATGAGGAAGTGGAAGAATCCATAGGACATTTTCTCAGCACGTGTCCTGCTCTGTGTGTAAGGTGGGTGTCCACTAAGGCATCCTACCCATTTAAGGACATGGGAGAATAATCTCACATTGGCGTAGACAGTTGGGGTTAGTCCTTAATCTCGTTAAACCGTGATATAACAATGAATGAACGAGTCTAAATAAGTCATTCATTGACTTCCTAACCAAACAGGTTTTTTTTTTAAGGAGAATTGAAGAAACATAAACCATTTAGCGAAAAAAAACCTTATCAACAACTGTGCATTATACCAATAGGTCACGATTAGGAGATATTGTTGAAATAGTTCAAAATTTTGCACATGTCGGCAACTATTGCCGGGTTGCAAAATAGAAAATATTAAGAAGCATATCTACACTTTAATCTCCTGTTGATATTAGAATTGCAATGATTTTCAAAAACCTCACATCTCGTGTCTATTCAAAACTCATTGAAATTCGAGTAACATAATAGGGTATTAAACTGTTGCTAATATGATTATAAACGAGAAGATAAATATTTATTTTGTATTTGCATTATTCAGTTTAAACTCTGAACAAATACATATGTACATATAAAAATATATAACGCATTCAACATGTAAAGTTTATTGTTCAATAAACTTCCAATTAGCACCACGCCGCCGTCTATAATCTCATATCAAGCACTTATGTGTGACAGAATCAGATTTAACACATTATTGAAACTAACCTGGTAGAAAGGTCTTAAATCCATACGAGCACAATGAATGAATTCTTTTTAATCTCTTCGAATACAACTCAGGCGTTTGATTGACCCACCTGTTTTGACATCTGTCAGAAAATGAAAAAAAAAAAACGGGGAACGAAAAAAGATCATTATCACATATGTTTTGTACATCATCATTAAGTCCAAATGAAGAAAGCACCCAGATTAGATTAGTCGCTTTGCTATTTACGACATTTTAGTGTTTAGAATCATAAATATGACGACATAAGCGGCATAAAGCTAAAGCGCGTACACAAATCATAATAAACAAAAGAAAAATTGAATTCAAACAAGTGGTAAATAGTGTTTGTTTTAAACAAAAGTGAAAGAAAAAAACGTGCAGAAAATTACAACATTTTTATTGATGTGAAATATCACTCATACGCTCCTCACAACACAAATACACTCACCAAGTGAGAACGAGAGCGGGCGTTCAGTGGGAGTGTGAGAGCAGAGAGCAGAGAGCCGACATGATGAGATTAGTATTTATGTACTTTTTTTGGTACTATTTGTAGGTAGCAAGTAACGTGATTTATTTTATATGTTCATTTAGTGAAAGCAAGATTCTCGTGGTTAACTATCCCTATTCTTGGCAATGCTAAGTAACAGCATAGAAAAATTGTGGTCTACGTAAATAAAAACATTAAAAGAAAAGCCAAATTTTTCGAAATTTAAGTTATTTTATTTTAATGAGCTTTCTTGAGTAATAATACTTCAATTGGGTGGAAAGATTGTTTGGAGGGAAGCAGTTGTATTCTTGCAGACAAAATAGATTTCGGAACAATATGGGAAACACCAAATCATAGAGTAATCTCAGACTAGGGAGAATATTTGGCTCATCTGACGTTTCCTTTCACACCTTCGTGATGCGGTCGGTGTGATAGAGAGATGTTTGACGAAAAGTGACATACACCAGGTGGAATTACAATAATTTCTTGCTTTAATTTTTCATGTCGTTTTGGTGAAAAACTGTGAAATTTAAATGTGGTTTAAACTTTTTTTATTGATTGTCATTGTTAGCATACATTTGTGTTGTATTTAACACAATAATTTTAACACACAAAACGAAACCCCGTTGTTGTTATTTTGTTCGTTGTTTGGAAACATTGCCTCTATCTGGTATTAGTAAAGCAATTGTTTTCAACATCGAACGTAAATATCACACCAGGTCAAATGTCATAAATTTGGTGAGAGAACTATTAGGTCTACTGTAATTATTAGTCTATGCACCAAATTGTTATATTTATCGTTTTGAAAAATGTAGATTGTGTCTGTGTTGAAATCGATTTCCATTCGTTATGCAAATAGGAGTGTATATAAGTATTATAAGTGTATTTTATTTAGTGGCCGTTGGTAGTGCAATGGGTAGTGTGCGCGACTCTTCTACATCAGATCCTGGGTTCGATCCCTGCTATGATCACCTTAAATTTCTTTCGGCGGCGTTGTGCATAGTGACGGCGACACTAACGAGTATTTAGCCGTGAAAAAGCTTCTCAAACTACCGTTCGGAACCGGTGTAAAATTTTAGGTCCCAACCAGTGAATATAAAACTAGAAAGCGCACTGCTCATTGGTTGTGAGAAGCTCTCTCTCTCTCTGTAATGGGAAACCATTTATTTATTTATTTAAGATATACAACAATAATCGTGCTTTTTTATTCCCGCATAACTCATATTTCGACGACTTTGTACGACGGAGCCGCTTAAAATCGTCCCATAAAAAAGTGGGGACCTCCCATACAAAGTGGTCAAAAATGTAGTTTTGCAGGCCTAATATCTATTTACTATATTTTTTTCATATTCTTTAAGCACTTTAAAGTATCATTCAATTTTATTAAGGAAATGGGAAATATGCATTAACTGCAATCATTAATTTTCTTAAAGAAATACTAGAAAATCAGTAACTTAAATTTTAATTATTACAAAGATAACGATTTGAACTAATAAAACAAGATATACAAATTTAAATTGATGCAGAGTTATTTTTTGTTAATCAATATGGCAACACTGGTATTCTTCTTGGAAAAAACATCTGTTTTTGGCTAAATGCAAAACCGATAAAGAAGAACAACCAAAAATAAGAACTAAATAATAAAATAAGAAATAAAATTCTATAACTACATACATTAAAAAACAATGTAGGAGAAAAAAACGATCTAAGTATACACCATAGAGTAATGTCATATAGAGCTGCCATCTTTCTCATCTGACGTTTCGTTTCAGACTGCGGTATGTGCGATAGAGAGTTATTTGACGTAAATTGACTTACACCAGGTGGAATTTCAAAAATTGTTGACTCAGATTTTTCATTTTGTTTTGATGAAAAACTGTGAAATTTAAACGTATTTTAGATTTTTCTTTTATCTTTTATTGTTTTTTTGGTGCTTGTTTATGGTGTAAGTTCACAAAAATGTTAACGCACAAAACAAAATACTGTTGTTGTTTGGCCATTGCCCCTATCTGGTATTATTAAAACAATACTTTCCAATATGCAACATCCATGTGCAACACACCAAACTTCGTAAATTTACTGAGTCAAATCGCTTCTCTATACGTCATTTCTCTATGGTATATACTTTCACTGAAGTTTCCTATAATTCTCACTGACGTTTATTCAAAATTGTGGGAAATTTTGTATGTGAGTTGGTATTGATCGAAAATTCCGCAGTACCAACTCAACCTGAAAGTCAATTATACGACAACAAGAGCAGACGGAATTTTTCCTTCATGTTCTCTATTCCTCTGAAGGGTTCCAATTGTTTTAAGGTTAGTTTCCCTATAACACACAGTTGCATTTCAGTGTGAGGTAGCTTTTTCGAATACACACTGAAGCACGATTCTCTCATTTGGAGATTTCGAGTAAATTAACAGCTGATTGCTGTATTGGAAAACAGATGTTTGGTTAAACGAAATCTCCAAACACGAGATTTTGATTGCAGTGTGTTCAAGGCTTAAAGTTGGTACATGTACGATTGTTGATCTTACCAATGGTTCCAATTCCGTCACAGTAAGTAGGCACCTGATGATGAACTTGTCACGGCATTCGAAACTAGTCATGCCAGTGGGTGTGTTTTCGTGAATTATCTATTATTGCAATAAAACCCCACCATTTTTCACTTAGAAAAATATATCAGAGAGTGACAGCTTGTAGCATGAACTTCTCATGCATTGACATTTAAAAGAAAAATTTATATTTATTTGTAGTTATGAGTTTTTTTTAGAATTTACTTCAAACTATTTAAAAATTGTTAAGAGAAATATGCAAATTTTTATTTAATAATCGGTCAAAAAATCAGATACATGCACATAGACGCCAATAAATAAATACCTAGAAGATAATCGGAGACACCATATATAAAGACGTCTTGACCAATGGGCCCACTGACGAATGGTTACTCAAGGACGGTTTGTATACATGTCATAAGGTGATCACTACTATCACAAATGCCTGTAAACGTAATAGGTGTCATGCATTTTTTGTATGTGAATGGATCGGCAAGTCAACAGGAAATCTGACATGTCACTTCTTAGACACTTATTATGTTGAGACACTTATCAGTTGATCCAATTTTACAAACAATTACATGAGGTGTCAGGTGACACCCGGTTGGAACGAAGTTCCTTTCGCTATATATTATGTACTAGTTAGTTTCAACACGCCTAAGGCGCCCGTTGGAAAATACGATAATTTAAATGGATCTTTAAGAAAAGATACTTTTTTTAAAATGATTAACTTTTTTTTACAAGAGAGTATGAACTTTTTTTACAGGCAAGTACTTTTTTTAAGAACAGGTACTTTTTGAAGAAGTGCTACTCTTTTTAGGGAAAGGTTATTTTTTTAAGAAAATTTACTAATTTTCAGAAAGGCTATTTATCTCAAGAAAAAAAAAGGTATTATTTTATGTTTAAGCAGTTTTTTTAAGAACACTTATTTTTTAAGAGAAGGTATTTTTTGCAGAAAACTTTTTTTTAAGAAATGAGATTTTTTTTTTAGAATCGGCCCTTTTTTCAATAATAGGTACATTTTTAAGGTACTTATCTCAAGAAAAGTTTTTTTGTTTTATAAAAAAGATACTCTTTAATGAAAATGTAGTTTTTAAGATAAGGGAATTTGTTGTGAGAAAATGTACTTTTTTAATTAAAGGTACTTATTTTAAAAAAAATAATTCTTTTAAGAAAAGGTACTTTTTGTAAGAAAATGAAAATGGTTTTTAAACAAAGATACTTAGTCAAGATAAGGTACTTTTTAAAAAAATGTACTTTGTTTAAGAATATGAATAGGTATTTTTTTGGGAAAATAAATTTTTTTTAAGAAAAGGCAAAAAATTAAAATGTTATTTTTTTAAACTTCTTTAACTTTGGCTTTTCTAAATTTACTTTTTATTGGGTTCAAAACTACATTATATACTAAATATTGGTTACAGTCTCCACCTAGAAAACTTCCCATTAAACAAGAAATTTCCCATCATATGTTAGTCTAGACACAAACCAAAGCAAATGCACCCAATATACGAGTAGTTGATAATACTGGGTTGTAGCATAATAGTGTTAAAAAAAGAGGTTTAATTTTTTTTAATTTAGCCCCCATCCTGCAACGTGCGATAAGGAACTTCGTTCCAACAAAAAGTGGAGAAAATTGCAGAAGAAGTTTGAGACTTCGGTGCATTCTCATATAAAACTTTTTCTTTTTGACAATGACTAACGATGTTGGCAAAATAATATGGTTCTGACTGCACGCCACCAAACCATTGGGTGGTTAACGCATTGTTAAACATTCTTTGATGAACTCAATTCGATGGTTAACCACAATTTGATTAAGATGAAGAAAATGGCTAGGAAGATGACCACTGACTGAAAAATTGACCATTTATGTATCAATGCAGTAGTATGTTCTGACTAAGGGCGGAATCCATATTTTCTCTGATATTCAAGCCGCCGATTAAGTCCCAAGAAACTGTCTTCCAGAATTCGAGAAATGCCCTCGACTATCGCAGATCTCTCTCAACCAGTTTAATATTCTGCTTATTTAGGAGCCAGGACACAACAGGGAAATGCAAAGCAGCTAAACTAAGCAGACTGGGGACTATCTTGCATTCTCCAGGGGAACTGGTACATGTGGGCATGCCTCTAGCAACTTGCAAAGTCTATTTGTGGAATTGTGCCCTTGCGGGAATTAACGGTAGGTGGTCACTAGTAGGGAAATGCACTAACTTTGTTATCAATACCGGACGCCCCACTTATTGAGTCTGCCATGACGGGTCACTGTCTCATTGGACGACATGCAGAGATGCTGAAATGAGAGCCTTGAAAAATGATTTTTGCAGAAGCTGCGCTGACAAAGAGGAGGTGTAGTCACCCTGCAGTTTCAAAAGTAGGCAGTGGCTCTATGTAATCAGTTATTTCGTTAGCGAAAACCCTGACTAGCTACTTGAGTGGTTACAAGTAATGCTAGAGTTCGCCTTTTGATTATTATAAGTATGAAAACAAGGAAAAAACAATGCACTGAACCGTAATGATTTGTTGGTCGCTTGGTTTTTTTTTGTGTTGGCGTCAGTTGCTATTAAACGTTCGTAGAAGTGTCATAGTGACAGCGTACGTGGGTTAGAAGTATAAAAAGTGAATTTTAATATTTAGAACGGTATAATGTCATGCAAAATACAAATGAAACGGTTAATAAAGAAAGAAAATGAACAAATTGTGCAAAAGTTTGAAAATGTAGAAAAAGAATGTGGTGAAGATAATGAAAAAGAATTTATTCATAACATTAATTCATTATGGTTCGGTGAATTAATCAAGCGGATTGTACTAGTCAAGTAGTTAGTACAATGTTGTTAGATATTTCGTCAATTCCATGTAATTAGCGATCTAAAATAAAAAGTAAATAAATGGTTTCCCATTACATCCCATGAAGGGACCGGGGAGAACTTCTCACAATCACTGAGCTGTGCGATTTCCAGTTTTCACTCACTGATTGGGACCTACAGTTTTACACTGATTCCGAATGGTATTTTGAGAAGCTTTTTCATGGCTATATACTCGATAGTGTCACTGTCACTATGCGAGGTGACCGCTGCCGAAAGAAATTTTTTTGAAGGGTTTGAGAGCAGGGTTCGAACCCAGGATCTCATGTACAAGAGCCGCGCACACTAACCATTGCACCACCGATATCCCCATGTTAAGTTCGTCAGTGTAAAGAGTTGCTGGTAGTCGGGCGGGTAGTTAATGGTAGGTAATTATTGGTAGTTAGGGAAATAACTAAAAATTCGTTAGCTCCGTCGACTGCAGGGCAATATAACACCTTCTGTGTCTGTGTGCCGCTCTTTCCAGAAAGCGGCAGGCTACACTAGTGATACCATCCGCCAACTCTTGAGCTATTTGAAGCAATCAAACTGGTTTAACTGGAGCGAGTAGAATAATCGCATCTTTTTAATTTTGCCACTATGGTATCATAATGGATCACAAGATCCAAGTGAGCCTGACATGCTGGCTGCAACTCCAACCCAACCCAATCTATATATCAAGCACCAACTTGTTGTGGATTATTTCCGCCCAATTCCAAACATTTGTGGACTTTTAGTGTACATATTTGATAACAAGTGATCATCTCTATGCAACATCAAGTGAAATGAGCGCGAGAGTACATTTTTGCCAACCCTAAAGAGGGTGTTGAGGGTTCATATTTTGAGAGACGCTTTGGATTTTGGCAATTTTCTTTCAATGATACATTCATGCTGTATCAACCATTTCCATGCCTCGATATACATATATGCGTGTGTTAGTGTGTGAATGGCTCTGTGATTATTTATATAAACAAATAGGAGAACAATAAACAATTTCATGTTTTGGCTCTGTAGATTTTTATTTTTGAGTGATTTTTATCCGAGCACAAAAGTGTTGCTGTGATAACACTGAGCACTGCTGTACACCGACAAACACACACACACACACACCAACACACAAAGATCAGATTAGAGTCTATGTGACAGCGATTTTGCATATAGTTAGTTAGTGAGTGGGCTGTATCGGTGGGATAATCGCAATCTGTGCGAACTGCTCTGAAATCAGTTATAGTTTACTAAATGAGTCTCAACGGTAGAGGTGCTTAGATACTTTTTTTCTGAAACGAAACGCATTCCAAATTGAGTTTCTTACAAAACGCGACGGGTTTTGAGTAGAACAAGGAAAACACAAAGAAAAACAATGAACAGCGGAGAGCATTTGCAGATTTGAGTAGAATTTCTTCATGAACGGCAATAACGGTTAGATGCTAAACGCTGTCTAATCAGTTGCAAACTTTGCTTACAACAAAACGAACGAGTCGAAAACTGGAAAATAGAACGAAACAGGAAACAACCGCAGCAATAACCCGAATATCCTTTAATTGTGTAAGAGCACTTCCGGTGTCTAATACTAGAAAGGAAACAAAGCTAAAATTAAAAAGTGAATACAGAATAAATTATTTCGAAAATAAGAAGAGAAACTAAACAAAGGCGAAGTCAAAGCCCAAATAATAAACATCTTCTGATCGCGTATACGATATAACAATGAACTTACAAATTTAAAAATAACCACTAAATCGTACGCATATTGCAGATTGATCGTTGACCGAGAGAGAGGAGCGTTTGTTTGCGCCTACATTTGTATGAATGATCGTCGTTAATGTGTGTGATAATTTACTATTTTTACACGAAACAAAAAAGGTGAATAAAAAATCAAAATACTCGTATATAACCGAGTAAAAAGTGAAAAATAGTGCCAAAACAATAACTGCTAACTGTGTCATCCTACCTACAGCCGAGTGAGTGTGTGTGAGTGTTCTACTATTCTATTCTGTTCTGGGCTGAGTAGAGCGGTGCGGCGCAGAACGAAGCTTCTGTGTCAGTCAGTAGTTGTCATAACCAGCATTGCTCGCATATTCATTCATTTTGTTTATCTTTGTTTTGTGGGTTTTGTTGTTGTTTGTGTTGATCCCTTTCCATTTCATCCATCGTCATAATGATGCCTGAGAAGACAGTGTGCGTGCGTGCGTTTATGTATGTATGTTAGTGAGTGAGAGTGATGACGATTATTTGTGATCTATCATTAGCATTATTATCATCGTGTTGCCGTTGCCGTGGAAATATAGTCGTGATTACTTAAAGTGAACAACAAAAGAAATAGTTTATAACAATTGTTTTGTTTAATAAACACGCGCTTTATGCTCCTGGATTTGCAAACATCTCATAATAGAATAAACTTCGTTTTTACCTCTCAACTTCGGAGTGGAATATCGTATTATTAAGAGAACCGGCAAACTGATATGATCTTGATACAGCAAGCGGACAACTTTAACGCAAAATAAGGTAAATATCAAATTATATTTTAACAAATCATTGTGGATGTGAGTTAGTTTAGGACAAATATAGTAACTAGAACTTAAAACTCGGATTGAAGTAAGGATCGGTTTCCGGAAACGCCTAAAATAAAAAAAATTAAATTCACATAATGAGATTTGAAAGAAAAAGTTCTAAAATATACACAAATCAAAAATACCCCGTTATGTGTTGGAAATCGATCGATTTAAATCGAATACGATACGACCTATGAGTCATGTTTTTGTGCACGCTGAAAAATCTGTCTTTTTTGTTGTTTGGATGCAAATATAACGTGTTTGTAGCTTGTCGCAAATATACTATACTTGTGTCCAAACACACTGTGTTTGATATTCAATATTACAAGAAAACGGGACAGACAACAAAGAACCAACAAGCAGCTAATCTTCAATACATGACAACAATGCCTGCAAACATATACATGACAGTGATGATATTTTATAATTTTCGAGGGGACTTTTTGTATTCTTCTGAAAGTACTTTTTCGACGTTAGATCACTTTTTATAAAATAATTAAATAAATCTATACTTACACCGAAAGATTAGCGGGCTATTTGTAGAACATATAAAGCATGTATTTAATCTCCGCGTACGGTTTGTTAACCTTTCGGTGTAGATGCATAGGCACACATACATTTCAGTCTTATTACACAAAAAATAGCAATAAATAAATCTTGACAAATTTCGATCAGCTGAGATTGACAAGGTCGGCCTTGATATAAAAACAAAATTCCTCCAATTCCTACTGCTCCTACCTTACGTATTTTGCCATGGGTTGTATTAAAAAACCTTTCACATAAAATTTGACGAGGCAAATCCGAAAGTACTCTTATTAGACCAAAAGGAGTTGGGGACTTTTTGAAATCGAAAGGAGGTAAAAAAGTCCTTATCCACTACAAACATCATCCCTGATACATGAGTCCTGCAAGATGTTGCTGGGACCGTTTTTTACTTCAGCGTGTGCAAATAATGGATATCAATTAATTTATCCCTCTTTTTCTGTCATTAAATAATGTATATATAAAATTACAATTTTCTAAATTTATTCAAGCTCAAGACCTTTTTAATATAAAGCTTATTTATTAGATTTATACGATATTATTTTGAAAAAAGTCGAGCACAAAAAATGTTCCAATGATACCAGCGCAGTCTGTATAGCTATTTTGGAACTTGCCAAGATCTACATCAGCAGACATTTTGTATATGTTTCCGGTGAATTCATCAAAAATATATATATATAGAAACACTCATCATATTAATGAGAATTCCTTTATACATACGTTCGAAGAATACCAAGCACTAATATTGGAAAACTGTCACGCACAAAAACAAATCATGTCTGTTTAAAACCAATGTTTTTTCGACATGATAAAAAGAGTTGTGCATGAAAGTGTTGCAATGTTAGAGCTTGGTATTCATCGAACGTATGTATAAAGGAATTCCCATTAATATGATGAGTGTTTTTAGATATATATTTTTGATGAATTCTCCGAAAACATACCAAAAATGTCTGCTGATGAAGATCTTGGCAAGTTCCGAAATAGCTATACAGACTGCGCTGGTATCATTGGAACATTTTTTTGGCGACTTTTTGGCATCTTTTTTTAAAAATAATATAAGGCTAATAAATAAGCTTTATTTTAAAAAGTTCTTGAGCTTGAATAAATTTAGAAAATTGCAAGTTCAGAAATCAGACCGACTAGGAAACTCCCGCAAGGGAAATGATGTATATATAAAATATTTATTCCCCAATATCAGGAATTATACCAATAAAATTCGTTTTAATAGTCCAATCGTATTCGATTTTGACTCGATCGATTTTCTTCGGATTATTTGCATCAGTTGAATGACGTTCTCCAACACATTTCAAATATTTTCATTTGAATTTATACTATAGGTTGAGTATTTAAATCGATAGAGGTGTTGTGATGCAAGTGATCATGAATCTAAAGCCGTGAACATGCTGCAGTCGAAATCACGGTGTCGTTTAGCCAAACATCTGTTTTTCAATGCAATAATCAGCTGTCAATTTATTCAAAATCTCCAAATTAGAGAATCCTGCTGTAGTGTGAATGCAGTATAATGAAACGTTTAATAAGCAAACTTGTCATTGAGAAATCGACTCATAAACCTTTTATACATACATGTATGCTTTACTTATACATACACATCTACAAGTATATATTCCCAATACATCCCATGGAGAGATAGGGAAGAAAGGGGAACTTCTGGAAGTTGCAAGTTTCAACGTCAGGAGAAGAATTCTATCGCTGACCTTTGAAAAATGCAGCCGAATTTCTTACTGTGAATGTGCAAAGTATATGAACATCGTCAATGCACAAAATTAAAAATTAAAGATTTTATTCGATATAACAGCAAAACGGCTGACAGACGTTCGGTTCCTCTCAGAAGAAGCATAAAGTGGAACCTTAGATCCCAGAGCTTCATATGAATTCGAATTCGAGACAGACTCGCTTGTTCGTACATTGTGTCCGAAACGGAAATCAGTTACACAAACATAACGAATCTCGGTGTCCATATGAAAATCCTTATGAAAACACGAAGCGTTTTTCGTAACGGGGTTTTTTATTTTTTAAATAAAATTAAGTCGAGATGTATTCACTTTTATAATTTTTCATTGTCTGCCAATGTTTGTCTCTGGTTTTGTGTTTTAGAAACTCAGATATGAGTCTGCGACATTAAATTTTTTAGGCAAAAAAATCTGACGCCAAAAAGTGAGGGGTAGAGGGGGCGTGGATTCGAGAATCCCTTAGCCAAACAACGAGCTTGGTTCACTCACGAGATGTTTGCAATTTTAAATTTACTTGAAACTCGAATTTCCTTTTTTCATGTTTTTACGAACTCGTATCCGGTGCGAAACGGATCCGTCAAATTGAATATTAGCTGATTCGCGTTTTATGTTTCTACGGTCTTGTAACGGGGTCCGGCAAAACCGAATTTCGTGTTTTTATGGTTTACGGGCTCGTAACGGACCCGCCAAATCGCAATTTCACTGATTCGCCTTTTATGCTTTTATGGACCCAAAACGGGTTCGAAAGCTTTAATTTCGCTTTCTATGCTCTTACGGACTCGACTCTTTAACGGTGTCGAAACGTATCCGCCACATAAGACAGTTGTGGCATCTCATATACATATGTTAATCTATGGAGATGACCATCGTCGAAAGAAATGTAATATGGTTAGAGCTGGGATTAAACCCACGTTCTCATGTACAAGAGTCCCGTACCGACGACAACCTTTCATAGGCATTAAGAATAAAAATAAAATAAATGGTTTCCCATTACATTCCATGAAGGGATAGGGGTGAGCTTCCCACAATCACTGAGCTGCGCGCTTTACAGTTTTCACTCACTGATTGGAACCTACAGTTTTACACCGATTCCGAACGGTATTTTGAGAAGCTTTTCATGGTTGGTTAACAAGTAGTCAGTACCATTTTGACCACCACAGTACTGACTGTGAAAATGAAAAATGCAAGATTGTATAAAATACATGTGTCATTTCTGAGCTTTTCCTAGATCGTCAAATTGCTGCGTCTATATAGTTAGTACATTTTTGTTAAAATTACGTCGATTTTGTGCATTTATTTCTTATGTTACATCATTCCATTTTGGTTGTTCCTCTTTGATGTTTTGGTAGTTAGCCCAAAACAGATGTCATTCCCAATGAGCATACAAGGTTGCCCTAATCGTTAAGAATATGACGACTTACATCAACTCGCCAACTGAATAACGATCGTTGTGATACCACGGTACGTCATATGACGTCCTCATCGTTGAAACTGTAAATTTACCTGGTATAGTTAAGAGGCGTTGATGCCATATGATACCCCATCCCGATTTTCCGGGAAGAGACCTACATTAGGCCCTGGCGAACCAATTAATGCACAAAAAATGTACTAAGATCATTTCAGCTCAACTCCCGGAATGTGTGTTAGATCCAACATGAAGTATGGTCCTAGATATTGTCTCCTACTCACTCAAAATGCCGGACAGTAGCATATGTTCGACGCTCTCATTCTCCTCTGCCTATTAGACAATGGCTAGTGATCACACTCACAGAACAAATTGTTTGAAATGGGGTTGTACAACTGTAAATTCGGCTGCTGCCCACGAATTTCAGTTATGACAACCGAATTGAAGTTGTCACGACTGAATTTAGTTCCCACAACTGAAATTCGGTTGAAGCAACCTCTAATAGGTTGTGACAACCTCCAATGCGGTTGTGACAACCTCTCGTCGGATGTGATGATATCTAATATGGTTGTGGCAACCTCTAAATTCGGTTGCGGCTAATTCGTTTACTTGTTCTATGGCTGGACAGCTACTAGCATAGAGATATCTTATCTATAACTGGATATAAAGTTTAGCGTACTTGGTCATACACGCTGAAAAATGTGTCTTTTTTCTTGTTTGGACGCAAATGTAACATGTGTTTGCAGCTTGTTGCAAATTTAGAAAACTTTTGTCCAACCACATAGGTCCATTAATATTTAATATTAAATGTTTGACATAAAATGATTAATGTGTTATAATATATTTGTTTGTGATCCAAATACAGCTGTGTTTAGTGAATTGTTTACTTAATTTTTTTCACGTAAAAGTATGCATAGTTGCAAGTAAACATACTAATGTTTGCATTTAAATATTAGTGTGTATAGGACTTGGAAATATATGAATATTTGGAGTGTGTTCCAAACATATATATGGTTCTTGCAGAATGTGTTTGAGAGAATATGTTACAGAGGTGGTGTTCCTAACATATATATTGACCTTGTAGAATGTGTTTGAGAGAATATGTTACAGAGGACGTGTTTTCCACCGTGTACTTGCCTGGTGATCCAGCATTTTGTACCAACATACTATCTATCATCTGTATATCTGAGGTCTCAGGTTTTAAACATGAGCTTGCATGCAGAAAGAAGCATATCCACATTCTCAATATCCAGTGGAACGGGTAAGGTAGTCCTTAATATCACCAGCTCACCCGCTCTATGGTTCCCTAGCCATCTTGGCCATCTTATTTAGAGATGCGCGGCAGTTGTGGGCTGTTCTTCAAGTCAGGAATACAGATACAATGTCAAGAATAAAATAGACTCAAAACCCTTCTTTTCCATCCAGTTTGGACCCATCAGTGTAGAGCCAAAGTGTTTTTTTCAAATTTTCTAAAATATACCCCACTGTATAATTTTCATTGCTGATATGCCGCAATAATCCTTGACTACTTACCTATACTCGGTTCTTTATAAAACGTACGAATGGTAACAATAACAAAATGTTATAGACCTATTCCGGTGAAAATCGATTCTGAACCTATTTCAATTATTCCAACAAATACCAAATTATTTTTCATTTAAAAAAAATTGACTTAGAAAAGTATATTTGACCAGATGGCCATTGGGGCATGAATTTCCCATACATTAACCTGTAAGAATAGCCTATCAGTGAGCAAAGAAAAATGTCCTAACGCCCAAACGAAATTTAAAATATTTCGTTTAGGGAATGTAATTACGGTAGTCGAACATTTATTGAATTAAACAAACAATTCGCTTTGTACTAAATAATTAAAACGATAAATAAAACAAACGATAGAACTCCAAATTCAAAAAAAAAATGTTTAAGAGAAACGAGAAACCTTTCCCTTAACTGGTTTTCCGTTTAACGCAAACGATTTGTAGTTCACTGAATTGAATGTATTATGTATGGAGTGTATCCTCCTTAAGAGTCCAAACATAATCAAACACGCTACAGACGACAACGTTGTTTTACATAGGATTCGTATGGCAGGTAAAAATCGTCACGAAAATACGTTGCGGCTGACGACGCACCGCTAGAATAAAGACTTTTCTAATTTCTTGGCGGCGCTCTCACGAAATCTCTCAATTGAGAGAATGGAGTTGCCACATTTCCATGCCAACCATATAAACAACCAACACATGTATACGTTGCAACATGTGTGTACAAAAGAAAATTAAAAAAAAACGTTTTCCATTACATCCCATGAAGGGATTGGGGAGAGCTTCTCACAATCACTGAGCTGTGCCCTTTTCCAGTTTTCACTCACTGATTGTGACCTACAGTTTTTACACCGATTCCGGACGGTATTTTGAGACGCTTTTTCATGGCAAAATACTCGATAGTGTCGCCGTCACTATGCGAAGTGGCCGCCGCCGAAAGAAATTTTTTTTTAATGTGGTCAGAGCAGGGATCGAACCCAGGATCTCATGTACAAGAGGCGCGCACACTACCCATTGCACCACCGACGGAAAGAAAAAGGTTAAAAACGATTTAGTTTTAACCACAATACAATAAAAGTGAACAAAATATTTTAAAACCAGTAAAAATAATTTGTGCAAAGATAATAATTTTCCAAACATTCAAACAAATTCCAGAAAATAGCCCCAAATATATTCGACGCAGAGAGAACAAAACCAACAGACCGACAGACGCTCTCTCTCCTATTTAGTTTAGACGCTAGAGATTTTTTACGTCGTCATCTGAAGCGTGTCTGGTTCTGTTTGGACTCTGACAGAAGTATTTCGTTTGATTTTAAATACGAACATATTTTGGTACTTACGATTTCTCTGAAATGGATTTGAACCCAGGAACCTTCACAGCAAGAACCCGCGTTTGTCAACTGAGCTATTCCATACATTGCATGAAGTCGAACAAGGCCTTGATTTTCAGCGTTGCCAGTTTTTTCCTGGCTCAAATCCTCAAACCGTGCCAATCCCCAAAAATACCCAAACAGCGGTTTATCATCCCCAAAAATCCCCGAAAATATGTCAACTTACAGTGGCCCAATAAAATTAGTATTCGATGCGAAAACTAGCGTTATTTTAATAGAAAGTAAATGTTTTGAATATTTGTTGGTAGATTTTTTGAAATTTATTCAAAAATAAACGTTCAAGTTAATTGAAAATTATATGGCTCTAGAGCTTTTTTACGTTTATCTAGCATAAGAGTGGCTCCATCCTTGGAGTTCGAGAGGTTGATTATCAAAATGTTTTAATTCAGGGTAATTTTCTCATTTAATTCTCGGAACAACTGCTATAAATTTCAGATTTTAGACCACAATTTCTCTTAGTTCTATCGAAAGATTTTAAATGCATGGGAGTACAAGCCCAACGTGTCTTATTTCAATATGGATACGGTGTGATCAGCACGTTTTTATCCCCAGTGCTTTTTGACATTCCACTTTCAAATTCCACCAGCGGCATTTACATTTTTTTCAATAACCGGAAAAACAACTTTTAACTGTTTGTTGTTTCAAATATATTTGTTAATAAATAAAATAAATAAATAGTTTCCCAATACATCTCCTAATAGCCATTTCACACTAGGCCACATCTTACATCTTCAATCAATTTGCCAAAGATGTTAAAATTTTGCCATACAAATTTGACACTTTTTGAGCGCAACATCTTTGAAAAATGTTCCTACCTCAATACATTTCGCCCCACATCATTCGATAATTTTGAGTCCATCACTAGAAAAAATTTAATTTCTAGAAAAACTGACAGAAATTCAAACTACAAAACAAAAGATGTATTTATTTATAGGTGGTAGCGGTAGAATAGCTGATTTAAATGTTTTCAAATCGTTGCCTCAACTGACTGCTAAATTCATATGTATTTCTTTTTTGTACTCTTGTGTACTTGTATTGTAATTGTTACCAAATTTCCTTTGACTTTGTCAGTGGTATGACACCAAATTGATATAAAACAGTTATGGTCGTTGCCGCAATAACACTACCTAATATAAATAAATACATCTTCACGAAATAAATGTAGGAAAAAAAACAACTGTTATAAATATGAAATGTTAAAAAATAAACGTTTGACGAATGTTATTCTCCATTCTTTGGACTCCTGGACCGCAATAGATAATGCAATACATAGACAATATTTCCTAAACCATTTAGTTCCGTTTATTTTTGATCACAAAAATTTCGCTACAGCTACGTGGCATATTAATAACTGAATATTAGAAGATGACAGATAGAAGATGTAACATGTGCAAGTGTTGATTCTATTTGGAAATCAATTCAATACACACATAATTAAATAATAAAAATATTTGTAATCCCCACAAATTTCCCAGATCCCCAGACCAAACAATGTACACCCATTTTTAAAACCCAATCCCCAAATTGAGGATAAATCCCCTAAACTGGAACCTCTGTTGATTTTATTGTTGTTTTAGTTGAAGGAAAACAGGATCAATTCATGGGACAGTGTAGTGTATGCGTGTGTTTGTATAAACTTGTTTTCTCTTACGGAAGAGGCAAACCAGTGAATAATTTCTTCCGAATTCGGTCAGAATTTTGTCAGAAAGTCAGCAAAAATTGCCGATTCTGATGCCGATTACGATCACAAATCTTATCAAAAGTTGTATGAGTGGTTGACAAGAAATCGGAACATTTTGTCTGAGGAAATTCGGTATGTTTTGTCGAGATTTTGGTCGGAACTCTGTCAAAATTCTGAAGGAAAATTCGGAAGGAAATCTAGAAAAATGTTAGAAAAAGGTCAGATTTTTCGAGTATAATCTAACTATTTTGATTATATACAGAAAATTTCTGACCAAAATCTCATTAAATATCCGAAAACTATCAGACTTTTCCGACAATCATCTAACTATTTTACTACCGATTTCTGACGAAATTCTGATTAAATGGCCGAAATTTATCAGGGTTTTCTTAAAATAATCGGACATTTTTCCCACTGTTACATTTCACATCCCATACATTTCACTAAATTTCCGAAAATGTGCAGCATTCTCTGAAAATACTCTGAGTATCATATATTATACAGGGTGATTCAGGAAGTTCCGGATAAATTTAGCAACTTTACCCTACTACCCTCCGACCACCAATCCGAAAATTTTGAACCAGCTGCCATTTCGCACCATTGCATTTTCGGACATGGTCCTAGTGGACTTTTCTTCATGAAATGAGCCAAGGAATACGCTGGAGAAATTTGTCCGGACCTTCCTGAATCACCCTATATCATATATAAAGGGTCCGCCATCTAACGTTTTTTTTTCAACTAGTGCTTATTTCGTGAATGCTACACTTAGCTCATGTCTGATTTGACAGATAATTAGTTTTATCCTTCCGGTGAACGAATATGGTTTTGTATACGCATGAACAACGCTGGGAAATATTGCGACATTACTTTGAAAATCATGCCGTTTGCCATTACAGAAGATGCCGATTTTCCCAAAAATTATCTTTTCAGATGAAGCTCATTTTGATCTTGGCGGGTATGTAAACAAACAAAATTGTCGCATTTGGGGGCACAGAAAACCCGATCCGATGCACCAAAACGAGTCACTGTTTGGTGCGGATTTTGGTCCAGATGTATAATTGGGCCATTTTTCTTCGAAAATGAGCAAGGAGTAGCCGTTACAGTCAATGGCGATCGTTATCGGGCCATGTTGAACGAATTTTTGTTCACAAAAATTGAAGAGAAGGATGTTGGCAACATTTGGTTTCAACAGGACGGCGCTACGTGCCACACAGCCGAAGCTACACTCGATGTTTTGCGCCCTGTTTTTGAAGATCGCATTATCAGCCGCAGAGCTGATGTCGTTTGCCCACCTCGGAGCTGCGATTTGACACCGTTGGACTATTATTTGTGGGGTGCCCTCAAAGATAAGTGTTACGCCGACAAGCCAGAGACAATTGACGCTTTAAAGGACAATATTCGTGAAGCCATTGGTGAAATACAGCTGCACACAATCGATAATGTGCTTAAAAATTGGACCGATCGTGTAGGCTATTGCATGGCCAGCCAAGGCAGCCATTTGAATGAAACTATTTTCCATTATTAACCGGAAGGATTGTACTTTCAAATAAAAAAAGAAATTTGAGAAAATATTCAGTAGTTTTTTTTTTATAGCATTTTGAAAAAAAAAAAGTTATTTGGCGGACCCGTTATAAAAATACTTTTATTCTTCCATTTTAGTTTTATTATTCGATCTTTAAGATGTTATTTTCTTTAATAATTTTTCCGGTTCAAGATCAATTTCTATGAAAAAGTACTTTTATAACAAAAAGTACATTTTCATAGAATGTACTATTAAAGAAATAATGTGAAATAGATTATTATGGTGGATGTTTTGGAATATAGCTCCCTTCTCCACAAGTATCTCAAGTAAGCGAGAATTGTCTAATACAAAGCATCCAAAACAATGCGAAAACATCCACAACAATACGTTTTTTTTTAATTTGTTTGGACAATTTCTTGTTAGCACTGCCAGACAAAGAACACTAATGAGTTTCAAGAAGAAAACAAGTTGAAAACATCCCATTCGATGCAATGATCAAGCAAAAAAGAAAATAAAATTCCCTTCAGAGCTTGTGCAGACTACGATATGTCGCAAAATTATCTGGTAAAATTTAAGAGATTGTGCAGAATTCGACTGAAGAAAAATCAGATAATGTGCAGAAATAATCGGTTAAATGTCGGTAGGAATTTTAGACCTTTCGATTAATTGCTTGATAAAATTTTAAAAACTTTACAGACGTCCGACGCGTCGGAAAGAATTGTTCACTGGCATGAAATTCACGAGAATGATCACCTTTAAGTTGTTGCGTTTGTTGGTGTGAGTATTATGGTAACTTTGGGGTAAACAAATGTTCGTTTACAACAAAAGAAACGACTTATACCGTACATGTTTTTATTTGCGGAAACGAAATATTTTTGAGGCAACATAAATAGTTTAGCACCAATTGAGCCCTAAACGTTTTTTCTTTGCTTGTAACATCATAGTTAAGGATAATAGTTTAATGCTCCTTGACAGTGATGACACAATGAAAAAGGGACGAGGAAACAAACTTCAAATTAGTAGCACATTTGAACAGACGGTCACTGGCGTAGAACGTTAAGAGGAGCTGATGAGAAGAGACACAAACTTCGTAACGATCATCCACCAATGTTGGTTCCAATCCTATTTCCGACTGTGTAAAATTGTAGAAGAAACTGGTCGTGTTAAATAAAAAATATTTTCTAAAAAATACATTTACGGTCGTATCCTATATAAATAGGAAAACGTTGCTGGTTACATCTTCTTATGGAATTAGAATTTGTTGGATTGTTGAAAATATAGTTAAAAAATATAATAGTTGACAATCGTGGAAATGCTAATGTGACTCTCATTGACGTTTATCAGCACTCTGGTTTTTTTACATGTTAAAAACACAAACAACATGTAAACAGCCAAAATATCCCGTTTATGATTAACAGTTTCATGTTGGAAATTTTACTTCTGACTATAATTTTCCAAGCTCAGGAGCTTCATCTATTATATTTCTTTATCTATGGGTGGGAAAATATGGCCCATTCTATGCAAGACAGTCAGAACTCGATAAAAATACACGCTGAAAAATCTGTCCTTTTTTGTTGTTTGAATGCAAATATAACGTGTTTGTAGCTTGTCGCAAATATACTATACTTCTGCGCAAACACTTTGTTTTTGCTATTCAATATAACATGTTTGAGACACAATGATTAATAGGCTATAATTAATGTTTTTGTGACCCAAATGTGGCTTTGTTTGTTGAAAGCTGATGAAAACAAAAACGTGGCAGACACAAGCTTGTTTGTAGCTTGTCGCAAATATAGTAAACTTGTGCCCAACAAAATTATGTTTGGTATTCAATATTTCGTGTAAATGTGGCTTTGATTGTTGAAAACTGCTGAAATCAAAAACATCACAGACAAGAAATACACAAAAATTCATTGTTCAATTCATGAAAACAACACTTGCAAACATATACAGTGGTGGCTAAAACAAATGCAACGAAAATGCATCTTTTACGGAACATTACGTACAAATTTTCTGAAAATAAAATTAGCAATTTTTTGTTTTAAATTTTATACTTTATTGTTTTAAAAATAAGGAGAAGGGATCTACTCCATAGATAGTTAGAAAAATGTATGAAAAAACATAAAAATACATATTCATTCTTATTTTTCAGTGGCCAAAACATATGCAACTAATAAAATCAAACGCAGTTCAATGCAAATGATCTGAATATTTTCTAGCAAATCGGTTGTTGTCCATTACAGCCTGACATATTCGAGGCATTGATATTCTTAGTTTGTCAATGACTCTTGTTGGGATTGATGTCCACGCCATCGAAAACAAATATCAGATCTTCTACAATTTTCCCACTCAATTTTTTGGTTTATGATTTCCTACAGTTTCTCGATGGGATTTAAGTCTGGTGATTGTGGTGGCCATTCCATCAATTTTATGCAGTGGACCAGCACCAGCACCACAAAAGCAGCCCCACACCATTACACTTCCTCCTCCATGCTTGACCGTCTTTGTGCAGTAATGTGCTTCGATCCGTTTTCCTACTAGTCGTCGGACGTAACACATGCCATCACTGCCAATAATATTAAATTTTGATTCGTCACTAAACAAGACAGACCTCCATTTACTTCCTGGCCAATTTAAATAGTCTTAAGCAAACTGCAAACGCTTTTTCTGATTACGCTTTGATATAAGTGGTGTCTTTGCATTTAAAATTTGCGAACAATTTTTATCTACGAAGAGGCACGTTGGGCCGAGCTCAACAACTTTTATCAGCATTTTAACTGGAAGCTTTGTTTTCTGGACAATGACATAGATGCTGCTGCTGAAATGATCGAGAAGATAATTTTGATTGGTATGAATTCATTCATTCCGACGAAAATTATTTCGGTTAAACCATCGGAAAAAAGTTGGTGTAACCAGACATGCAAGAATGCTGTCAGATCCAAAGAGGACGCGTTCAGAGACTGGAGTTCTAATAAAAACGTTAATACTGAACTGCTACGCAAACAGGCAAGATCCAAGTGTGCCAAAGTACTTCGACGCGAAAAGTTTCTTCACGAACAGCGTATTCGTGCTAAAGTCCTTTCTTTCCCTAGTGGAAGTAAGAGCTTTTGGTCATTTGCAAGAAGAATAAAGGACAGTTCTTCCTCTATCCCAACTCTTCTTAAAGATGATATAGCATTCACTGAACCGGTTGATAAAGCTAACCTCTTGGCTGAAATGTTTGCAAGGAACTCTTCCTTGCCGGATAGCAATCAATCACTCCCCGTGATCAATTACGTATCTTGTTCCATGCCCAAGATATTTTTTCGAACGCGAGGAGTTAAAAAGGTTCTTGCGAACCCCGGGCCCGGATGGCATATCTGCACTGGTCTTGAGTAGGTGCTCTTCGACACTGGCGTGTCCACTGCGCAATCTTTTCAACCTTGCATACCGTGCCGGAGTCTTCCCGGCGCGTTGGAAGGTTGCTAATGTCCAGCCAATCCCTAAAAAAGGTGATGCAAGTAACCCTGCAAATTACCGCCCAATTGCAATTTGTTCTGCGCTCTCGAAGGTTATGGAGAGCATGGTTAACCACCATCTAGTGAAATATCTTGAGTCCAATAACCTTCTTAACGATCGGCAGTATGGGAATGAGATCTACTGGATACATGATGGCGTTCCTTTCGGAACAGTGGAGTCGATCCATCCACCAGCTTGGTGAGAGTAAGGTAGTGGCTCTTGATATTTCCAAGGCCTTTGACAGAGTATGGCACGATGCACTCTTGTCAAAGCTCGCTGCTTTTGGTGTCGGTGATAACTTCACTCGATTTATATCGAGTTTTCTCAGAGATCGCACTATACGAGTTGTTGCAGATGGGGTTTCATCCGACGAGCATAAATTGACTGCAGGTGTACCATAGGGCTCTGTTCTTTCTCCGTCTCTTTTTCTTATTTTCATTGACGATCTCCTGGGTCAGACTGTGAATGCAATCTACTCTTTTGCCGATGACAGTAATCTCTGTCATTCTTATTCATTCGATCGTAGGCCAAGTTTTCAAGAGATTGAAGTCAAACGCCGGGCGATGAATGAAACACTCGACCGCGATCTGGTGTCCATTGTTGAATGGGGTCGAAAGAATAGAGTAGATTTTAATGCGGGTAAGACCCAGTGTTGTTTGTTGTCGCATAAGCGTATTGCTGACCCAGGTGTGTCGTCATTGTCTATGGACGGTGTGGATATTGATGAATCAGACGCTCTTGATGTTCTGGGCATGAAAATACAATGTGATGTCCGTTGGGCAAAACATGTATGTATTAAAGCGGTGCAAGAAATAATTCACTCCATCTGATCTTCTCAATATCTACACCATCTACATCAAGCCAAAGATGGAGTATAACTCCCATATATTGGCAGGTACTCCAAGGACTTCCTTGGAGCTCCTCGCCAGAGGAGAGCGACGGTGTTAATAGGGGGCAGTAGGGTATCGAACTCTATTGCCTCCCTTGAGCATCGTCGAAATGACGTGAGGATATTTAGCCGAAGTACGCGGCTTTCCAGGAACTCTCATCCGTTTTTTATCGAGTGGACGATTGACCGCACTACACAGTATAGAGAAAATTCGTTCTTCAGCCGTACAGTCCGTATGTGGAATAAATTTCCGGCAAGTGTATTTCCCACCAATTGTGACATACAAAGATTCAAGGCAAATGTCAACAGACACTACTTCCTCTTTCCACCCTCTACTACCTCAATTTTCCTTCGCCAACACAATCCACTGCATTTATAGGGAGCATCCCTTGAGTGTTGGTTTGATAAAAAAAAATAAATAAAAAAAAAATCTATAAGAAGAATTGTTCGAGCAGAAAGTGATATTTGAATTTTGCAGTTATTTAGGAGGAAGAGATAAATGGGTCTTATTTCACGTGTCTGATTATCAAATTGTCCGTCCGATCACTTATCTTGCCTGGTCGACCACCTCAGTGTATAATAAAAATTTCTGAGTTTTTTTTTTTAAAGTAGCAATAATGCGAGATATTGAACTTTTATGATCATTATATTTCTCGGCAATGTCTTTTTGTGATATTCCCCAAGAATAATCATTCAAAATTTTTACCGTCTGAGTTCAAATCCGAATGTATCGCTCGCCATTTTAAAACGAACTCTATTTTAGCTGCAATAGAAAAAAATAACAAAATAATACTGAATATTCCTACAAATCCCATTACACAGGCTTTCTAGTTAGTTATATGAAGAACAGCGATCAAAAGAATTGAAAAAACGACGTTATTTAAATCAGAATTGAAGAGCTGCATATGTTTTGTGCACACCGATTTTAATATTTATCGATAAAAATGCCGATAACATGGAAATGTAAACAAAAGCTGTTCATTCTGAAATTTTTTTTTTAATCTTAATGCCGTTTATTATTTATTGAAATATCATTGTCCGTTTTGTGGTACAATTTTACATACTTATAGACCCTGTTAAAGGCAGCCAATCTTCGTTGCATATGTTTTGGCCACCACTGTACATACTTCCCGCAATATGATGCTGGGGCCGTTTTTTCAGCGTGTAATTCCGAGTAAATCAGCGTTGTAAGTTGCAAATGCTATTCTCTCACACTGAAAATAAACTTTTATATGTTGGAATTTATTTATCCGAAATAACTCTTCCAGGAGAATTCTTTGTAGTACTCAGTTCAAACCCGGTAAATTTTTATTTCTATCAGTAAATTTGTATTTGGCTCGATCTTGTGCGTAACGCGCGATATGTGTGTATATTTTCTATGTCCAATTAAGATACTCGTATCTCTTCAGCTCCCATCTCCAGAAGTATTTGATTATATTATCACACCTTTACGGATAAACAAATCTCAAAATGGTGAGAATTGTTCAAACTGAATTTATATAATTGAATGCATATAATTTTTCTGACGAAACATTCAACCGTGCAAATGTCCGCTATTATTAACGGCATAAGGAGTTGGCAAGAAAGAGATTTCGGGTTTTTTGTTCATAGTAATTTTCAATTATTTGATTCAAATAATTAATTTTAATCTATAATTTAGGTGTCATTTTGTTCAATGACCTTCTGCCATATATAGTTCAGGCAACATTTTGATCCCAGATCCATAGAATGGCTGGTCCGTCCCGCAAACGGTTTGTAGGTCCTCTTCTGTATTGAATGATTTTCCATTCAAAAATTTTGCAGACTCCGGAATAAATGAAAATCCGAAGGCTCCAGATAAGGACTATAAGGTGGATGTGGCATCACTACCCATTAGGGTAACCATTCAATTAATCATTATTCGGTTAATCGATTAATCGCGCTATAAAATTAACCGAACATTTTATTAATACAATTTTTCGATTAACGATTAACTCGAACAAATCATAGCGATCAATCGGTTAATAAAATATTAGTACGTGTTTATGGCAAGCAGTCCGTCTTGAAACACTCCTACAATGTGGGAACTCATATGACAACGATTTGCGAACAAATTCCATAACTTTACACACATTTCGAACAGATTTGATAGTTTGTTGAGAGAAAGCGTCGCACAGTGCTTTGGCTCATAGACATAAATACAAAAAAAATTGTCTCAAAATTGGTTCATTAAATTGGCTGTAATAGTGTGGTCAAATTTCAAGTAAATCGATAGGGACAGCAAACGACACCATATTTTTTCCCGCTCTTTTGACATTTCTCTTCAGTAAGGTTTGCCATTTCATCATGGAAAGATATACGAGCCAACAACGAGTCGAAATTATTAAAATTTACTACCGAAATTTGGAGTCAGTGGCCTCAACTTTAAGAGCGCTACGTCCAATTTATGGTCGTCGTAATCGTCCTACCAGATTAACAATTGAGCGTCTAGTGGAAAAATTTAAATCCACAGGCACAGTACAAAATGTTCACGTGCCAGTGAGAAAAAAAGTCCAGAGGCGTTAAATCGCACGAACGAGGCGGAAAATTGACTGGTCGATTTCTTGAGATAACACGCTAACCAAACTTACTCTTCAATAAATCGATTGTAACGTGTGCTGTGTGGCTTGTGGCACCGTCCTGTTGCAACCACATGTCGTCCAAGTCCATGTTTTCCAATTCGGGCCAAAAATAATCGGTAATCATGGCGCGATAACGATCGCCATTCACAGTAACTTGACGATCGTTATTGTCGACGAAAAAATATGGGCCACTGACGCCGCCGGCATGCAACGCCTCGGATTCGACTGATTTGGATCGTTTGCTACGGACGCCTGAGCTGCAGCGATATTTTCGCCACTTCGACCAACCCGTTGTCTCACTGGCACGGCAGCATCACACAATGAATATGTAGGCTCAACATTTTTGCACTAAACTTGTTATTGCTTCTCTACTAGGGCGAGAATAACGACCGAAAATTGGAATTAACGCTCTTAAATTTCCGATCACCGACTCCAAATTTCAGTAGTACATTTTTATAATTTGAATACGTTATTCGTTCGTGTACTTTATCATGACGAAAATGTTGAGTTTACTGGAAAAAAGGAAAGTAACAGTATGATGATCAGTGAAATAGTGCGTTCACAAATTAAATTCAAAGTTGTCAAGTACCTATTGGAAAACCCATTATTTTGAATTTGTACTTTTAAGTTGTTTGTCAATTCGTTTTATTATATCGCTCCTTTGCGGCAAGACCGTCATAACTCTAAATTTATCTTTTTTATACTGAATAATAAAAAATATCCTCCTTGTCGACTTCTATCAGATAAACTGATTCGCAAAACAAAATTATTTTTGAACTAGCATTTTGTATACAATCCTATACAACTTGAAACTTTCAAAGCCGTTTTAATCGAAACTACGTTTTTTTGAGTTATGACGGTCTTAATTTGAATTTTGATTTCGTCCCAGGATTCACTATAAGAAGTTCTTAACAGAATTCAAGTTTGAAATTCACTCAAAAAAAATTAGGGTCGTATTCTAAAAGTCCCGAAAGTAAACGTAAACGCAAAAGCCAACGCGAACGCCAAAGTAAAAAACTGCTTGTTTATACATCACTTCGCGCTTGCGTTCGCTTACGCAAGCTGTCACTCACATTTGTGGTTTATAGAGTTGCCCAACTAAAATAAACAATTATAGATTAGAAAAAGTTATCTTGGGTGAAATGCGCAGAATGAAAAAGATTAAAAAATGTAGCTCTGTTTCAGTAGATCAACAGATTTTAAGATTGCTTTTATATATATTACTGTAAATACCAACAATATTCACATAAAATGTGTAAAACTCCTATGTTATTTTGGTGTTCAATGCCCAATGTTTTTTTTCGTTTTTTTTGTGTGTATAAAGTGTGAAGTGTTCAAAAAGTGTGACAAAAAAGTGTGACAGAGTCAGTGAATCAGCGATGAGCGTAACTCTTTAAGAAGATAAGAATTTCAATGAGTAAACAATATAATATAGAATTATTTTTAAAAAAATATTTGAGCTCTGTCCGTCGATTGCATTCCAGCCAAAATTGACAACTATGTATAATCAATGTAATGCAAAATACTTTCATCTGCCCATCCTCGATCGACACTTTTCTCTATATATGTAATTTCTTCAACTAACCCGAGGAACTGTGGCGCGTTCAAAATGACAGCTGAAGTGATGAAAAACATTGGCCTGCGTTTTATAAACTACCCGTTAAATAACTTAACTCAACGCAGGTAGTCACCGAACAGCTGTAACGTTTTCTAAACTACCAAAACGACAAAAGTAACGCGAAGTGCCTGATTCACGACTTATAGAATACCACCCTTAATTTCGAAAGGCGTTTCAGAATACAAGTTAAAAAATTCCTATAAAAATTCTACTGAACTTCAAACTGTACCCCTGTATTATATATCAAGTCTATATATATAACAAGTGTCTAACTACACAGAAAAAAATAAAAATCAATTTCAATTAAAAAATTTATTTATTTGATTAATTTTTTAATTGATTTTGGTGTAATCACGAAAATGATAATATTAATTAAAGATATCAAAGGTAATATTAATATTAATCAAAACAAATTCAATTAAAAAATTTGTAAATTTGATTCAAACATTTATTGAATTTTTTCAAAAATATTGATTAAGTACGTAATCAAGTTAATTAAAAAAATTATTGATTTTTTTTCGCGATTTTTGATTAAATTTTGAATTGAATCAATTAAAAATATTATTGCTGTTTTCAGCATATAGAAAAAACTAAAATGTTCTATTTTTAAAGCGATGTTATTCAATGTTTCGCAGATACACATGTACTTATATCTATAAAAAATTAAATTGTTTAGAATTTGGTTTCATAATCGGAACTAATGTCGGGTTCTCTTAAACTATAATTATATATTAAACATTTAATGTTTAAACGGTTTGTATTGAATACAAAATAAATACATCACAAAAAACAGTTCGAATATATTCTGATTGAGGGAATGTAATTCAACAATAAATTCCATTGCGTTGTCACAAATTATATCCACTTTGTTTTTGTAACTGAAAGGGTGGAATTGCTCTGGTGGTTCTGGAGAACATTCAATTTATCTGCTCCTTCCGCAGCAAAAGTCACTCCATTGTCGCATTCCATCTCTTCTGCCAGAAAACCTTGTCAGTATTTTGTCAGTATTTTCTGACAGCATTTTTTTAAGTTTCATCAGAATATTTTGAAAGCCGTTTACACTACTGACATATTCTGTTTGTGTTTACTGACCAAATTCTGACAATTGCTCTCAGCTGTTTTTCATTTGCTTTATCCGTACATGATAGAAAGTTATTGTGTTTGTAAAAATAAAAATAAAGTTATACATACAATACAATTGTACAAAATACAAATTGTACATTTATAATACATCAATAATTCTAAAAACTTTCTGAAAATACTTACCAACTCATTTTTGCAAGTACTTTATGATTTTGTAAAGGCAAATAACAAAACACCAATCAGCTGATTCATTTACAGAGAAATTGACGGCGGCGGCGGCGCCTGAAAAACCCTCCTCGACGGAGGCGGATTAAGCGCTGAGCCGATTTAACAGTTGTGAAATTTGGTACAAACTTGGTTAATTTTCATGAATGAGTATGAAAAATATTGCCACGTTAAATGCAAACGGACGTAACCACCCTTTTTTCTTTTTATATGAGGTATTATCGGCGGCGGCGTGGCTTATTGGAAAAAGAATCGGCGGCGGCGGCGTACCGGCCTCGGCTCCTATCTCTGTTCATTTACTGACATATTTTGACAACATGTTGTCAAAATACTAACAGTCGTCAGAATTCTGTCAGAAAATTTTGATGACTGTTTACACGACGTCAGTATTTTTGTCAAAAATTTTTACAAGAACGTGTCAGAGAATTTTGTGTCAGTAAATTCTGACATTTACACGTTACTGACACATTTTGAAGACAAATACTGACAATCTGTTAGTAGTGTAAATGAGTCTCTATTCTTTAAGTTCAGAAAATAAAATTACAAATAACAACAGTGTTGTATGCGAAAGAATAGAGCCGTACGAAAAGTGACGACGACGGCTGGTGACTGAGCCGCCACACATATTGCCTCCCAACGGCGCTGTAAAATTCAACTTTCTGTAAAATACTTCATCACAACAATTTTTGTTTACAAAAATTGTTTATATTAAGGTTTGTTAAGAACATATAGTACTTATTTATATTAATTTGGAAGATTCACAGCAGAAATTCGTTAATGTACTCAAAAATTAAACGTTTTTAGCGCCGTAGAGTTGCGCCTTGCCAACTCCACGTTCTGTTGTAAACTCAATAAATAAATTTTAATTAAAAATTTGATTAAAAATTTAATTGATTCAATTAATTTTTAATTGAATTTTTTGAAACAATTCAATAATATTTTTAATTGAAATTTGTAGGCCAATATTTTTTTTGTGTACAATGGTTTCCAGGCTTAGTCAGTCGTTAGTCAAGAGTTGATTAAGTTTCCTATCTACTGTCTAACGCTAGAATGAACCTGTCTGTTTTAGTTAAATACAACCCTGACAGTCAGGTTTGTTGTTAGTAAAACGACAGTTGTTCCTTATAATATATTCATTCGCTTCGTAGCTACTCGTTGAACACAGTTTAGTTGCAGTTTGATGTATTAAAAATCATTAATCAGAAGATAGGCGGTGTCTAAATGTAAAGTCATACTATCAAAGTGAGTCGATTTCTTGCAATTATTCCACAGAATTGTTAATTTTATTTGTTTACAAATTTCAAATTTTATTCGACCTTGGCCTATCCTAACTTACGACATGAAGTCAATGTACTCTGGGACAATTAGCGAACGCACTGCAAAATTCTAACTACCCTTCATGTGGCTTCCCAGTCAAATTTATTGTAGCGTGTACTACACCTATGTATGTATATAAACATACATACATATGTACACTAGAGATATGAGTACTATTACTCCGAGATTTGAATGATCTTTTCTAGAGCTTCCTGCTGCTAAGAAACTAACCCAAAACAAAATTAAGTGTTCAGTGTTCATATAAGATGATCATCATGTATATGAAGATAATAATAGTCTTGATTAAATCAAAGATCATAGATATTCGTCTGAATAGAGACTTGTATTTAAATTTTAGTTAATGTGTAAGCACGTTGCGGGCATATGTACGAGAGTCGCCATGTGTAGACGAGTATCGCATCTTCGTGCGATATTCTATAAAACGCACTTTAGTCAGTGGAGATGATAATTGATTTAAATGGATTCGTGTTTGAAGATCATGTCCAACTCAAACATACTCGTAGTAAAGTAGTAAAAGCTCAAGTTAGACATATGACGGACGAAACGAACGAAATCTTCTTCCGTATACTGGGGTATAGAGAAACGCGCAGTCATAAATTGAAAAACATGTGAGCGAAATTTGTAAAATGGAAAAAGTATTTGTATTCGTATCCTGGCCTGTGGTAGTTACGTAGCTTACATACATACTGACGAATCGGTGATGTCCAATCATTTGGCGACATCAGCAGCAATAACCGGAGCCAAACCCGCCAGCCGGCACACGTCATGGGCTAATTTGAAATTTATGGCATTTTTACACAAATTAGCAGCAGCAGCACTAGAAACCATTGAAGTGGCGCAGCGGTTCAAGTAGCTGGTGGCGGTGATGGTGGCGCTGGTGGGTGATTATGATTTGTTTTTGTCTGTGTTAAGTTTTAATTAGATCAATGTTAAATTATGAATTCAAAACACAACCATCGGAATAAATAGCAAATAAAAATGCTAACACAAAGATGCTTTTAATTAATTCAATCGTAAATTACGTTAATTCCAAGAGGATGCTAGTGATTTAGATGTATGGACAGACCAACGTCACAATGTGACACGAACGTAAATCAACATCCACTCACAATCCGCATACAAATGCATCTATCGATCGCATCTTTTCGCATTTTATGACTGAATGAAAAATGCCATTTACTACAAACATAGTCAGACTAGTTCACACGATCTGAGTGATTGATCTATGTGAAATATTATTCTGCTTGTACCCGTAATGGAGCGAATTTTCCCATCTAAAGACGGATAGATGTCCGTTTGGGCAAAACATATATTTGAAGTGTCGAAAGATGCATTCAAGTGTCTAGGCTTTTTAAAAGCGGTGCAAGAAATACTTCACTCCATCTGATCTTCTCAATATCTACACCACCTACATCAGGCCAAAGATGAAATATAACTCCCATATATGGGCAGGTGCTCCTAGGACTCGACCCTGTTCAGAGGAGAGTGACGCACACTGGGACAGATTTAAAAAATGACCGGACAAAATTCTAAAAATCGAAGCAATAATCCAGATAAAATAAGTGACTTAAGCAGTTGCCAATTAACCACTGAGGTCAAGAATTAACTGTTTTGAAAGTTCCATGCACGTTGCTGATCAGCCAAGTGGCCCAAAGTTGAGTATTGTTTCAATACATGCATGCAGGCTAATTTTGGGTTATTTTTAGTAGATGTGTGTTATATGAAGGTTATGTTTCTGGTTGTTTTTAATTTTTTTTTTGTGTTATGAGAGCTACGAAATTGTATATTAAGTTAATTTAATTTACTTAAGGTTTCTAGTTCAATTGCAATGAAAGTAATTGACTAAGAATATTACATTTTTTAATCTTTTGTGGACCGACAAAAATTATGATCAACTGGGATCAGCGCGCGATTTTCACTTCTGAACACTTCAGACCCTAACCGAAGTCAGTGATTTTATTTCGTTACCCTTTACTACCATTTGCTGAAGAAAAATTTTTTTTTTAACTTTGGTCCAGTTTTTGATTTCATATTTATATATAAAATCCTTATGTAAAAATTAATTTTTTTCAGTGTAAAGTTAAATACATTACTCTGTCGGAATTTAGGTCTGGCAATATCATAAAATGTCGGACTAAAATTTCGAAATTTCAAACTAAAATTTTGAAAGTTCCGAGGACGACGATGATGAAAATGTCGAATGTAATGATATAGATTTTTTTTTAAACGACGTTTTTTTTTGTGGTCCCAAATAAATCTTGTATGGTTACGAAACAAACTTTTTAAACTTTTTATTTATTTTATAATTCCTAATAAATTTGGTAGAAAAGTTTAAAACGTTAAACCTTGTTAAGAAACGAAATTTTATGTGAAAATTACACATGCTCTTCCCTCCGTTAGGTTAGTTATCGAAATTCTGATCGAAAAATGTTTGCCAAAAATGAAATCGGGCCATCCAAAACCCTATGAATCGATACGATACCCCCCCCCCCCCCCCCCTACTATAACTCCACCCCCCTCCAACCAATGGAAAAAGAAATGCCAGAAATGAGCTCAGCACCCTCAAAAACCTACCGACTAATGAGTTTGACACGACTAAAGTCAAAAACAACGACGTTATTAATTTTGTCCGGTCATTTTTTAAATCTGGCCCAGTGTGTGACGGTGTTAATTGGGGACAATAGGGTATCCAACTCTATTGCCTCCCTTGAGTATCGTCGAAATGTGGGTTGCGTGTCGCTGTTCTATTGATACTTCCACGGTATTTGTTCCGTGGGAATATATATAGCCGAAGTACGAGGCTTTCCAGGAACTCTCATCCGTTTTTTATCGAGTGACCGGTTGACTGCACTACACACTATAGAGAAAATTCGTTCTTCAGCCGTACAGTCCGTATGTGGAATAAATTTCCGGCTAGTGTATTTCCCACAAAATTGCGACATACAAAATTCAAAGCAATTGTCAACAGACACTACTCCCTATTTCCACCCTCCACTACCTCAATTGTCCTTCGCCAACACAATGCACTGCATTTATAGGGGCATCCCCTGAGTGTTGGTGTGATAAAAAATATATTTTGGACTATACGAGGCTGCTATTTATATTTCGGGTACAGCAATAACAAAAAAACAGTCATTTATCATTGGAAATGGTTTTATTGTTTTTCAAAATATTCTCCGTGAAGATCAATACACTTTTGCATGCGGTCAAACCAATTTTCGAAGCATCTTTACCACTCCGATTGTGACACCTCCAAGACATGGGTTTTGAACGCTTCAACAGCTGCTTCGGGCGTCGATAAACGTTGGCCACACAGTTAAAAGAAGTCATTGCGTGCCAAATCAGGGCTGATGACCCATGAGTTTGACATGTTGAGTGCTCAAATAGCCCATTATTTCAGCTGATGTGTGAGAGTTCGCATTGACCTGAAGCAAAATGATGCGTCTGCGGTAATTCATTAAATTTGACGAACTTTTTCTGAAAACATCAACTTATGAAAAAGTTAATTCTATTAGTAACAACTTCATAGTTTTTGGACATTCTCAGAAAAAGAAAACAATGAAAAAAATCATTAGAATTATGAACAGTTTCGTTACTGTTTATTAGGGTGGACCTTGTGTCGATATTTTGGTAGATGAGGGCTGTATTCCGTGCCTTTTTGAATAAAAATGACAATGCCGAAAAAAAAAATTAAAAAAAAAAAACATTAGGGGTTGCGCACGAGCCGAGAAAAAGGTCCACTTTGCCAAAATTAGGGGGGAAATTGCCATAGGTCATCAGGGGTCACCCGTAGGGGGGAAGAATGTATGGCCGACCCCCATTAACTTTTTACCGCCAACATTTTCCCCCAAGACACCCACCCCCTATCTCCTCCCCTTAGGGGGGTCACCATACAAAAATGGAGGTTGCTCAGTATTTTCGAAAAACACCATAGGTCATCAGGGGTCACCCCTAGGGGGGCAAAATATATGACCGACCCCCATTAACTTTTCATCCCCAACATCTTTTCCGAACAAACTTACCCTCTATCTCCACTCCTTGAGGGACTCCCCATACAAAAATACTGAAAATCTATGTATTTACAGTTGCACAATATCGAGATTTTTTTGATTTTTTTTGATTTTTTTACAGAAATTCCACCAATATTCAAGAGTGGTCATTGTTTGGAAAGTCTTGAAAAATTTGAAACGCACACGTGCTGAATCAGGTACATAGGCACCCTTAGCAGATGCCCCCATTCATCAGTACCTGGCAGTAAAATATTGCAAAATACGTAGTAGTTATAAATAGCAGTTCATTCATCGATTGTTGTCATTCAACAAGTGCCGACGACCGCGAAAAGTAAATTGATTTTTCTCCCGTTTTTTAAAAGTTAAGATGACAACACGACTTAGATCGCGCGACGATATTTTTTTGATTGGTTATCCAAGCATGAATATTACGGGGAACAAATTACCGTCGAAGAAGCAAGTGCTAAGAATGCATTTCTTCAACATTCGCAAACGAAACATGTCGAAGAAAAATAGTGCGGTTATAGTCGCGGACGCAGTGATGATTTTTTGGCGCCAAGCAGCTATTCCGACGAAAGCCAGAGGAGATGTTACAAGAAAAATAGCTGCGCTTTAAGAAAGAGATGTTACAAGAAAAATAGCTGCGCTTTAAGAAAGTCATCTCACAGAAAGACTGAGTCCACTAGAGAAAAAGAGAAACAGTGTTTATGTACGACTTCATGAAAAAAACAAGCAAAGAACAGTTTCATTAAATGTAAAGTTATCAAAGTCTCATAGATTTTTTTTGTTTCCTAATGAATAATGAAAAAATCATCCCTGATGAAATCTAATGAATAATTTCATAAAAGTGATGTTTTATACAACAGGATTCATAATTTTAATGAATTTATTCTTTGGTTGCTTTTTCATGAAAAATTTCATTACGAAGATGAAGTTTTTCATAAAAAAATCAAAATCAGTTTCCCATTACATCCTGTGAAGGGATTGGGGAGAGCTTCTCACAACCAGTGACCTGTGTGATTTCTAATTTTTCACTCACTGATTGGGACATACAGTTTTACACCGGTTCCGAACTGTATTTTGAGAAGCTTTTTATGGCTAAGTACTCGATAGTGTCGCCACCACTAAGCCAGGTGGCCGTCGTCGATGAAAATGTAAGGTGGTCAGAGCAGGGATCGAACCCTCGTTCTCATGTACAAGAGGCGCTCACACTAGCCATTGCATCACCGAGGGCCACGTTTCATTAATACATGTACATTTTATTTAGAGTGTCCATCCTGTAGGTATGTATCTAAAGTCTATACATGCGAGGTATAACCTTATTAGCCAGGGAAAGGGGTTGAAGCTGACGATAGCCCATTCTATCCTTGATTGAGTAACAACATCCCTGGTAACTTCTGATCTCTGTGAATTCACTTACATCGGTTTCCACGCTCAGGGGAAAAAATGGTGTCCCATAACATCCCATGAAGGGATCAGTGAGATGTGCGCTTTCTAGTTTTACACTCACTGATTGGGACCTACAGTTTTACACCGGTTCCGAACGGTATTTTTGAGAAGCTTTTTCATGGCGAAGTACTCGATAGTGTCGCCATCACTATGCGAGGTGACCGTCGTCGAAAGAAATGTAAGGTAGTCTGAGCAGGGATCGAACCCACGTTCTCATGTACAAGAGCCGCGCACACTAACCATAGCACCACCACAGACGACGACCACCGACTCCACGTTCAGGGAGCTGCTTCGAAAATGAGTATTCATAAAACCCTTGTTATATTCATAGAGTAAATACATCTAGAGTGAAAATTCGTCTCATCTGACGTTTCATTTCACACTCTTCGAGGTGAGATTAATATTATACGAGATGCACCAACTCGCTCTTAATTTTTTGACTGCTGGCAATTGAGCGTCTTGAACTTGTAAATTTGAAATTTGAGAGAAGAATTCTGTCGCCGAGGTTTGATAAACCAAAGCAGAAATTGTTACTGTGGCACCGTGCACAAGAATTTCAAATGTCATCGTCAACTTTGTTCAAAGTACTCAAAAAAGATTTGCAGTGTGATAAGGAGATGTATGACTTACACCAGGTGGAGTTACAAAACTGTTGATTTAAATTTTTCATGTTTATTTTGGTGGAGAACTGTGAAAATTAAATATATTTTCATTTACGACAACTATTTTAATACACAAACACAAAAGGCTCTAGTTTTTTTCTTGTTGGATGTTTTGTTCTAATGCCTCTATCTGGTATTATTAAAGCAATCATTTTCAACATTCGACGTCCATATGCAACGACGCCTAATTTCATCAATTTGCTGAGAGAGATATTCTCTCTAGATATCTTTTCTCTACGGTTATACTATTAGAGAAACCGCTGAATATATCAACAATTTATTTTTTGGAGAGCGATTGGAAACATGAGAAACATAAGATCTTTTAGATTTCTATAATTTTTTTGTTTTCTTCAAAAATATTATGGGATCAGAGTTGCATTTGGAATAAAACGAACATAAACAAAGAAAACGGGAATAAAAACTTTTTTCTACCTTTTTTTTCAAATCCTTCTTCTTTGTTCACAATTTAATTTGTCCTCTATTCTCTTTTTATTCATAACTGTTGCATTTTGTTCTCCAAAACTGATAGTGTAATTTAAAAACTGAATGTATATAGGATTTCTATCAAGTTAAAGATTCTAGAATTTTCCTCTCCCAAAACCGCTTTATTTTATACGATAGTGTAACATTGGCCGTAAGGAGATTGAGTAAATCCTCAGTGCCCAGAAGAGTCCTCAATTTACCGTATTGTTGTGTAGCCAGACGTCTTTTTTCTTAGGCTTGAGGCCCCGGATGTACAGAATATCATCCACAAGTTTATTTTCTGAACCGACTGAAAGCATTTTTATACCGCTTTTTGCTATTTTTTTCGCCATTTTTTTACCTATCCTAGTCCTCCTTATTTTCCTAAGACGTGGCTCTATCAAATAGTTAAATCAATAAATAAATAATTTCCCATTACGTCCTATGACGGAATTGGGGAGAGCTTCTCACAACCAAGTGAGTTGAGCGCTTTCTAGTTTTATACTAACTGATTGGAACCTACAGCTTTACACCGGTTCCGAACGATATTTTGAGAAGCTTTTTCATGGCACAACACTCGATAGTATCGCCGTCACTATGCGAGGTGACCGCCGCCGAAAGAAATTTAAGGTGTCAGAGCAGGGATCGAACCCAGAATCTCATGCGCACACTAACCATTGCACTACCGACAGCCTTCAAATAGTTTGTAATGCCCCAAAGTTATCCATTCCAACAGGAAGGTTTCTTCTTCCCTCTTGGCTTCATTTCTCTATGCCATCAACACAGCTTATCTCCACCGTTGGTTGTTGGTGCGTGGCCCATTTTCTTCATGGGGATATACGATGGAAGAATTTTGCAAAATCTGTCCCCATATCATATTCTGTCCCCATCGTTAAACCTGCAAATTGACCCGGTATTGCCAAGAGGCGTTCAAGTCATATGATACTCCTCATCCCGATATTCCAGGACATGGATGAAGAAAAGACGCACATTAGTCCCTGGCGAACCAATCACTACTTTGCACAAAGGTCCTATCATTCCGATCCAACATGAAGTAAGATCCTAGATATTATCTCCTACTCACACAAATGGCCGGATGTTCATATTAGATGTTCAACGCTCTCTTCCTCCTCTTGTTCCACACAGCTTCTGCAATAATCATGAGCTGATATACCAAGTTTACACAAGTGTTGGCCTATTAAACACTGTCCAGTGATCACAGCTAATGGCATAGAAATATCTTGTCTAGGACTGGATATCAAGTTTACGATTCTGGTCATAATATGATCATTCTTGCCTCGTGATCCTTCATTTTGTGCCTCCAGACCATCTATGATTCGCATGACTGTGAGCTTCGGTTTAAAGCATGAGCTTGCTTGCAGAAAGGGATATACAAACATGCTGACATAAAGGGATTGGGGAAAGCTTCTTACAACCAGCCACATGCTCTCCAACTATTAAAGTAAAAAGGGAGGAGTGCAGCAGAGACACCCTTAACTTTGAGTCAACGTACTTAATACTCGTACGTTGGATCGAACAAGAATGTGAATGTAATTAATGCACCAATGTGTTAGGTTAGATTAAGTTGAAAGGGAAGGCAGTCAATTTGAGTTAAAAACAAATAACGAGTTCACCACGAGGCAGTAAATTCAGCCCATTGTGATTCGCTTATATAGAGTTGAAAGTTGGAAGAGTAGATATAGAGTAGAAAAGAGGAAGATTGCTGGAGAGAGGGTAAGCTAAAGAATCGAGTCTAGCGCAAAAGTTTTTCAGTTGTCCTCTTGTGCTCTGCTGAACCAGCGTGGTTTCTCTATGAATTTGACGGTTTAATTGGAGCGTCTGCTTGGTCATTGAGGTTTTCGAAGAGCCTGCGCCCTAGGAAAGCTAGACGATACTCTTGCAGTCCTTTACATGACCAAAGCATGTGCTGCACTGACTCCTCCTCTTCTCCATCTAAACAGCTTCTGCAGAAGTCTTCATATGGGAATTTTATGCATGCAGCCATGTGGCCTATGACGCAGTGTCCAGTTATGACTCCTGGGAGGGTGCTGAGTGTGTTGTTTACAAGGGAGAGCAGCCCTTTGGTACGTGTTGCATCAATGGCCGACCAAAAAGATCGATATACCCTATAGTTCTGTATCGATTCCCATCTCGACTTGTTTAATGCTCCTCCCAGTTCGTCGACTTGGTACCACAGTTCCACGAACGGAATATGCACGTCCAGGGTCGCAGCATCTTCTCAGTAACGCTATTTGTCGCCCAGTCTACAAGGCTAGGTAAAATTAACTTAAATTTTTTGTCGTGAATTATTCTCGGAGTCATGTAGTCCGTTGGCCTGTTCATATTTTCGAAAGTACCCACACTGACTAGGACTAAGCCATGCCCGTGTGCAGTGTTGACAGGCATTAACGATTCCCTTAGCGAAGGAGTACTTTTGCCGCGGAGCATTTGCTGTGTATATCGATCGATTGAGATTCAGCATCGCCTCCAGTGCCACTTGAGGGGCAGAACTGATTCCCTTAGCCGAAGGACTACTTTTTCCGCGGTGCATTTGATGTGTATATCGATCGATTGGAGATTCAGCATCGCCTCCAGTGCCCAATTGAGGGGCCGAACTGAGGCCGAACTTATTTTTCGCTTCCCACCATACCACTGCTCCATAGGAGAGTATAGGTCATATAATCGCTGTATACATCCAGTGTATCCCCATTTGCATCCGAATATTTTCCTACAGGCATAGAAGGCTCATAACGCCTTCTTACCCCTTTCCTCCATATTCCTTTTCCAGGTTAGCTTGGAGTCAAGGGTAATGTCTAAGTACTTTGCATTTTCGACAGTTTAAATACCTTTCCCTGTAGTCTTGGGAGTTGGAAGTTCGGAATTTTGTATCTTCTCGTAAAAAGAACTAGTTCTGTTTTCGTCGGGTTAACTACTAATCCATTGTCTGTTGCCCAAAGTGCCAGTTATTTTAGTGACCTTTCCATGATTTCGCTGACCGTAGGCACAAAATTTACCCCTGATCAGGAGCACCACCTCATCCGCATATGCTATGATCTTGATGCCCGTTTTGTCAAAGTCTTTATTGATTGTGTTTATCACTAGATTCCATAACATCGGTGAGATAACCCCCCCCCCCCCTGGGGACAGCAATGTGTTAATTCCATGCAATGCATTATATCAATTATATCAAAAATCATCAAGTTGATGATAAGTTTTCATCCAATTAACGCAATATTTTCATAAAATTAATGAAAATAATTTCATAAATATGAGCAAACAAGTGCATTCACAACATCAACTAACTGAATAACATGCATTAAATTTGGGACAAGTCTGCGTCAAATTAATGTCTCATTTACAATTGATGGACGAATCTGGAGAAGAATTGATGTAAAGTATTATATTTATCCAGAGAAATATACCGGAGGTTGAAAATTTATAAACTTTTACATCAGGACAATGCATAAATTTATCTATATACCCTCGCCCATAGGATGGCGGTATATATCATTTAATGCGGGAACAAATTACCACATAGAAGGAGCCATTTTAGACCCTTAGGCCAAATTTTTGATTAGAAAATCATCTTTGATCAACGATCAAACATAATTTAAACTCTGAATTTATTTTTTAGGTTAATAGTTGATTGCAGTTTAAACAGCCAAAGTTGGGCATTTAAACTGTGATCAAGTGACCATATGATTTTGACAGAAAACAACAAGAAGAACAAACACAAAGCTTCTTCAATTGTTAATGTGAACAATTATAATCACCATCCTAGTTGAAATAACAATAAAAACGTATCATTTAACTCGTAGTGTAGTAAGAACTTTATATTTGCTCAAATATTTTCCAATTTCATTCAATATTTTGTATTTTATCACTTAACTTTTCTTTTGCAAATGGCGTCAGTTTGATGCATTGTAACGATTAGCCGATAAATGTATGAATACCAGTTATTTTTCGTAGCATTTGCCACTGTTGCCACATTGTAGTAAGATTATTTGACAAAGCAATGAAAAACTCTTTTCGTCTTTAAAGTCAGCTCAAAAAACATAAATCAAAATCATCTGATTACCAATTTAAATAAGAAGTCAAAAATTGGGCTTAAATATATTTTGACGAAATTCGTTTTACGACTTTTTAATACGATTGAGCCATGTCCGTCTGTCTGGCTGGTCAACACGATAATTGCCGTAAATTTTGTGAGTGACTATTATTCGTAGGAACTTAGTTTCAGATTGAAAATGGGCGTTTTGACCACGCCCCTTCTGGTACCTCCCATATAAATTGACACATTTAGGACAAAATCATATTTCTTTCAAACCTTTCTTCTGGTACATGTGATTAGCTTCAACTCACACATTGGGTAATAATCTGTAAATGTCTACTTAACTGGAACAAATGGGCGAGATTGTTACGCCCATTCTGGTACCTCCCATACAAAATTGGGTGTTCGTCTGGGTTGTCGATCCGATAAATCGCATGAAAAACTTCCGACCTAAATGAGGCTTCACGTCATTAAACGCCAATCACCGATTAAAAAAAGGTTGACTTTGCTAGGGCCATTTTTGGTAGCTCCCATACAAAAGTTGTTTAGCCGTCTGGTTGTTCGGCACGAAAACCGAACCAATCTTTATGAAATTTTGTACCAGTCAGTATTTAGTCAAACACTACTCTCCTATAGAAAATTAGCGGTTTTGCCACACCCATTCTGGTACCTCCCATACAAAAGTTGGGCAGATGGCCGGTTGATCGACACGATAAGTCTCGTAAACTACAACCGATCTTAATAAAATTCGGGACTAGGCAATATCTTGCTAAAACCTACTGTGTAATTGATAACTGACTACTGTGCCATGCCCAGTTTCGTACCTCCCATACAAAAGTTGGGGGTATTTGCGGTTGGCCGACTCGATATCTCCAATACATCACAACAGGTCTTAATAAAATTTGGTACTGATCAAAATGTTGACAACAACTTGCCATGGCCATTTTTGTACCTCCCATATGAATATTGGGAGGGCAATTGGTTGGTAGTCAAAAAAAATTACCCAAAACCACTTAGGATCCAAATTAATTTGGGTATTAAATAGTATTTAGTCCAATGTCAATCTGCTATTGAATATGGTCACTTTTGAATATAGGAGTTTTTTAACAGAACTCCCACGCAATGGATGACTTAGGGTGGGGGTATGATTAATACCGTTCATCTGATTGAAATTTATGTAATTTTTGATGTGTTAACATCTATAGGCGCGGGTACGGCCTAAATTCACAAAGTGAACACATCCAAACACAGTTTGTCCGACTGCGATCACACAGATTGTCCGACTGCGATTACACATTGTTTGCCATTAAACTCCTCCGAAACGGCTGCACCGATTTGTATGAAATTTGATTCTCAGAATCCGCCAACATCTATTTTCCATACCCCTAAATGATAAGGGTGACCCACCCCTATATAGAACACAGAACACAGATTTCGCTACATCAGTGTTTGTGAAAAAATACACACTGATTAGAGTTGGGTAGTTCATGAACTACCTAGTTCATTTAGGGTGACCAGACATCACCCTCATTAACATAATGCACATGGTCGATACGGCGAGTATGTTCGTTATTGTTACGACCGGGCACCTTAAATGAACGAGTTCGAGAACTAGTGAACGAGTTCGACACAAGTCTAACACTGATGTAGCGGCAGCGAATAGTTGTCTTGTGTGGGTGCGGAGCACTCTCAGAGCAAAGAGAATAATGACGTGATTATACGTATATAAAAATGAGATAGCATGAGAGCAACGAAAATTGTGTGAACTTGTGTAGCGTATGTACGAACATAACAATGTATGTATATACATGTGTCTGTTGATTTGCATTATCTTTGTTTTTTGTAGGTATAAAATGAAAAGTATTAAGGCTGTGGGCGGATTGGTTCAAATATTTTGCACCGAACAAAATGTTGTAGTTTGCGTGGTAAATTTCTAGAGTCAAAAATTAGACTAGCCCCAGGGCTACTATAAATTTTGACAACGAACTTGTTGTTTAACAACAAGATGTATTTGGTAAAGTGATAGTATCTACAATGCTGATTGGTTTTGTTTCATTCATTTGGCCAACGAAAATTGTCAAATGTTGTTTAAACAATTGTGTTTAAAATGAAAAATATAAATACATACATGCAATTTTAGGTAATTTTTAGAGTTTTACTTTAATTTTAATCAGGTCATATACAACATCAACATCTGCTGCTCCCACCACCTTATTGAATACATCTTGCTAAACAGGGACACAAATGTTTTATTTGCTTTGTCGTTTGTCTTTTACGCGGAATATTAACAAAAACGTCCTTTGGCTGAACTGCAACTTCACCAATTCTTCCAAAGCCGCAAAAATAAGTGCAACATATTTTTCATTTATTTATTTTTTCATTTCAATGCCACCACTGCCTGACTGGTCCTGTTTTGTGCGGCGACTGAATGTCAAAAATTTGTTAATAATCTGTAAAAACTGCAAATCCGCACAGCAAAATGACAAAATTTTACCTACCATACCAATTTATTCGCCAAATTTTACCACGGACTCAAAAGGGTTCAATCCCCCCACAGCCTAAGCAACAAAATAATGACACTTCTCTTTAAATATTTTTAAGTGTTATTAAGTATTAATATTAGTTAAATGAAACGTCATCATATGATTGAACGTCTTGTTTTATTATTGTGAAAGGTAAGTCAAATAAAATGTGGGTGCGGAGCACTCTCAGAGCAAAGAGAATAATAACGTATTATACGTACATATATAAAAATGAGATAGCAAGAGAGCAACGAAAATTGTGTGAACTTGTGTAGCGTATGTACGAACATAACAATGTATGTATTGTCATGTGTCTGTTGCTTTGCATTCTCTTGGTTTTTTGTGGGAATAAAACAAAAAGTAAATATTAAGCAAGAAAATAATGACACATGTGTTTGCACTGGTCTTTAAATAATTTTAAGTATTAATATTATTTAAATGTAACGTCATCATATGATTGAACGCTGTTTTTTATTTTCCAATGCAACATTTACTAATGTGTTCATAGAAATCGAACAGGTACCGTGTAGCAAAAAAGGTGTTAACACATCGCCCGTGAGTTCGAACACTCATTGGATTTTGACGTAGAATAGGTCTTACCTTACGGTATAGGGAGTCATGTCAGATTGTTATTGTTGTAATCTTTATTTCATTGATTATGAGGAAACGGCGAGATAACTTTTTTTAAAAATTTTTTTTGTAGGTAAATGAAGATGTTATCTTTCGTTTGATATACATTTCATATTGGTTGATATCTTCCTAATATTTAAATTTCTCAAATGAAAATTGTTTAAACACATACACTCAAACATATGTGTGGTGTTTGGTTGAGTGTTTGAGTAGCGTGAACACAAACTATGCTGCTGTTTCAGTGTGGACACAAACCTTCGGCTGTTCTTTTGATTGATGAAATATTGAAATTTCGTATATTTAAGTGAAACAAAATGTTAAATGTGAATTTGAATTTAACATGGATATATAATTATACAAAATATATGAAAATATACATTTTTATGTTAAATGAAAGTGCTGCCAAGTAAGCAAAATAACAATGCTGCGTGATGCTGTTTGACAGCAGCTGACAGTTGACGTTTAGTAAATTAAAATAAAAACTATTCTATTGGACTATTGGATTTCGAATATAATCCAATACATTTAATTTGGATTATATTCGAAACGACGCTCCCACAACTATTGATAACACAACCATTGACTTAGTTTTTGCGAGAATTTTGAATGTTAATTTAAAAACATATTTATACTATTTTTCCTACCATAAGCTTATGTATATTATCAAAAGTAACATTTATTGTTATATATGTTTTCTGTCTTATCGGATGGCGTATTCTACGTTAAACTTAATGGCCGTGTCTCTGACACAGCCTGCAGGGACAGTCCGTGGCCGAAGGCCTCGGACAACTGTCTGCTGTTTTTTAATGTACGTTTTACTCTCAGTTGAACCATTGCACAGCCGCCGGTTAATAAATATTTTTTCTCTAAAACAAGAACCTAAAAGATTCGATAATTCAATATTTTCCCAGTATTACGACTCGATTGCTGAAAAACATTACATGTCGAATGGAAAGCGACATAAAACGTATTTGTTTTTAGTATCGCACATACATTCTTTACAGCATCCATCCTTGAAATTTGGAATATCTAGTTATGATAATGAAATCATTGGGCAGGCAACATAAGCGTTTTCTAACTAACAAATGAAAGCTGCCCTGACCATAGAAAACCATGTGCCATTTTTGAGCTACATACATTTACATTTACACTTTCATATTCATCACAAATTACAAGCACAAATATAAACTGTGACCTGCTGCGTTGCAACCTTTATGTGGAATTAAAATCAGAAACTCAGCAAGACTTCCTCGATTAAGCGCATTTCTCGGACGTTGGTTAGTCGCTTGGCATTCATTGTCTGTCAACGAAGATAATAAATTCAAAATAAATAAATAATAACAATCAAAACACTTGTAGATCTCTTCTATACGATAAAAATATGCAGGTGTGTGCACCGACATACTACGTATGTGTGTATGGACATGTGTCTTTATTAACTCGCAAAATTTCATCATACCGTAATGTTACAAGTACGAGTATTACGACTACAAATTACTAACTATTTCTATTCAAATAACTTTTTGCAAGCCCGGTTGCATTAAAATTTTGCAAACGCTCATGAATATGTGTGAATATAAAAACATACATACATATGTATGTATGTACGTACAAGCGTAAAGAAATATTTAATGTCGTTTATCATTTAATGTGTTATTTGTCAGTGATAACTGCATTACCGACAACTAAATTTATAGTTGCAATCAACAGTCCAAGTTCTACAACATCCATTATTGCTCTTTTTCGTGTTTTAAACACAAAATAAAAAAAAAACACACACATTTGAGTGCATGGGTCGTCATATACAAGTGCCTATATATCAGATAAGATGATAAAAATCACTTTTCATTCTAATATCTCCACTGTATGATACGACAAATATATTAACCCGTTAACGCCTTTTAGTTGTTGAATGGGTTTTTAAAAAGGATTTATTGTAATTGAAAAATGTTGATAATGTGATGAAATTAATTTCTCACTTTAATATCTTCCTTATAGGATTTGCGGTGTAAAAGTTAGCATGTCATAAAGGCACTCGACAGAAGTCAAACTTCTTTTGTGTAGTTGAAATTATTTTTTACTTTCGTACCCTGCAGTTTTTAAAGTAACCCCTGGTCTCAAGTAGGTAGTTATTTCGTCAGCGAAAAGTTTGGATAAACTTAATTGTACTTTAATTTTAATTTAATTTTAAATCAATTCACAACTACATATAAAGGGTCCGCTAAATAACTTTTTTTTTTTGAAAATGCTATAAAAAAAAACTACTGAATATTTTCTCAAATTTCTTTTTTTATTTGAAAGTACAATCCTTCCGGTTAATAATGGAAAATAATTTCATTCAAATGGCTGCCTTGGCTGGCCATGCAATAGCCTACACGATCGGTCCAATTTTTAAGCACATTATCGATTGTGTGCAGCTGTATTTCACCAATGGCTTCACGAATATTGTCCTTTAAAGCGTCAATTGTCTCTGGCTTGTCGGCGTAACACTTATCTTTGAGGGCACCCCACAAATAATAGTCCAACGGTGTCAAATCGCAGCTCCGAGGTGGGCAAACGACATCAGCTCTGCGGCTGATAATGCAATCTTCAAAAACAGGGCGCAAAACATCGAGTGTAGCTTCGGCTGTGTGGCACGTAGCGCCGTCCTGTTGAAACCAAATGTTGCCAATATCCTCCTCTTCAATTTTTGTGAACAATAATTCCTTCAACACGGCCCGATACCGATCGCCATTGACTGTAACGGCCACTCCTTGCTCATTTTCGAAGAAAAGTGGCCCAATTATGCCTCTGGACTAAAATCTGCACCAAACAGTGACTCGTTTCTGTACCCCAAATGCGACAATTTTGCTTGTTTACATTCCCGCCAAGATCAAAATGAGCTTCATCTGAAAAGATGATTTTTTTTTGGCAAAATCGGCATCTTCTGTAAGTCGATCGCAGACCCACTTAGCGAAGCGAAAACGCATTGGATGGTCAGTTGGCTTCAACTCCTGAACCAATTAGACTTTGCATGGCGTCATACCAAGGTCTTTATGCAAAATTCGTCTCAATGATGTCTCCGAAATGTTCAATTCTTCACGCACACTTTCTGCCACAACAGCAATATTCTCGGGTGTACGCACTATTTTTGGCTTTTCACGCTTTGGTTTATCGATGAGGATGCCAGTTTCTTTCACTTTTTTTTACAACATAACGAACATTCGGAGCTGACGATGCTTCTCTTCTTCCAAAATCCGTACGCAATTTTCGCACACATTCTGCAACATTACCATGATTTTCAAAGTAATGTCGCAATATTTCCCAGCGTTGTTCAAGCGTATACACAACCATATTCGTTCAGCGGAAGGATAAAACTAATTATCTGTCAAATCAGACATGAGCTAAGTGTTACCATTCATGAAATAAGCACTAGTTGAAAAAAAAAACGTTAGATGGCGGACCCTTTACTATACCCCGTGGTCTCAAGTAGTTAGTTATTTTGTCAGCGAAAAGTTTGGATAAAATTAATTTTGCTTCAATTTTAATTTCATATTAAATTAATTAAAAATTACATATACAAGGTGTTTCAAAACAAGTCATCCGATATTGTTTGGCTCTCATTTTTTTTCTAAATGAAAAACTTCGATTCTGGTTTTTGATTATGTTTATTTGAAGCTTTATTATTTTATTGGTTAAGTTGAGAAGATGATATCGGTTAAATGGGCGCCGTTACAATTGATTACCATACGGGCTCGTTTTACGGCATTTTTCATCACTTAGGCGAGAACTTCGGGCGACAGATTCTCGCACTCGTGTCGAATGTTGATTTTGAGGGCTTCCAGGGTCTCGGGCTTGTTCACGTAAACATGGGACTTCAAAAAACCCTACAAAAAAGTCTGGAACGGTTAAATCGGGTGATCTTGCGGGCCAGTGGAAATCGCCAAAACGAGAGATGTGGCGACCCAGGAACGCCGCCTTCAGAATATCGGTTGTGGCTCGCGCAGTGTGTGCCATTGCTCCGTCCTGTTGGAACCACATGTCCTCCAGTCCTAATTCGTCGAATTGCGGCAGAAAAAACTCGGTTAACATGGCCCTATAGCACGCACCGTCCACTGTTGTCGTTTGACCAGTGGCGTCCTCGAAAAAAATGGCCCGATGACTCCTCCAGCGTGAACAGCGCACCATGCAGTCACTTTGAGCGGGTGTAACGGCTCCTCGTGCATCACTCATGGATTTTCGGTGCCCCAGAAGCGATAGTTTTGCTTCTTCACGTACCCGCTGCGGTGGAAATGAGCCTCATCGCACATTATGATTTTGGTGGAAAAATCGTCCACTTCGTCCACGAGATTGAGGATGGCTTGGGCGTAGGTTACACGCGTTTGGCGGTCGATAGGCAGCAGCTGATGCACGGACTGGACTTTGTATGGGAACATGCGCAGGTCTTTGACCAAAATTCGCCATAGGGACGACCGGCTGATGGCTAATTACGAGGCACGATAATTCCGGCTACAGCTCGACATCCTCGGCAACAGCGGCAAAATTCTCGGTAGAACGGCGCTCCGTGGCCGGCCACTCCTGGCAACGTCTCGTGTGGTCCCATACTCTTCGAGATTAGTGGCCAAACGGCGGAGTGTTTGCGCAGTCGGTGTCGGACGGCCGGGGAATCGGCGACGGTATTCGCGCTGCGCCAACACCACAGACGAATTGTTACGCAAAAAAATAGACACGATTATTGCGCGTTCTTGGCGAGTGTATCGCTCCATAGCTTGTTTACTTATATTCTACATCTGTCTAGTCCACAAATGTCAAAACAGATTTGACATTGGCGGCCATTTGCAAAAATAAGAGCATCTTCTAATAGGGTGGCCACTTTTGAAACACCCTGTATAATTATAAAGGGTGGACCATGTAAAATTTGGAATTTAATTTCGCTTCAAAAAAATACTAATAGAAATTATTTCAAAATTATGATTTTATTAGTAGTCCAATCGTTGACATTCATAAATAATAAAATACAACATCGTTCAAATGTTTTCCACGACTTGCTTTACAGTACCTCATTCAATCGTGTTTTAAGTCCTCAATGGACTAGGGATTAGGTCCTCAATGGACTAGGGATTTTTTGCGTAACATAGCGTCCAGGAGATAATAGTCTAACGGCTTCAAATCGTAGCTGAGCCGCGGCCAATGGACTTCCGAGTTTCGGTTGATTATGCGTTTTTCGAACACAGTACGCAAAAGACCTACTGTAACGTTGGCTTTGTGACACGTAGCGTCGTCCTGTTGAAACCATATATCACACAGTGCGACCGATTGCAAACAAAGTGCAAACAATAACAGAAGAATTTTAAAAATCGGCTCAAATTTGTAGAAGTTACAGGTCTTCAAAACAGGAACAGCAACATAATGGTCCACTTTGACACCCTGTAACAAATTCTGCGTATCAACAGGCTGTCTTCAAATGCTATATTCTAAATGCCTGACTACTCTACTACAAATCTCTGGTACATTCTTGTTCGATCCGACAAACAGTTTTGAAGTTCTGATATTAGCTTTGTTCGTTTACTTTCCCAGTAAAAATTTGCAAGAATTTACTTTTGAGAGAGAAAATTTGTACAAAAAGTACGCGAACGACTTCCAGTAAAAATTTGCAAAAAAAACCAGCTGATTTAGTTTTGTCTTTTGCTACACACATTTTGGGTTGTAGTTACATTATATATACACTGCCACAGTTGTCCAATTATGACATCGTCGGTTCACCAGAATTTGCTGAATGGCACTACATATTATTGCTTTCCATTTTCTCTCCAAATTTCAGAGATATTTTAAATAAAATAGTAAAATAATCACTTGTACTTTTTTCGGCCGTTGTTAATTTATTTTGGATTTTTCTTTGTTTACATAAAACAGCTGATTTCAAACAACAGTTTTATCTTGCAAAATTGTTGTTGGCTAAAATTTCTCCAACCAAAATTCTATAGATCTATAACGTCGAACTGTCAAAATTATCACTCTCTGGCTCTCATTTACTGTACTTTTGGAGTAAACGAACAGGATCCACTATAAATTTCCACAAATTTTCGTGTACTCAAACAGAGCTATTATTACCACTTTTTTGCAATCTGTCTCACTGTGCATCATCCATTCCATCCTCTTCAAATGTTGGGAACGAACAATCGCTGAGCCTGTCAAGGTAACGCTCGCCATTGACTGTATTGGCGGCTCCTTGGTCATTTTCGAAGAATAAATATCTTATAATATTATAAATACAATAAATATCTTAAATAAATAAAAATATCTTATAAATACAATAAATATATTATAAATACAATAAATACAAAGAAGAAGAAAAATAAAATTTTAAATATTGAGCAGGAAAAAATGTATTGTTTAGCATAAAAAAATTAAAAAATAACAAAATTGATATAATAAAAATTTAAAATAAGGAAACAAGAAACAGCAAATGCATATGAGGCAGCATAGCGAAATTAAAAACAGAACAAAATTAATATAATAAAAACTTAAAATAAGGAAACAGGAAACAGCAAAATCAGGAAGCAGGACTCGGGAACAAGATGAAGGAGAAGAATTCGAAATCAGGAACAAAAACACAAAGACAAGCGGGAAGAAAACAGGAACCAGCATTCGAGATACATTGATTAACAGCAAACACGTCATATGGGATATGATGTTGAGTTGGCAGTATAAATAATAGTTACATACACCAGAGTTACGAAGCAGGAAAAGCAACACCAATAAAATCAGGAATGAATGTGAAGAAAAGCAGCAGGAAATCAGGAACCAGGAGCATAAGTTAAGACATCAGAGTTATGGAGCAGGACAAATAACACCAATACAACGAGGAACAATAACAAATAGACGAAATAAAAAGACGCCATGATATCGAGTTGACATTAAACAGGAAACCGGTAAACAACGATATCAACAAACAACAGCAAATAATTTAACGGGACAGGATCAGTAGAAATACGGGAAACAGGAATAAGTAACATCAATAATTAGACGCGACATCATCAGTCCAGGAACCAGGAACATATTAAAACACCAGAGTTACGAAGCAGGAAAAATATCAGGAAAGCAGGAACAACACCAAATAAATATAATTAGAAGACGCTGTGATATCAAGTCAACAGGGAAACACGAATAAGGAGCAGCAATAATTAGACGCGACATCATCAGTAGAAGAAACTCTCAGCAAACAGGAACATATATATGTATACAGGGGGATTCAGGAAGTTCCGCAAAAATTTCTCCAGCGTATTCCTTGGCCCATTTCATGAAGAAAAGTCCACTAGGACCATGTTCGAAAATGAAAGGGTGCGCAATGGCAGCGGGTTCAAAATTTTCGGATTGACGGTCAGAGGGTAGTAGGGTAAAGTTGCTAACTTCTGAGCCAGTGGTCGGATTTTTTAAAAAAAAACAAGTAGGACGCTCCTATACGCTCCTACAGGAAGTTTCACCTCAAAAACAAAGTTGCAGATCCCATAAAAGAATGAGGAAGAACTTCTCGCCGTCAGTGAATTGAGCGCTTTCGTGAATTGAACCTAAAGTTTTACACCGAATTCGAACGGTAATGCAATGAGAGCTTTTTGACGTCTTATCACACGATAATATCGTTGGCTCTCAGCAAGGTATGAAAGATTATCAGAGCGGGGATTGAACCCACATTTTCATGTACAAGAGTCGTGCACGCTACCATTTCACCACCGAGGTCACGCAGATGGGAAGCACATTACCATTTTAATGCCTGACGAAAATGATTTGGTGTTTTTAGGTTAATGACTTTAATCTTATCACAAGGTGATGATAATATGGATTATATAATGTGCAAATTATTATCATTAATGTCTTAAGAAGAAAGTTGGTGTTGTTGGTACAACAATTTTTAGAAGGTTTTTTCTAGAGTTCAGATAAGGATGCATTACATTTCAATTCCTTATCTGTAGAGGAAGTAGTGAGTTGGTGTTGTTATTTTTGTTTTTATACGAAATTAACATTAAGAGGATGGATGCCAGTGATCTGCAGGGCAGTATTAAAGGGTTTAATATTGGACAATCAATGGAGAAGAAGTGAAATATTTTAAACCTGTCAGAGATTCAAGGCGAGTGCCGTTTGGTTCAGAGCGTTGCTACAATATGGACATCAACGTGGGTAAAATATCGATTTTGGGGATATATACAAATTCTTCCTCTTCGGATTCTGGTCAAAATCAATCTACATACATGGGTAGTTGTTTCGGAAACCCACAGAATTTCAACCTGCATTCTACATTCTAGAGATAAATTTATGCGAAGTCGATCGATCGCTACATTTGGTGGTAAGCCTACATATGTGGGTCCACAACTTTACCACAGGGTTTTTAAATAGCCGATTCTCAAGTCACTTTAAAGCATCTAGCGGAAAGTTTACGATTTGTTTAAACATATTAGCATTTTATTGAGGTAAACAAACAAAATAAGAATTCAAAATTCACAAATTTCAAAAATTCTACTCAAATGTAGATCCCTGAGAGTGAGTGACAGTTATGGTTTTATTCAAATCATATAAAGTTATTGTCATGCTAATCGCATAAAATTGCTTCTATCGGGAGCTAACTAAGAGATCAAAGAAGACTTTCATTGCAATGACGTCGATAAATGATATTTTCTCGACTTCTGTTCGAAACTACTTATAAATAAACTGCTATATATTGCCGTGGTGTACAAAAAGACATCCGCCTATGCAAGTTCAAGTCCCACTTCCGACTACTTTCATTTTTTTTCACTAAATGTAGAGGAGAAAAAACCGGATTTTTTACCTCATAAGACATTAAAAATCTTCTAATAACAACAATTCAAATCGAATCAGATGCCAATTGATCTAACTCCGCATTTTAACACTTTTAAGATTTCAATATTTTTGAAACTAAAACATCTTAAATTTGTCATACTTGAACATCAAAGTGAAGGAGTAAACATCAAGTATTTTTGGGACTCGCACTAATGTTATATGAGAATACACAATGTGCATTAGTCTTTTGCAAGTTTCTCCATTTTTCTCCTTGTGGAGTTACATCAATTGGCCTCGGAGTAGCTCATATATAAATTAGAAATCATATGGTAGAGCTCTAACAAAGAATCTTGAACACTAAAAAAATATATAATCATGTTCATGGTAAAATTATCTATCGGGTAAACGCGTCAGCCCAGCTGATTTCTGGTTTTTTCATCTTTTGCGTGGGTAAGCTGTCAAATTCGATTTTGTTTCTTTTTGTTTGTTAATAAAATTCAAAGAATTTCAATCAAAATGCAATTTAATAGCATAGTCTTTGTATCAAGTAAGACAATCTTATAAAAATTTTCACATTTTCTGTACATAGTGTTTTTCATTATTCAGCTTATTTTGACAGCTTAATCACGGAATTGCTAATGCGACTACCTAATAGATAATTCTACCATGGTAATGTTCTGTAACTTACGAAACATCAGCACCAGTGCTAGTAAGCAGGGTTCGGAGTGTCTCTCAAACCTTCGATGGAACACTTTGAAAAGTATTTGCTGATCAAGGAACGCCACGAACACAATACACAAGAGTTAGGTAAACGAAGAGACGTTTTTTTAAACTCTGTAAAACCGTGTATAAACATATTTTATTTTATTAACCCATTAGGGACCCACTTAAAAGAAAGTATTTTAACCTCACTTTTTTTTGCTCAAATGTACTATTTCCAAACAAATCACTTCTGTACTTATTTGATTCCTAGAACACGATATCAGACAAGACTTCAAGCTTTTTTAGAGGTATAATACTTCACTTTAACCCCACAAAGAACGGAGATATTTACGTTGAAATACATTTATTAAAATAACAAAAATTATGTGAAATAATTTTCGGATGCAGCGCTTCCAATCCTTCTAAATTAATAACACAAAAATACTATGCCGAAGCCCCGAAGCCGGCGTTGGACCCACCCCAGAGGAGAAAATCCCTAAACCCGGCCGTAGGCCCTCCACGCAGAAAGCTTTATAGCACAAAAATACTATGACGAAGCCGCGAAGCCGGTGTTGGACCCACTCCAGAGGAGAAAATCTCTCGACGCAGAAAGCTTTACAGCACAAAACTACTATGCCGAAGCCCCGAAGCCGGTGTTGGACCCAGCCCAGAGGAGAAAATCCCTAAACCCGGCCGAAGGCCCTCCACGCAGAAAGCTTTACAGCACAAAAATACTATGCCGAAGCCGCGAAGCCGGTGTTGGACCCACTCCGGAGGAGAAAATCTCTCGACGCAGAAAGCTTTACAGCACAAAACTACTATGCCGAAGCCGCGAAGCCGGTGTTGAACCCACCCCAGAGGAGAAAATTCCTAAACCCGGCCGTAGGCCCTCCACGCAGAAAGCTTTGTAGCACAAAAATACTATGCCGAAGCCGCGAAGCCGGTGTTGGAACCACTCCAGAGGAGAAAATCTCTCGACGCAGGAAGCTTTACAGCACAAAACTACTATGCCGAAGCCGCGAAGCCGGTGTTGAACCCACCCCAGAGGAGAAAATTCCTAAGCCCGTCCCAAGGTCGGCCACGCAGAAAGCTTTATAACACAAAAATACTATGCCAAAGCCGCGAACCAGGTGTTAAATTAAATACATTTTTCAATAACTGGTTCTGAAAAACTTGTAAAAAATAAAGGTTGACTTGAGCTGTGGGTTAATTTTCATTTCTTTATTTTTTAAACTGAATATCTCCGTCCTTTGGAGGGCTACTGTTGAGTATTATACATTAAAAAAGGGTTAAGACATGTATATTATCGTAGTCTGATAAAAAAAAATAAGTATATGTACTAGGGCTTTTTTTTGAAAAAGAAACACTTTTATCAAAAAAGTGAGGTTACAAAAATGTTTTTTTTCTACTATGGGTTCGTAAAAATGGGTTCATAACACCAAGATTTTTATATACACACTTACAGATTTTAAAAGGATCTTTCTAGTGAAGCCTATTTCAACAGCATCGGTTAATAAATGTCTGAGTTATGCGCGATTATACATTCAAGTTTTGGAGGCCCATATTTCGAAAAATTTGGACTTGCGGACAAATTTTTCTTTTTATTCTTCATCAGCGTTATATGCCCTTTCAAGCAAAAAAAAAATAGCCGATATTTGACTAAAGTAATTATTGACAAAGATTATTTCATGAAAATGTTGGCCATTCTAAAGTCCATTCTAAAAGTCTAATTTTGGCACACTTTTTCCAACATTTCAGGCGGTATCTCACCAATAACATGTGTAATGCTATCTTCCAAGACAGAAATCGTGATTGGTTTGCCCCTATAGACGAGAGACTTCACGTGCCTCCACAAAAAATAGTCTAGTGGGGGCATTGATAGCGACGACAACGGAGCACAAAGTTTGATAATAGAACTCAATGATCTCCAAGCGTTGTTCGTTTGTAAGTCTATTCATGATGAAATGGCCAGACAAACTGAACATATTTGACGTTGGCACATGTCACAAATCACGCGTGAACTGGCAAAAATTTAACACTGAAAAATCAAATAGTAAAAAAATCACCCGTTATATGTCAAGTATAATCATTTGCAATCACAATTTATATTTTTGAATGTTGAATATTCATTCGAAGTACAAATTATAAATGCAATATGTACGAGTATTATCATTATAAGCACAATATTATGATTATTTCCCCGGGGGGATTTTTTATTTCAACAATTCAGGATTACTATTATGGAAACAAACTCATCTATGTTAGGAACTAATTTGTTTGTACATCTGTTTTATCTTTTATTTCCATTTGATAAGAATTGAAGTCCGACCACAAATCCTTCTAAGAATCATAACAGATAAACATTCCAATATCAGACATTCGACATCGAGTAAACAAATAAACAAATAACACCGAACGACAAAAATGACTGAAAATTCCATTTTTGATTATCAACAGAATCGCATCTGGTCTGAGTACTTGACATTCATTTTATACATAAATGCAATAAAAACACAGTTAAACCTTAATTGTTGTCTAATAAAAATTTAGATAAACCTACAATAACTGGAGAAGATAAATTTGGTGTTTGTATTTGGTAAGTGTGTGTCATTGTAGTGCATAAGATTGTGGGTTTGTACTTAGCAACAAACTCCTGTCACTACTTTCGACAGCGATCATCGAATATACTGCTTATAAAGAATGTGAGCTGATGGTTTGGAGACCTCGATGATTCTTAGGCCATCCGTCATTGAGTATAATTCAGTCCTTACCTAAATTTGGGCTTTGCCTTCAAACTCGGCCCAATGAACTATTGTATAAACATTCACCCACTATGGTTTTGCTATAGCTTTTAAATCAGTGTTGGAATTTTTTAATTTGCATTGGATTTTAATTTGCATTACTTTATCTAATGAAAATGCAAAATATTTACCACTGTTCGCAATGGCATTTAATTAATTTTGAATTTCCATTTGCTCAGGTACTGTAAATGCAGGTTGTGGAATCGGATGTCAATTGTAATGAAATATGGCAATGCTTTTAATTATTTTGAAATTGGGTTACTGCTGGTAATTCTGTTTTTAAAGTTTGTGGCTTCGATTGGTGTTGCGTCGTAGTAATTTCAAATTTTAAATTTAATTGCTCTCATTTCCACAAACCTACGACGAAGAGTGTGAGACATAGAGTAAATATGGGTAGATAAAATCTTTCACTCACCAAATTTCTGACATTTGTCCTCGTGTGATGTATACGTTTGATGTTGAAAAGAATTGCTTTACTAATACCAGATAGAGGCAATGGTTCAAAACAACGAACAAAATAACAACAACGGCATTTCGTTTTGTGTGTTAAAATTAATGTGTTAAATACAACACAAATGTATGCTAACAATAACAGTCAATAAAAAAGTTCAAAACACATTTAAATTTCACAGTTTTTCACCAAAATGGCATGAAAAATTAAAGCAAGAAGTTATTGTAATTCCACCTGGTGTATATCACTTTTCGTCAAACATCTCTCTATCACACCGACGGCATCACGAAGAGTGTGAAAGGAAACGTCAGATGAGACAAATGGCGGCTCTACTATAAATTTACTATAAAATTATCTATGTATGTAGCAATTAAATTTAAAATTAACTTACACCAGGTGGAGTTACAAAATGGGTTCACTTAACTTTTTCAAGTCGTTTTGGCGTAGAACTGAAAAATTTAAATGTATTTTGCACTTTTTTGTTGACTTTTATCGTTGGTATACATTTGTATTGTATTCAACACAACTAGTTTGCCACAAAAACACGAAATTCGGTTGTTGTTCCTTTGTTGAACGTTGTTTGCCTCTATCTGGTATATTTAATATTGGAGCGCTCATAATTATGAGTCCGAAATGAGGGTAAAATATGTGTGAAATATGAGGGTTCATAATTAGGAGTCCAATAAGAGTCTAAAATGAGCTTATAATATGAGGCTCCTAATTTGTGAGTCCGATATGAGTCATATATGACTCCGATTTAGAGAGAAATAAGAGTCCGGTATGAGTCATAATTGACAAATATGAGCGCATTTGGACTCATATATGACTCATATTTGAGTCCAATAAGAGTCCGATATGAGTCATAATTGACAAATATGAGCTCATTAGGACTCATGTATGACTCATATTTGAGTCCAACATGAGTCCGATAGGAGTCATATAGGACTCATATTTTGTTAGGAATAAGTGTCAAATATGAGCCCATTTGGACTCATATATGACTCTTATTTAGGCTCCAACGGTATATGGTTTCGGAGTCATATATATCGACCAGGGAAACACGCTCATTTAGAACTCCTAAATGAGCTCATTATGAGCGCTCACACTCCGGATTAGGAGTCATTTAGGACTCTTTTAGGACTCCAAATGTTTGGTGGGCATGTTTTCCACCATCCAATGTTTACTTTCCACCGTACCTATGACGTTTAATTTATTGAGTGAATAAAAGTATCTATGTATGTATTGGTCTATGTACAAAATAACCAAAACTGCTAAAAAGCTTCATCAAATTTATGAATTCCTTCACCAACATTTGCTCAATTTGAAACCTACAACACATTTCATTGAATTGATGAAGAACATTTCATCAATCTTTCATCAATAGTTTACGTTGATTCAACGACAATGTTACATCAATTTGATGTATATTTGTCATCGAGTTGAAGTAATTTTTTTACAATTTTGATGTAAATTGTTCATTAATTTGCTGTACACCCTTCGTCAATTAGATGTAATGTTGTCATCAATTTGATGTAAGGTTATCATTAATTTGATTTAAATTGGTCATTATTTTGATGTAAATTGTTTGTGAATGAGAAAAAGCTTCTCAAAATGCCGTTCGGAACCGGTGTAAAACTGTAGGTCCCAATCAATGAGTGTAAAATCTAGGAAGCACACATATCACTGATTGTGAAAAGCTCTCCTCAATCCCTTCATGGGATGTTATAGGACACAATTTTTATTTTTGCTTGTGAATGAGTAGTCAATCTCTTTGTGCTAAAAAATCCAGAAAGACAGTGTATAATACCATATGAAAACTGCTTATAGCGTGGATAATGTTTTCTGTCCGTTTCCCTATTATACATTTATTTTCAACTTTACACGCCTCTTTTAGTTTTCTGTTTATTTTTTCAATACTATGTCCATCTTTTGAATCGATCCCACTAATTATTTCTAAAGTATAATAATGAAGATTGATGTAAAAAAAAATCAACAATTCAATGAAGCTGAACATGGTGAAAAAACGCACAACCTTCAAATGGAAGAACTTTTTTTATTGAATTGATCAAATTTGTCATCAATTCAATGATAAACAATTGATGAACATTTATCATCGATTTGATGTGAAGATTTTCTTTCAGTGTACAAATGCAAATGGTATTTAATTTTTTCTGGCATTTTCACTTGTAGAGGTAATTGAAATTAAAGTACAAGTAAAACTTGTCATATAATTTATTTGCCCCATGTATGTTGAAAATATATGGCAAAACTTTCTCCAGTTTAAACTTGTAAATTCTCCCTCATTGAACTGTCAAAATGTTGTCTCTTGATCTCTCCTTACTGTCTTTTTAATGTGTTAACATCTATAGACACGGGTAGGCAAATACATGCAAAAAACACACAGCGTTAGCATCACATACGTGGTTGTTGTACAACAATAGTCTCTGCCTGAAAATAAGTATGATGGTATTGATGTAGCGGCAGTGAATAAACAAGCAGGTCGTCGTCGCCAAAGAGTATTAAATAGTATAGAGAACTCATGGAACGAATTGTATGACTCAAAAGCACTGGCGACATCTGTCGAATGATTCAAAACGTATTACTCTCTTTTTTTGTCATAACGTGGTCCATTTATAATTTTGATGTGCAACATTGATGTCTTTTGAAACATTTATGTTTTTGTATTGTTTTATGTAATAACATTGTCGAAATGGTGCATTTATATTGAAATATTCTATAAAGACAATAAGACTCGTTTATGCTCTTTTCATCAGACTATCTACATGAGAGCGGAAAAAGAGTGCAATAAGTTCTCTATACTATTCAATACTTTTTGTCGTCGCTCTGTTTATGACAAAACAACCACAATTATTTCAGTGATCTAAATATTGCTTAATTTATTTTAACAATATTACATCTAATGTTAAAGCAGATGTTAGAAAAAAGAAAGTGCAATAGCAAAACAGCCTTCAGCACAAAAACTATTCTTTTTTTTTATTTTCCAATGTAACATTTACTAATGTGTTCATAGAAATCGAACAGGTGCCGTTTAACAAAAAGGTGTTAACACATCGCCCGTGAGTTCAAACGCTCATTGATTTTTTTTGCGTAAACAGACAGTGAGGGTGTTTTGGTTACACCGCTTGCTTATACTATATAATCGCTTGTTTTGTATGAAGCACTTAGCGAAGACGTAGCGAAAACTTAGCGACGAAAATCATTTTCGGTAAGTTTAAGAAATTTTTTTTACATCTTTTACCGTTTTCAACCTTTTTTCATATTTTCGAATAAAATCACTTATCGCTAAATAACCGCTTTCTTTGCAAATTAGCAAGCGATAATCGCTTGCTTGTAACCAAAACACGACTAACATCCAGTAGCAATTTCTACAAATTGTAACAAATTTTGAGTACGCAGACATACCTATTGATAAACGCTATTAGAAACAGCTGATGATATAAACAAAGAAATTATAGTATGGTTTTAAATGCTTTCGACAAAATTTTCAATACTAGTAAGTAGTAAAATAAAATGGAAATTAAAACAGAATTCAGACGCGAAACTAAACCAACAAAATGGTCCAATGGCGCGGCGCAGCTTTTCAAATGTTGGGTAATTTAGCTGACGAAATCCAATAAATTCTAAACAAACATGTGTTGTTTTTTCATATTGGTCTGAATAAATAAGATACAAATTTGTATTTTATTTTATTTACTAATAACAATATTTTCAATTTTGTAAAACTAAATAGAAGATACTACGATAAGCTTTGCATTCCTTAGATCCTGTCCTTGATCGTTCAGGTGAAACTCGTGCCTATTCAAATGCACACAGAATAAATTGAGTTTTCAATATTTACATACAGTAGGCGGATTGATATCTTTGTTAAAACATTGCCTTTACACACAGCACAGTGGTTTGATATGTTTTTTTTATGGAATATATTCTCTCATATCTAGACTTTCAGAGACTTTAACAAATCGAAATTAAAATTGGTAAATTATTAGTAAATGGTTTCTTTAAAAGTTAAATAACTTATGGTGTCCCAAGATTCTCGCAAGATTAAGTTGTAATCACATTGATCTCGGGATTTATGGCATGTATCACCGTCTTGTTGAAACCACATGTCGTCCACATCCATATCATGCAATTTAGGAACAATAAAACTAGATTATCATGACGCGACAGAGCACCATTAACACTTATTGCCAGACCAGCTGAAGACGAAGATGATCTTTCATTATTTTTTATATATTATTTTTAAACTATTTCTCAACAATGAAGACGCGTTGTTCTTTATTTTACAGTTTCATTTATAATAAACCTGAACTGTCGCGAAAAAGAGAGAAAAATTAATGAAAAGAAAACATTAACAACCCCTATTTGTTGACGATCTCCATAAACGTTATAAGGACCACGATGTACGGATATGTACTTGTAATGTAAGAACTCTATACAGGGTGATTCAGGAAGTTCCGGACTATTCCTTGGCTCATTTCATGAAGAAAAATCCACTCGGACCATCTCGGGCAATGGCAGCGGCTTCAAAATTTTTGGATTGCCGGTCGGAGGGTAGTAGGGTAAAGTTGCTAACTTCTGAGCCAGTGGTCGGATTTTTTGTTTTTGGGCTTGTTGGAAAGGCGTTTAAGAGGCCTTTCAGAATCAATAAAAAAAGTAGAAAAAAGTCAAATCGCCGAGATACAGAGCTTTCGGAAGCTTTCTGAGTCGGTGGTCGGATTTTTTTGTTTTTGGGCTGGGATACGCTGGAGAAATTTGTCCGGAACTTCCTGAATCACCCTGTATAGATCCGGTGCAAGTAACCAATTGGCTGATGTCCTCGAAAGTTATAAGGCTGACATTACTGCTATACAGGAAATGCGGTGGACAGGACAGGGCTCCACAAGGAGAACAAACGCCGACATATACTACAGTTGCCATGAGAAAAAAACATGAATTTGGTTGCGGATTTGTAGTTGGAAAAAGACTGCGACATCTAGTCTCTATGTTCAATCCTGTGAGGGAACGTATAGCCACAATCCGCATAAAAGTGAAATATTTTCATATTTCCCTAATTTGTGTGGAAAAATCTAAAAAGAACGATGATGATGCCAAAGACATATGTATTCTATGAGCGCCTAGAGGAAATGTATGACCGCTGCCCTGGCCATGACATTAAGATTGTACTATGAGATTTTAATGCTAAAGTAGGCAGGGAAAATGTGTTTCATCCAACTATTGGCAATTTCAGTCTATATGCTGACAGTTCCGACAACGGTTTGAGACTGATTGACTTTGCCGCGGCAAAAAACATGGAACAAGATTCCAGCATAAAGACATCCACAAGGCTACTTGGGTATCCCCTGATCTAAGAACGAAGAACCACATTGATCACGTGGTAATTGATGGAAGGCACTCATCCAGTGTAATGGACGTACGAGTGATCAGAGGAGCTAACATCGATTCTGATCACTACCTGGTAGCAGCAAAGGTAAATAGAGCGAAAATCGTACGAAACCAGACGCAGAGGAAGCTGGACATCGGAAAGCTGCAATTACCAGAGGTAGCCACAGCCTAGTCAAGGAAGCTCTCGCAACTTTTGGCACAGAACCTACCCCCTCCCGATAACGATCCTGAAGCGCAGTGGAAACCCATTTCCGACTCTATAAAAACTGTCGCAACAACCGTACTTGGTTTTGAAAAACCGCTTCGCAATAAGCCATGGTACGATGAAAAGTGTCCCATAGCAAATGATGAAAAGATCGCTGCACGCATGGCAATGCTGCAGTCAATTGTAACGCGAGCTGGGACTGAGCGGTATAGGGAAAAAGAAAGGAGGTAAACAGTCTCTTTAGGCGTATGAAGCGGCAGTGGAGAAAGCGCGGGAGTGAGAAAATTGATACACAGAGAAGGAAGAACGAAGCCAGATAATTCTACCATAACGTCAAAAACAGAACTAATGCACATGGTTCAGGGCCCCCTTCTGTAAAGACAAAGACGGAAATCTCATTGCATTTGTGCAGAGTATGTTGGGAATATGGAGAGATCATTTATGCGCTCTACTGGTACCAAAGATATCCAATGACGATGAGGCAATCGATTACAATTTGGACGACGACGTCGATTGCCCACTTCCTAATCAAGACGAGGTCAGAACAGCTATTTTCCGGCCTAAGAACAACAAAGCCGCAGGAGCCGATGGATTAACGGCGTAGCTGTTTAAGACTGGCAGCGATGAGATGATATCAAAATTTGCTTAGATGAATGTATGTCCGGCTATTAGAGTCTCAGAGTAATATGCCCCATATTTCAAAAATGTGACCGAGTCTCTGTGCCAACTACAGTGGAAGAAGACTTTTATCCATAGCATATAAAGTTATAACGGGTATAATGTGCGAAAGACTAAAACCAATCGCCGCTGACCTGATTGGACCATACCAGTGTGGCTTTAGGCCTGGAAATTCGACAACTGGCCAGATTTTCACGCTACGCCAAATCCTGGAGACGACAAATGAAAAAAATCGCCAGCAATGGATACGGGAGAAACTCTACGAAACAATCTCTGAGCTTGGTATTCCTGCAAATCTCATACGCCTTTGCAACATGACCTTGACGAACACCAAAACCGCAGTGAAAGTTGGTAAGGATCTTATCGAACCTTTCGAAACTAAGCGAGGCCTCAGACAAGGCGACACCCTATTGTGCGAGCTCTTTAACATCTTAATGGAGATCATTATGAGAGAAGCTTCCATCAACATGAATAAAACCATTAGTAGCAAAAGTCACATGCTGCTCGCGTATGCTGATGATATAGATATTATTGGGCGCACAATGAGAGAAGTTACTGTGGTGTTTTCGAGAATTGAGAAGGAGTCAGCAAAAGTAAATGAGGACAAGACAAAATTAATGGTTTCAACGAGCAGGGCAACCACGCGATTAGACCAAAGCGTGAACGTTGATTACCGTCACAATTTCGAGGTGGTGGACGAATTTATGTACTTCGGATCTGCCGTAAACAAAAACAACAACGTCAGCCTTGAGATTACATGAAAAATTGTGCTTCGAATAGATGTTATTTTGGGCTAAGCAAGCACATTAGGGAAAGTCCAGCTACACCAGACGTATACAACCTGTCTTGCTTTATGGCGCAGAATGCTCGGTCTTATCGCAAGCAGGCGAAACATCTCTAGGAATCTTCGAGAGAAAAATACTCCAAAAAATGTATGGCCCTATAGTGCACAACGGCGAGTATCGGCGACGCATGAACCATGAGCGGGTCAAAATAACGCGATTTTCGAAACCGAACTCGAAGGACGATGACAAATAGGAAGACCAAGGCTACGATGGAGGGATCAGGTTGACGATTCCCTGCATACACTTGGTATTACCAACTAAAGAGCGAAGACAAAAGATCGAACTGGTTGGCGAAATGTGTTATCTTCGTTTTGTAATGTCCCTGACCCCACGGGGTTGTTCGAGACCGTTTTCGGGTTTACGGCGACACTGTCGTTTACAGCAGCAATGTTTTTAAGAGACCGACCGCAACATTATCACGCAGGAGTCTTATTGTCCATAACCGACACAGTTTCTTCAAATATGTTGACCACTCTTCGAATGGTTGACACATTAAGTGCAGTTTCTCGACTGAAAATTCTTCGAAGTTTGCGAGCGGTCTCAGCATAACTTTCAAAACTTTTGTAATAAGTTTTCACAATTATATCGCGTTGTTCTTTCGTTAAGCGCTCCATTTTTAATAATCAGAATAAACACATGTGACAGCTGCCAAATTTCAGAGTTGCCACTTGCACACAAAAAAATTACACCAAATTTAAAATGTGCAATCTTACTGACACAGCCTTTATAAACAAACAAAATCAGTTTTTATTATTTTTTAAAAGAAAAAATATTTGTTAATGCTCTGTAATTAACTTATAACTATTTATTTTAAAAATGAAGGCAGTTTAGGCGATTTGTAATGTTTTGTTCAAACTGAGGTTGTTGGTTTATTAAATACATATTTTCATTGCAAACCAGCTGTTTACCTACAAAAGTTCTTATTTCTTGCAAGTTGTAGAATCAAGGTAAAAATCTTACTCTCTCAAAAATAGTTAATTGTCAAAATTGTCGCATTTTGGGTTAAGAAAATGCACAAGTGACTGTTGTTTGGTGTAGATTTTAGGCTGGCCATAATTGAATAATTTTTCATCGAAACTGCTGCAGGTTTGGCAATATCAGTGAATGGAACTCTGTTGCGCCATGATAATCTAGTTTTGTTGTTTCTCATTTGAATGATATAGATATGAATGAAATGTGGTTCGTTGTCATATATCCCGAGAACAATGTAATTACAATTCAATCTTGCGTGAATTTGGGGACACCCTTTATATGAATCTACTTACCACATTCACATTACTTTCAAATATTTTTATACTGTACTAGATATGTGTTGAAAATTCGAAATGGGAATTTGTAATGGGCTTAAGAGAAAAATCGAGATTTCCCGGAAGCATTCCACAAATATCCCTGACTTTGGTATTTATCAATCCCGTAAAATCCCGGGATTTCTCGAACGATATCTCTAGTCCCTGTTAAGGTTGTAATGCCATAAAATAAAAAATAAAAATAAGTAAAAAAAACAGAACGCGGCTTAACCAGTGTGTCCATATAACATTCCTCGTATATGTTTATACTCGTATACAACTGGCTTTCTGTAACAAATGACAGGGGCTTGTAATGATTTCTTTAATTTATTATTTACGACAAATTGCAAACATTAATTTGCATTTTAGTCAACTAATTGTAAATGTAAATAATTTCCTGATATTGTTATTTGTTTACATTTTATTAAGCGTCAAATGTTCAATACAATTGCGTATTAACACAAGTGAAAGTTATTGCGAACTTGTTGTTTATAAAATAAAGTACATGGAACTTGAACTTCGAAGATGAGAAGCAAATGTCTAAGATTTAAGTTTGTTCCAATTTTTATTTAGAAGCAGTTGACGAGATTAAAGAGTTGACACTGACGTTGATGTTGATTAAAGAGTTGAGTTCCAATATTTAAAAAAGAAATCGATTTCATAAGGTTTCAATTTTTACACAATATTCCGCAATTTGTGCAATATTATCACTATGCCAAAATTGTAAATATATTTTTTCTTTATGCCAAAATTGTAAATATATTTTTTTCCGTATTGACGTATTGACCACAAAAAAATGTAAGGTTAAATTTTTACAAAAGCCCAAAGTACCATCGTTAAAAAAATATACATTTCCGTAATCAGCTTTCCAAACGCATCGTTTGATTTTAAATTCCAAAAAAGCGCTTTCCAGCACTAGCACTAACTTGCATACAGGGCAGTACAAGTTCAAAAAACTAAATACTTTCATAAATTTTGCACTTCTTACACTGCAGCCGTCGTATTGTCTCAACTGCAAATGTGATTAGCTTCAGCTCACACAGTGGTTAATAATCTCTAAATGTCTACTTAACTGAAGAAAATGAGTGAGATTGCCACGCCCATTCTGGTACCTTCCATACAAACGCTTGATGGTCGTCCGGTTTGACTTCCCACCTTAACGAAATTAGGTATAAGACTTCACACCATCAAACGCCAATCACCGATTAAGACAAGTGTGATTTAGCCACGCCCATTTTAGTAGCTCCCTTAAACAAGTTGTTTGAACGTCTGGTTGTTCGGCACGAGAAGTCCCGCAAAACCGAACAAATCTTTATGAAATTTTTGTACTTTCGAAAGTCGCTACTACTAGGCAATATTTAACTAGAGATGGGAAAATGTCGTAATTTTATCGTATAATCGGATGAAAAAAAACAATCTTGGATATTCCAACATTTTGAAATAATCAAAAAGGTACGTTTTGTTCTGCGACTCCTCATATATTAATTATTTTTTGAATTAAGTAACACGACATCTAGTTTGAAATATAATAATAATAAGATTTTAAACAGTTTTTCATTTTGCAAAGATTTCATCATTCGAATAACAATTAAATAATTTAAATTAGTATATCAATTAATTTTTTACACTTTATTAATTTTAATTTTTTACACTGCATGAAAATTGCGAAAAAATCGAACATAATTTTCAAACTTAAATAAGTTTAATGTTAATATGAATTAAACTTGTCACTTTTACTTTAAACAGGTATTGCCAATCGGAATAGGATTTAAACTTGAATTTAAAAATAAAACGTTATAGTTAAATTTAAATTCAGCTATAAAATTTCGAGATTGAAACACTAACAAAAATATTCAGTTTATTTCAATATAAACCAATTCAATTCAATTAAGAAGACAAAAAAAATTGAACTGAATTAGACTACATTAGGCTTAGATTAGTTTGGATTGAATTGACTGGGACTAAATTTATGGTATTGAATTGAATTGAATTGAATTGAATTGAATTGAATTGAATTGAATTGAATTGAATTGAATTGAATTGAATTGAATTGAATTGAATTGAATTGAATTGAATTGAATTGAATTGAATTGAATTGAATTGAATTGAATTGAATTGAATTGAATTGAATTGAATTGAATTGAATTGAATTGAATTGAATTGAATTGAATTGAATTGAATTGAATTGAATTGAATTGAATTGAATTGAATTGAATTGAATTGAATTGAATTGAATTGAATTGAATTGAATTGAATTGAATTGAATTGAATTGAATTGAATTGAATTGAATTGAATTGAATTGAATTGAATTGAATTGAATTGAATTGAATTGAATTGAATTGAATTGAATTGAATTGAATTGAATTGAATTGAATTGAATTGAATTGAATTGAATTGAATTGAATTGAATTGAATTGAATTGAATTGAATTGAATTGAATTGAATTGAATTGAATTGAATTAAATTGAATTGAATTGAATTGAATTGAATTGAATTGAATTGAATTGAATTGAATTGAATTGAATTGAATTGAATTGAATTGAATTGAATTGAATTGAATTGAATTGAATTGAATTGAATTGAATTGAATTGAATTGAATTGAATTGAATTGAATTGAATTGAATTGAATTGTATTGAACTGAATTGAATTGAATTGAATTGAATTGAATTGAATTGAATTGAATTGAATTGAATTGAATTGAATTGAATTGAATTGAATTGAATTGAATTGAATTGAATTGAATTGAATTGAATTGAATTGAATTGAATTGAATTGAATTGAATTGAATTGAATTGAATTGAATTGAATTGAATTGAATTGAATTGAATTGAATTGAATTGAATTGAATTGAATTGAATTGAATTGAATTGAATTGAATTGAATTGAATTGAATTGAATTGAATTGAATTGAATTGAATTGAATTGAATTGAATTGAATTGAATTGAATTGAATTGAATTGAATTGAATTGAATTGAATTGAATTGAATTGAATTGAATTGAATTGAATTGAATTGAATTGAATTGAATTGAATTGAATTGAATTGAATTGAATTGAATTGAATTGAATTGAATTGAATTAAATTGAATTGAATTGAATTGAATTGAATTGAATTGAATTGAATTGAATTGAATTGAATTGAATTGAATTGAATTGAATTGAATTGAATTGAATTGAATTGAATTGAATTGAATTGAGTTGATTTGAATTGATTTGAATTGAATTGAATTGAATTGAATTGATTTGAATTGATTTGATTTGAATTGAATTGAATTAATTGACGTGTTCTTTAACGGAAAATTTAAAAATATTAAAATCTGAAAAATGCTGCTTTATTTGCAGAATAATAATGATTCCTTTTACGGGCAAACAAAACAAGACAAGAAAATGTTATTTTGTGTTGATTTTGTATAAATTTTTTCACAAAAAATTTAACATATTGTTTTCCATACGAAACGAAAAAACCCGAAAATAATGGTTATTAAAACCGAAAATTAACCCCCATTCTGTGAAACAGAAAACCGGTTTCCGAAAAAGTGGTTTCTCGAATAACCCGAAACCGGTTATTCTAAAATGCCGGTTTTTTTAACACTCTACTACCGTGCCACGGTCAGTTTCTTACACCGCAAACAAGAGTTGGGCGTATTTCCGGTTCGCTGACTCTATATCTCCCGTAAACCACAACTGATATTAATAAAATTTGTGTAAAAATAAATGAACAACTTCCCATGCGCATATTTGTATCGAAAAGAAAAAGTGCTTCCCATTAAGGGATTCGGAAGAGCTTCTCACAACCAGTGGGCTGTGCGCATTGTTTTACACACATTGATTGGGACCTACAGTTTTACACCGGTTCCGAACGGTATTTTTGAGAAGCTTTTACATGGCTAGGTACTCGATAATGTCGCCAACACTAAGCGAGGTGATCGTCATCGAAAAATATTTAAGGTGATCAGAGCAGGGATTGAACCCACGTTATCATGTACAAGAGGCGCGCGCACTAACCATTGCACCACTGACGGCCACAACGATATCTCCTATACTAATATTGGGCGGACAATTGGCTGGTAGTCACGACAAATCCCCAAAACCACTTAGAATCCGAATTAAGTTGAGTATTACTATAGATAATATTTAGCGCAATGTCAATCTAGTATTGAATGTGGTCACATTAGCCACGCCCATTCGTTCAGCGTAAGGGTGAAATACGGGTTTCTCAACAAAACTCGGACGCAATGGATAATGGACGGGTGAGGGTATGTTTAAGTCGGTTCACCCGACTAAAATGTATGTACTGGTTTTAGACAAATTTATGTATGTATATTTCATCATTACTCGAGACCGACTTGTCCGATTTTATCCAAAAAAAATTTTAGCAAAATTATTAATCAGCAATTTCCGAGAAACATCGATATTGGCAATAAGTACCATGTGTTATCACTTTATCGTAAAGAAATATGACCTATGAACAAAATGAGACTTGGGTCATGAAAATAGATGGGCGCGTTTTGCTTTTATTCACAATTTAGTGAAGGTATCTCGTTTTAACAAGAATTGGGATTATGAAGAACGCTTGGGGCTCACGATCACATACCTTGGTGATAATGGTGGTGCCAACGTCTTGTGCAAGATCAACATTTTTTTGTTTCGTTCTCAGTTCAAGTTGACTGTAAGTGAGCTGAATTACATTCCACACGTTGCAATTTTTGTTGTGAAACTTTTTATAAAGGTCTAGATCAACAACAACATAAAAGTTTAATGCAACTGTATTATAAAGGTCCTTTTCAATTTTTTCCGTTCATATGATTATAACCACTTTGCATTTATAAATTGTTTTGCACGAAGTCTAAAAATGGGCAAGAAAAGTATTTTTAACATAGGGGAAAGAGCCAAAATCGATGTATATCATTCGCAAGGATATTCTTATCGGGTGCTGGGATACTTAAAAGATGTTATAAAGTATGGAAAGTATTCCAACCGCTTTAACCAAATAGAGAAAAATCTTGAGAACTGCGTTAAACTCTTCTCTTTCACCACCAGGCAAGTATCTCGACTGTAAAAAGACCCATTGTGAGCTGTAAGTACCTGAATTGAAAAAACTGAAGAAAGCAGCCGCTGTATAGTGTGCTCAAAGAACATCGGTTAAAATTTGCATATGGCATGGGACATTCAAGTAAGAGGTCATGTTAATGATTAGCGTATTGTGGATTTCAGTGACGAAAATATATTTATTTTATATGGTCCAGTAGCCATCTGTTATTATTTGTTATTATTATTATTTTCACGATACGAGAAAAGATGAGCTATTTTTAAATCGTCATCACAGCAGTTATGGTCGAGTTGTGGTCTGGGGAGCAATAACTTAATCCGGCACAATCGATTTAGAATTTCAAAGTGCAAAAGAGAAACTGGCAAGACTCTGTTACAATCAGCTGTCCCTAAAGTAAATGATATTTTTGGACCGATTTCATTGATTCTTCAACACGATAATGGTCCTATTCATAATGCCAGTGTTGTAAAAGAAGTAATTTCAAACCACCATACTCTCCCGACCTAAACATAATTGAAAATGTTTAGGGTTGGCTTTCCCGCAAGGTTAATGAAGCAGGAAGACAATTCGACGATAAGGAATCACCAATTCCAGTCATTAAGGACTCCAGGAATGAGATTTCTTTGGATTATTTAACAGCACAATAATAACAGCAACAATAATAAATAAATAAATGGTTTCCCATTACATCCCCATGAAGGGACTGGGGAGAACTTCTCACAATCACTGAGCTGTGCGCTTTCCAGTTTTCACTCACTGATTGGGACCTACAGTTTTACACCGATTCCGAACGGTAATTTGAGAAGCTTTTTCATGGCTAGATACTCGATAGTGTCGCCGTCACTATGCGAGGTGACCGCCGCCGAAAGAAAATTTGAAGGTGGTCAGAGCCGGGTTCGAAACCAGGATATCATGTACAAGAGCCGCGCACACTAACCATTGCACCACCGACGGCCACCTTTATGATTCAATAGAAAACCGTATATTTGAAGTTATTTTAAACAAGGGAAGAAGCACCCACTATTAAAAAGTCAATAATATTATGAATAAACTAAATATCAATGGTTCTTATTATTAATTTATAAAATAATGCATTTTTAATAAAAATTATTTAAATGGTTCTAAACATTTTTTGTATTTTTTTTTTGGAAAAGGACCATGATAACACTGTTGCATTAAACTTTAATGTTGTTGATGTTATTTTTGAAATCTTAAGAAAATGCCGTTTCCGATGGTAGTAACATTTTAGCTGTTGACAAAAAATTTAAAAATATATGGCCTACTAATACCAGAAATTTAAATAGTTCTAATCGAGGGAGTATGTGGCAGTTTTTAAAGATATTACAGTTATGATATGATATTCAAAACCTCCATTTTTCAGCGCTTATCAGCCCTGAAATATTTCTGCAATATTAAGGCAAAATAATTTATATAGATTTTTCTATTTGTAATGTAATTTGTATTGCCAAAGTATCACCTTACTTTCATTTAGATAATAAATAAGATACATTAAAATATATGGTATTTTTTGTACTGACATATAAGTAGTTAAGAATTATTTAACTAAACAGGCGGAAATTTACCATCATATCTCAATACGCTGGAAAACCCGTCAAAAATCATGATCAGTCAATTATCAGCTTCAAAATAGGGCCCAGAATTTAAAAACCGCAAATTGTTGAATGCTTACCCAATTTACCCATTTTTGCGAACAACTTGAAAAAAACTATGCACAGTAGAAGTATGTACAGTAGAACTTCGTTAATCCGGATCAATTAAAACCAACTCAATCCGGACTACGCAGGAATCCGGATTACCAAAGGCATTAAAATTATTGAGAAAAAAACACTTTTATTCATTTATTATGATTATTATGATAAAAAAAACTAATGGTATATTAACTTAAAATTTATTTAAAATATTCGGATACCATTGTTTGCCGAATACCCTTTTGTTTAGCTTCCATTGCACGCTGCCGAAGCGTTCAAAGAATAGTCAAACTGTCCAATTCAACTTTATTTATATTCGGTGAATCCCCGAGCTACATAGTGATGCGCTGTAAAATGTGTATCATTGTTCAATATTGTTGCAAGTTTGTATATAATAATGCATGGTATGTATAATGATCTTCGTGGTAATAGCATTAGACGTTGTTGCTGGTTTAGGCAACAATAAGAGGCAGTTGTGCAGGCGTGGAATGTCAAACTCTCTTAGAAAATGAAAACAAAGAATATGTAGCAACAAAATGTATGCAAAGTGACAATTCTCGCCTGCTGTGAAATGAAAAAAAACACAAATCAGCTGTTCTACAGCTACTACCACGTAGATCATTATACCATGGAATAATGTGTACGTAAAAGGCGAAATAATGTGAATAAAAGAATATCAAATAATGTGTTTTAGTGAAAATAGCATGAATGTGTTGTATTTTATTGAATTATCGAACACTGCATTACACAACACGCGATCCGGATTAGCGAAACCGTTGTTGGTCCGGATTACAAGGTATATAATAGATATTTTTAATTTTTTAACTCTGTCCGGATTACAGAAGGATTCCGGATTAGACCATATCCGGATTATCGAAGTTGTACTGTATTTGTATTCCAGTAATCGACTAATATCAGTACATATGTGAATATGAATATCATATCCATGTGCTTTTATCTGATAAGATTTTTCCCACGAAAACTGTATTGGAATACCAGAATATAAAATTCCAAGCAAAATGCTTGGTATACACAAAAATCTGTAGCGAATTCACGAAGATGGTGTAAAACGTACCCCAGAGCAGAAAATTCATAAGTTCGGCATATTAAACTAAATTACTATGCCCAACGCGATGTTGGACCTACCCCAAAGGAAAAACCTCTAAATTCCTCTGTAGACCATAATCATCATCAATATTATTATGTACATACCCATGAGACTACAAAATCGAAAATTAAATACAAATTTAAAAATATTTTTTCATCATTTCCCTTGGGGGATTTTTTTGTCTTTGTTATCTTCTGGGGGTTTATCTAGCAATATCTTATATTTATCTTCTATATGTAATTTTAGTATTATCTGTATATTGTCTCTATAGTGATTATCTTTCAATATCGCGGGTTTGACTTCTAGAAGTATTGCCGGTGATAAATATATGCTCTGGAAATTGTATCTTCCGCAATACGAAAAACGATAATCCGTATTTTATACTTAACTAGCTGACTCGGCAGACGTTGTCCTGCATAATATTTCAAGCGAGCAGAAATAATGGATTTTTAATTTGTGGTTTGTATGGGAGGTACCACGCCCCTTTGTCCAATTGGACCGAATAGTAAATCTAAACCAACCAGGGCGCCACCCAAACGCATACAAAAAAATTTATTCAAATCATCCAGAAGTTTAGGAGGAGTTCAATCACAAACATACGTGCAGTAGAATTATATATATGTATAAAGATAATTTACCTTTCAGGTACTATGATTGACAACATCTCGACAATATTGTTTGCTGGGATGAGTTAGAGCTGATTTTTTTAATCGACCCAGAATCACTTTCTGACTTGATTGACTCAGGTCCTGCTGTCTCATCATGTATAATGTGCAGCTTACAAATACCAACCGATTTCAATGAAATTTTGAACATAACCTTTGATTGGGCGAACGACGAAGGCTATTGAGAATGGGTTATATCGGTTGATGGTTAGTTGATACAGCCTGCAGACGAATGTTTCTTTCAAGCTGGGTCCTAAGATTATAGGAGGGGCATTGTATGTAGGAATTAAGCAAAATTATGTACAAAGCTTATAAAACGACACATGTAACAACTGGACCAAAAATAGGCCACATCAGTCGACGTTTTAATATCTGTGCCGAAAAGGAAAAACGACTTATGTGCATTTCCGACATTTTTAGGTGCGCATCTTTAGGAGATACTTTCCATGGGAAGTTCTGACATTTAATTAGACATGTAAACAATATATGGTGTATGACTTCCTGATACATAAGTCAAATTAAAAAAAAACTGGATCTCGAGGTAATTGAGACTCCAGTGGTTATCGTAGTGCACTTAGTCAATATTTTCCTAAGTGCACTTAAGACGTTTTTCCTTTTTGACACAGATATATTTGTGGCTCTTGGTTTTGCCGGTTTTGTACAAATTTTGATATGTTTTAAAACTACCCCTGTCAAATATTTATATGTATGTGCAATGTATCATGTTGAGTTGGAGTTTTGAAAACTAAAATTTTTTTATGTGTTCTTTAAATTTATAAGAACACATATTTTTTCATTTCTTTTTTAGAACAAAAAAAGTGTTTGATATATTCTTCATAGAAAATATTTATATAATCAAAAATGAAACTTAAATTTAATTCTTATTCTTATCCATTTAAAATATGTAATTAATATGATATTGAGTTGCTCTTGTGTATAAGAACTTGTTGTAGCCTGCGTGGCATAGAAGTCACTAAGTTGCTTAAAGTGCCAACTGCCATTCTTTTCTGCCATTCCGCCAATATTGCTAATTTTAGCTCTTTAAGCGTCGTATACTGCTTCGACTTTGAAAACACCTTGGCGGAAAGTATCCCCCAGAGGTCTTGAATTGGGTTAAGGTCGGGACTTATGGCTGGCCACTTTAGTAATGGAATATTTCGGGACTTAAAAAAATCCCTTGTGAGCCGAGCAATGTGGATCGGGGCGTTGTCTTGTTGAAAAGTCCAGTTATCTCCATATAATTCGCCAGCAAAGTTAATTAACTTGCTGTCCAACAGATCAACGTATGCTTCCGCATTCATTTTAATTGGGACAAAGTATATTTCTGACTTCCCTCGTGCTCCAAATGCAGCCCATATCATAAGAGATCCACCACCGTGGTTTCGCTTGTAGCACGTTTGCCGATGATGTCGTAAAACTTTCCAATATTTATGGTGACCATCAGGTCCGTCCAAATTAAACTTTTTCTCATCGCTAAATATAACGGTTTCAAATTCGTCCTCACAAAACTTGTACTTTTCTGCAAAAGCAATACGCGCATTTTTATGGCGCTGGGTTAAGCGTGGTTTGGCCATTTTGCTTTGGTACCGAAGACCTATATCGTCCTTTAGCAGTTGCTGGACACGCTGTCTCGTTACATTTAGACCCAATTCCATCTTTATTTCCCTATAACTCATATCCTCATTAGATGTTAAATGCCGAATGCGCCGCTTAGTCCTCTGTTCTACAGTTGGGATGCGTCCTCTGCGCTTAATACAACCATAGTTTTCGGAATCTTTGAGAAAATTCGAAACTGTATTGCGTTGCTGATTTACTGCAGCTGCAATCTCGCCAATTCGTTTACCTGCAAGTCTCATTTCAACAATTTGTCCGCGCTCCTCATCCGCAAGTTTACTACCACGTGGCATGTTCAACTAGAAACAAAACTGTGAATATAAAGTTTGTTAGAATATATTCATAACGATCACATTACTCATGTAGAGAAAGATATTTTATACTAAACACCCGAGGAAAATAGAGTTGTTCACTTTAAAGTGTCAGGAACGCGACTGCACATATTATTATTTTCTATTGAATAGCAGACTTATAGCGATAACGGGACTACAAATAAAGTCCAAAGCAGAAAAAAGTATATGATAAAGAGAGAGGGATATTCTCGGAAAAATTGTATGTTGGCGACATTAAATTACAGTTAGTTTTCAGAAGGAAAGAAACAAATATTTTGCACATATAAATATTTTTCAGAGGTATAAGAGCCAATTATATCGGCGACGGCGTGAACTTCAAAAATTTGTAGGTGGCGGGGACGCGTCCGAAAATTCTCGATCGGCTTCCCTCAATAAAACCGTTGATTTTTTGTGCATCTTTCTATTATGGTTGTATTTTCATGGTAATTAACAGTGTTGTATAACAATGTACACCAGTTTATAATGAGATTAAAAATTAAACATCAGTTTTTTATAGATTAAAATTGTTTGGGTTAACGGAGTTAACCTTAGAATTGCGCTAATCTTGGTTGGTGTAAATGTTGTATTAGACAACCAGGAAAAAATACCCGATTTATTTACCCGAAATATATGGGAACTCGAGCAAATTTTCTATATTTCTGAAAGAAAATCGTTGTCATTGCGAAGACTTTGCGATGCACATACACGGTTACGTGAATAAAATTTTATTTAAGTCATCGCAAGCGGAGGACGAGACACTTTCGTTTCATTTTACGAAACGAAATTAATTCAAAACGGAGACGAAGTATTTAAAGTACATCCGCTGCTAGTTGCCAGACTTAACTGCTAATGGGAAAACTTGGGATGGTCCATGGCACTAGATAACATACTTGTATTTAACTGCAGTAAGACCAACCAAGATTATCGCTTTTTCGGAATTATAAATGTTAAACTCCATAAGAAAAAACGCCGATAATCCAGAAAATGCGTTAATCTTGTTTAGTGTAAATGCCGTATTAGTTTCCATAATTTGTCCTGAGTTACATTGAAAGTTCGTACAATTGTTGTAGTTAGAAAATCAATCCAAATCGTGAAATTTCCAGCTCTGTTGATTTGAAACCTGATGCATATTTGAGTATACACAAGTATATTAATCTCATGTTATAATTTGTAGTTATAAAATGTCCTTCCAATGGCGAAAACATAACGTTTTAATTTTCTGCAGAACTTATAAATTATTATCTATTTAAATTTATATCATAATTCATTCAATACAATCAAATGTTAACTGACAAATACAACTATATGTTACTTGCAGATTGCCCTTTCACATTGACCGGAAAGCCGTATGTCCAAAAACCGATGAAGTTATTCTAAATCAAGAACTGTGCCACGATTGGAAAATTTTCTAAAATTAAGCTTTTATGTAAATAGTAACAAAATTTACAAAGATTTTACAATAGCAATTACAGACGAGAGCAAACACAGAGTAGCGTCAATTCGAATCGAGTCGTGTCGAGTGAACGTTGGAAACTATATTTGGTGGAATAATTAAAACAAGGCATAAGTGCAGCAACAATAATAATTATCACATCATTAGACACCCCTCGCAACACAGACAATACTTAGCACATAAGTGTATTAGCAAAGGCAGAAAGGGACAAACGGAGGAGATAAGCACTCGGAGCTGCTACGGAGGCACAACGTGAGGAATGTGAAAATCAACAATGTCGCACGAATTGAGGGAGACGCTGTTGTGATAATTGTACCTGACTGATAATTGTCATAAATTTATTATTGTCATATTCTCGACGTCGCGTTTATGTTCATGTTACGTGTCCAAACGAATTCGCGACAATTTGCTTTATACACAAATCCAATTTGCACGCGGACAGACATAGAATCACCACGAATTACGACGGATTTCTTTCTGTCCATGGGAGAAAATGTATCCCTTCTATGCAGGAGGATTAAGATGATAATTCCACTGTCGCATCGTGCCTGGAAATACTCGTATAACGGAAGAGAAAGTATATTCTACAGTAAGCGGACTCTTTCAACAACTGCCTATAAAGCCCCTAAAATCCCCGAAACTGTCACGTCGTCAAAAGCAACATAAATCACTATGATGCTAACTGGTGATTCGGAACACAAAAATTTAGCCACAGAGCCATGTCTAACAAGCTGCCAAAAATCTCAAACGCCACAATCAGTACCAACTGCACCTGCGCCCACGTCCACACCAAAGAAACCTCGAAGTGCCCACGACCTTCTGCTCGAAACATTAGACATCTTATTGTCATGCCTCGTGGTAGCGCCCTGCGTCATTGCATATTGGCGAGGCACATGGGAGCTGATTGGTGTGCTTCTTTTCCCCAAGAGTCTTCCCTTATCGGCGCTGTGTTCCTTTCTCATCGGAGGCATAGGTCACCTGACATTCACACTAACGCAGCGATTCTTCATCAATAACATTCATCCCGATAAACATCGTCTTACTTACTATGTAATATCACGCTGTTACACATTCGCATTTGGGATCGTGTGCGTCAACATGTGGAGAGGTGCCTGGGTACTGACCGATTGGCTGACAAGTGCAGATTCGTTGATTATAATATGTGTAGTTACAACGGTGGCGGTACTCTTTCTTATTGCCACCCGGACACTGAGAAATCTGGGAGCAGCACCGTATTCAGTAGTAATGGACCACAAAGCTGATTATTTTGATGTAGAGACAATGTTTAAAATACCGGTAAGTGACCATTTGACTAAATAACTGTTTAAATTTCTGAGAACATTTGAGAGGCCAGGACATAGACGAATACAAATATAGATACATTTATTCTCTTATCTGATGTTCCATTTCACACCCTTCGTCTTAGGTTTGTGGAAATGAGAGAAATTAAATATAAAATTAACTTACACCAGGTGGAGTTACAAAATATGTTCACTTAACTTTTTCATGTCGTTTTGGTGTAGAACTGAAAAATGTAAATGTATTTTTCACTTTTTTGTTGACTTTTATCGTTGGTATGCATTTGTATTGTATTTAACACAACTAGTTTGCCACAAAAACACGAAATTCGGTTGTTGATCCTTTGTTGGACGTTGTTTACTATTTCCTTTATCTGGTATTATTGAACCCATGTCTTCCACCATCCAATGTTTACTTTCCACCGTGACGTTTAATTTGTTGAGCGAATAAATGTATCTATTTATGTATTCGTCTATGGGCCAGGAATACACGACGTCGAATTATATATTATATCGGGCTTTTCAATAAAAGCGCTACAAAAGTTTTTTTAAATAAAACAAAACCGGTTTTAGATACCAATGAAGTTCTTTATTCCTGTGAAAGTACGTTCGATGCCATTATGTATGGAACTCGATTTCTTTTGCATGGCCACCACGGGCACGCTTGCAGAAGTCTAGACGCTGAACCCATTTTTCGACGGTTTTCAAGCATAAATCGGCCGATACTGCTGCAATTTCACGTTCGATATTCGTACGAAGTTCGTCAATCGTTGCTGGCTTGTTGGCATAGACCATAGACTTGTCGTAGCCCCACAGGAAATAATCTAACGGCGTCAAATCGCACGACCGAGGCGACCAATCGACGGGGCCATTTCGTGAGATAACACGTTCACCAAACTTAGATTCCAATAAATTGATTGTGGCATTCGCTGTGTGGCTTGTGGCGCCGTCCTGTTGGAACCACATGTCCTCCAAGTCCATATTATCCAATTGGGCCCAAAAATATTCGGTTATCATTGAACGGTAGCGATTCGCATTCACAGTAATGTGCCGGTCTTGATCATCACGGAAGAAGTACGGCCCAATGACGCCGCCGGCCCATAAACCGCACCAAACCGTAATTTTTTCGGGATGCAATGATGACTCATGGATTACGTGTGGATTGCTGTCTGACCAATAACGCATATTTTGCTTATTGACGAAGCCATTCAGCCAGAAATGAAATTCAGAAATTGGACGTAGCGCTCTTAAAGTTGAGGCCACTGACTCCAAATTTCGGTAGTAAATTTTAATAATTTCGACTCGTTGTTGGCTCGTATATCTTTCCATGATGAAATGGCAAACCTTGCTGAAGAAAAATGTCAAAAGGGCGGGAAAAAATATGGCGTCGTTTGCAGTCCCTATCGATTTACTATTGTAGCGTCTCTGTTGAAAAACCCTTTATTACTATAGGGCTCTGTATAAAATGGAATATATAGAACCAGTTTGTGAGTTTTCGGTTTTCGCCCTAAAACAATTTGATTAATTACTCAATACTGTCAGTCAATAGTGTTACACTAGCAATTGTTATGTCGCATTTAGACCGTCGTTTATTGCGGGCAGGTTAGTGCTAAATTTGTTCTCTAATCTTTGCGGTTACACCACCAAATTTGAAATTAAATTGACGTTTCAGGTGGCAACAAAAATTAAATTGGCGGCTCTTGGATTTGCCAGTTCTGTACAAAATTGGTAGGTTTTGGAAGTAGCCGAACTTTTTAAATCGGATCAGTCGTTCAAATCGGGTCAACCAGTCAAATTAACTCAAATTTGAAGCCGATAAGAGCCAATTATATCGGATTTCTTTAGCATAAGACCTATGCTGATGTGTTCGGTCCAGCCGTTTAGAAACGTCTGAATTATTTCAATTTTCGTTAAATCCCCACTGTGCAGCAGTCGCATTGGTTCGAGGTGTGCTTTAAGGAGACAAGTTACTTGACTGCCGATATATCGTACGTCAATATTCTTCGGGGTGGACGAGACGCTATAAAATATATTGGCTACGGCATAAGCGGGTTCGAATAATTTGTACATTGCCCATGTTGAACTCTGTAGACAACAATTTTGCGAAAGTATTAAATTTGTACCTACTACAAGGTATCTATAGATGAGGTTTATGTAGAGAATGATCAGATCCGTTTCGTATCGTAATTCGTATGTTGAAAGCGTGATAATCGAAAACTTGAATCCAAACATAACAAATAGTTGTATTCATCGAGGCAATAGTCAATTTTTGAGAATTTAACATCAAATTCAAATCACTTTCGTAATCACAATTACAATTCCAATCGGGAGCGATCATTCGACCCTGTTTTGTATCCTCGTCGTTCTTCGATTAGCTCCAGAAACAGATTTAGTAATAGCATATTTGGTGGTCCATTGTCTTTGGCACATTTTCAATGCATACATCCGTCATTTTGTTCACGTTTTGGGATTCAGTTTATTCTGCGATGTTTCATATACCAAACCTACCAATTCGTGCTAGGTAAATATTAGTCCACTTTCGGAATATGACACATCCGCCGGAACCGAAGTCCTTTTAAAATCGACACTAAGATAATATTTTGCTTAAGCATAGTAAATTCATTTATTGGCCCACCAAAATGTTGCATTATTTTTCCACTCAAAGAAATAGTTATTGCATTTATAAAAAAAAATCATTTATTCGCTTTGGAAATGGAGGAGGGTTTGTTTATATCTTCTCATTGTGTCTGCCTCTCGTTTTCTTGATAGATATAGTAATGAAATCATTGCCGTTCGTCTTGTACAGTGAGTAATTATGTATGTGTGTAGGCAGTTACTATGTTGGAATGTATTAGTTGACGTATTATTTATTTATTTTATACAATTCAATAACCGAGCTAATAATTACATGGAAGTAAGTTTTTTTTACTGCCTCAATGTGTTTAATGGGTTTAGCATATTTTTGTCATACATTTTTTTTTTGTAATTTGGTGTAATATTTTAATAGTTTAATGCAGGAGTGCGGTCTCAGAATTGGAGTTTAGGGTCGGAGCTCAGAAAATTTGTTCCCAGTCGAAGTAGGAATTGGAGATGATTTTTTTAGACCGACTGCGACTCCGGGTTAATAAAATTACTACAAATTTGAGAGCAGCTAAAGGGAAGTATAGGAAGGAATGCAATTCTCCCGGAATATGCACAAAAAAAATTTTTATAATCTTTTAACTGGCAACTGGTTTTATATGTTTACTTTACACGGCATTTATACCTACCTACATTAGCACATTTCGAAAGTTAACTCCGTTAAACCATGCAAACCCAGAAGATTACTCATAAAATTATAATCTGCAAAAAATTTAAGTTTAATTTTTATTCTCATTTTAAAGTGGTGTACAATTTCATGCAATTCTGCTATTTACCAAAAAAATGTAACCATATTAAAAACGTACACAACAAATCAAGTGGAAGCCGATATAAAATTTACCGACGCGTCGTCGCCACCATAAATTTTTTTTCAGCTCAGCGTCGTCGATGTTATTGGTTCCCATTGGTTTAAAATGTGTGCCGAATTGACCAACTGGCCCGATTTCTCAGTTATTTCAAATACATCCCAAATTTGTACAAAAGCAAGAGCCGCCAATTTAATTTTTCTGTTGTGCCGCCGTCTTCAAAAATGTTGTCTCGGCACGGAGTTGTTTTAAATTGGTGTTTGCAGAAAGTTGCCACCTAAAATGTTAGATTAATCTCAAATTAGGTGGTGTGAACAGAAAAACTTTTATACGGCATTTACACCAAACAAGATTAACGCATTTTCGGGATTATCGACGTTTTTTTCTTATGGAGTTTGACATTTATAATCCCGAAAAAGCGATAATCTTGGTTGGTGTAACTGCAGTTTTAGGGAACAAGGTTATCGCTAAACTGGCCGCGATAAACTGCGGTCTAAATTCGACATTAGTTTTCAAGTGGGCGTAGTTCGGATATATAAGTTTTAATTAATTCTGCTATAATAATATTATAAACGTCACTAGTGTTGTTATGTTGTCAATACTTATAGATTCCGAGATAACGCAATGAAATTTGGAAAACAGCAAAACTCTTATTTTTGAACCACCCTAATTTTAAATACAAACTTTCCACGGTTCTATGTTAATTCTAGAGATATCTCCGATGACCTAAACGGAAAAGTCCAAGAAACACAAATAGTTTTCTTAAAAAAATTTACTTTATTCATCTTTTGTGCAATATTTTGCCTTTGTGGAATATTTTGGCGTCATCTTCATGCAGTAATTGGAAATTCTTATATACAGTTCAGTTATCACAAATTTAAAACCCTTCGGTACTGCCAGTTTAGACCCATTTTTACCATGACTGTTTTATAAGTATAATGGACGAGCGTTTATTTAATGTGAAAATTTTTTTATAAATTTAGTAGAATGAACACATTTTGTACTCTTTTGTACACCTTTTGAACTTTTGTACCTTTGTGTAATTTTGTGTGCACCTTTGGGTAACTTCTTTTTGTACTTTTGAGTAAATTTTATGTACTTCTGTGCAACACTCTATTTCCGACGTCCTTCCGTACGAAATTGCACTTCAAAATGTTTGGCAACAACTGGTTCTTTTAGAAATAAAAAAAACCCGTTTCCCATTACATCCCATGAAGCCATTGGATAGACCTTCTCACAACCAGTGAGCTGTGCGCTTTCTAATTATTTACTCACCGATTGGAACCTAAAGTTTTACACCGATTCCGAACGGTATTTTGGGGAGCTTTAACATGGCTAAGTACTCGATAGTGTCGCCATCACTAAGCGAAGTGGCCGTCGTCAAAGGAAATGTAAGGTGGTCAGAGCAGGGATCGAACCCAGGAGCCGCTCACACTAGCCATTGCACCACCGACGGTCACAGAAGAAATTGTGTTACATATTTCGATTCACATCGGTGGTGCAATGGCTAGTGTGCGCGACTCTTGTGGGTTCGATCCCTGCTCTGACCTACTTACATTTCCGTCGATGTCGTTCACCTCGCTTAGTGATGCCGACACTATCGAGTACTTAGCCATGTTAAAGCTCCCCAAAATATCGTTCGGAATCGGTGTAAAACTGTAGGTTCCATTCAGTGAGTAAAAAATTAGAAACCACACAGCTCACTGGTTGTGAGAAGCACTCTCCAATCCCTTCATGAGATGTAATGGGAAACGGTTTTTTTTTTTAATAAAGTATTATAGTTCGGATTTTAAGACTATGTATATTTTTATTGACAAATGCTCAACGTGTACCCATCAATGAAACTTACCAAGGAATACAAACTGCATTCCGACTCTGGTTAAGAAAATCAAATTTCCTACATTTAGAAATCTAAAATATGAATGGCCCACTTCCTCTTCTTCGGCTCAGGAATCGGTATTGACCTTTTTTTTTATCGTAGCCTCATATACATGAGATCCTGGGTTCGATCCCTGCTCTCACCACCTTAAATTTCTTTCGTCGGCGGTCACCTCGCATAGTGTCGGCGACACTATCGAGTATTTAGCCATGAAAAAGCTTCTTAAAATACCGTTCGGAACCGGTGTAAAACTGTAGGTCCCAATCAGTGAGTATAAAACTACAAAGCGCACAGCTCACTGGTTGTGAGAAGCTCTCCCCAATTCCTTCATGGGATGTAATGGGAAACCATTTATTTTTGTTTTTATTGAACAAATCTTATTGTCTACCTTAATTACTATCCTACAAAAAATAATTTAACTCTTTGATCCTTTCTATCAACAGGGTTTTCATCAACCTGGTTTATACATAATGGATACGTTATTCTCAATATTTGTCATTGGAACACTTGTGGTTATAGCATGGAGGGGAGTGTGGGGTATTATGGATCTAACGTTGTTTCCTGGTGAAAAACCTAGATCTGCGTGGGCGTCATTGGTAAGACAGTGCTTTTGATATCTTATAGTCATGCGCTTCTAAAAAATATTTCGTTTCTTACAGATAATGGGTTATACCACGGTCGGCTTCACCTTCGTTCTACATCCCATAGTGCGTTGGGTATGCAAACATATTGATGGCTTTTTCAAATTAGTATTCTGCGATATTTATTATTTTGCCGAATTCTTTGGTGCGGTTAATGCCTGGCGCGGCATTTGGAATCTATTAGATGTGTACGTATATCCAGGTGAGTTTTTCAAATATGAAAGTAATGGAACAGATTATAGTGTTTCGTAGATTTGGGTAATAATTTTAAAATATTTTCTTACAGACAATCACATTTTAAGTTACTGGCTGACACATGTCATACCTTTTCTCATTCTGGCCGCCTTAAAGTGCTCCAATTCGATTTTAGTGCGTGGTGTTTACATAGATGCTGATGGTCCTGGTGGACAATGTGTCGATATACCCATCCATTATGTTAGATTGCACTTTCAACGTGAACGCAACAAGAGAACAGGAACAGTGTATAACCAGAAAACAAACCTACTGATAAAGAGTAATAATAATGAAAAGGATGCCCATAGAGTGCTAATCGAGAAACCAACGAAATCTGAGATTAAAATTCAATCCGGCATGGATGCTACTCAATTAGTTTGACCTGTGTACTGACTTCATCCCCCTCCCCCCCCCCCCCTAAGCGTCCCGCCACCCATCTCACGCCTCGCTCCCCAAACCCCACCCATATACGACAATTTATTTAAAATCAAAGAACCCCACTCACTCTCGTAGAGACATTCCATTTTTATAGTTAGATTATATACTATTATACTATTTACATACATATCTCATAAGTAAAATTAAATAAAAAAATACTTAAAGTTTTTTTTTAATTGTTTGTTGTTATAATTTGCTATGTATAAGATATAAAATATTTTGTTAAACTTAACTCCGTTATTAGTTGATAAAATTGTAAAATTGTACAAATCAATTGTTTTAAGTAGTTAAAACCTCGAAAGACGAAGAAAATAAACTATGCATTCCATAAGCCCATCAGTAATTTAACAAAATAAAAAAAATTAAATTAATATTTAACCGTTTTTTTTTTTGAGTGTATTGTACAATTTCTTTCGGTTATGTTAGAAATTCTCATACACCCAATACAACGGCATAATGTGATTATAATAACTTACATACTTACCGACGTACTTAGTTACTTATCCGGTCTCGAACAACCCTCCGGGGGGTCAGGGACCTTACAAAACGAAGATAACATAGTGTATGTTACACTATGGCTTTTACGGGCGTTTTATCACGCTATTCTCTTTTAAAAAGCCTACGTAAATCACGATTACATTACATTCTGCGTTTTGGCTTGCAACCACCCCTTCAGTTTTTGATGATGGACATGGGACTGTCCGTGGAGGTGAAAAGTTTCTGATTGCCATTCACTTGGGAGTGGCCAGAAATGATTCCTTCATTGGGCAGTACAAGCAGCTCACTACTTCCACGCAGTATGTCCTGGGCAATGGCTTTTCGGAAACCTCCGTTAGCTAGCTAGAGTGAGAAGGCGAAACAAATGAGCATCAAATCAGATTTAGTAGGTGACTGATGTCACTGAAGCTCATCAAACAATCGGGCATATTCTTTTGTCCTTAGAAGGCGGATGAGCCAATCATACGGGCCAACGGCGGATATAAACTAAAAGAAGAAAATCCAGATTCAACATATCGCATCCTGGTCAGCGTCTGATCCATAATGGGCGGCTGCAATCAAATATCCTGGCAGTAGGTAAAATGCAAATGCCTCCCGCCACCGTTCATAATGGCAGTGAAAATACGTAAACGAACAAGAAAACATAAACAACCCCTATTTGTTGACGACCCCCGCAAACGTTATAACGACCACGATTTACGGATATGCACTTGGAATGCAAGAACTCTATATTAAGTTATATAAGTCTATATAAGTTATAAGGCTGACATTACCGCTATCCAGGAAATGCGATGGACAGGACATGGCTGCACAAGAAAAAAAAACTGCGATGTATACTACAGTTGCCATGAAGAAAAACATGAATTTGGTTGCGGATTTGTAGTTGGCAAAATACTGCGACATCTAGTCTCTAGGTTCAATCCTGTGAGTGAACGAATAGCCACAATCCGCATAAAAGCGAAATATATTTATATTTCCCTAATTTGTGTGCATGCCCCGACAGAAGAGAAAGATGATGATTCCAAAGACATATTCTATGAGCTCCTAGAGGAAACGTATGATCGGCTGCCCTGGCCATGACATTAAGATTGTACTAGGAGATTTTAATGCCAAAGTAGGAAGGGAGAATGTGTTTACTCCAACTATTGGCAATTTCAGTCTACATGCTGACAGTTCTTACAACGGTATGAGACTGATTGACTTTGCGCGGCAAAAAACATGGAACAAGATTCCAGCATAAAGAGGCTACTGGCGTATCCCCTGATCAGAGAACGAAGAACCAAATTGATCACGTGGTAATTGATGGAAGGCACTCATCCAGTGTAATGGACGTTCGAGTGATCAGAGGAGCTAACATCGATTCTGATCACTACCTGGTAGCAGAAAAGGTTCGCACAAGATTAAGTAGAGCGAAAATCGTACGAAACCAGACGCAGAGGAAGCTGGACATCGGAAAGCTACAATTACCAGAGGTAGCCACAGCCTACTCAAGGAAGCTCTCGCAACTTTTGGCACAGAACCCATCCCCTCCCGATGACGATCCTGATGCTCAGTGGAAACCCATTTTCGACTCTATAAAAACTGCCGCAACAACCGTACTTGGTTTCGAAAAACCGCTTCGCAATGAACCGTGGTACGATGAAGAGTGTCGCATAGCAAATGACGAAAAGAACGCTGCACGTATGGTAATGCTTCAGTCAATTGCAACGCGAGCTGCAACTGAGCGGTATAGGGAGAAGAGAAAGGAGGTAAACCGTCTCTTTAGGCGTAAGAAACGGTAGTGGAGAAAGCGCGAGAGTGAGAAAATTGAGACATAGAGAAGGAAGAACGAGGCCCGAAAATTCTACCGAAAAGTTAAAAACGGAACTAATGGACATGGTTCAGGGCCCCCCTTCTGTAAAGACAAGGACGGAAGTCTCGTCGCAGATGTGCAGAGCATGTTGGGAATATGGAGAGAGCATTTCTCCGCGCTACTAGTACCTGAGATATCCAATGACAGTGAGACAATCGATCACAATTTGGACGACGACGTCGATTGCCCGAGTCCTAACCAAGACGAGGTCAGAACAGCTATTGCCCGGTTTAAGAACAACAAAGCCGCAGGAGCCGATGGATTACCGGCGGAGCTGTTTAAGGCTGGCGGCGTTGAGCTGATAAGATGCATGCATCACTTCATTAGCAAAATTTGGTTAGATGAATGCATGCAAGGCGACTGGAGTCTCAGTGTACCATGTCCCATATTTAAAAAAGGTGACCCGAGTATCTGTGCCAACTACCGTGGAATAAGCCTTTTATCCATAGCATATAAGGTCCTATCAAGTATAATGTTTGAAAGACTAAAACCAATTATCGCTGACCTGATTGGACCATATCAGTGTGGCTTTAGGCCTGGAAAATCGACAACTGACCAGATTTTCACGCTACGCCAAATCCTGGAGAAGACACACGCAAAGCAACTCGACACCTATCATCTATTTATCGATTATAAAGCGGCCTTCGATAGTCCAATACGGGAGAAACTCTATGAAGCAATGTCTGAGCTTGGTATTCCTGCAAAACTCATACGCCTTTGCAGGATGACCTTGACGAACACCAAATCCGCAGTGAAAGTTGGTAAGGATCTTACCGAACCTTTCGAAACTAAGCGAGGCCTCAGGCAGGGCGACACCCTATCGTGCTATCTCTTTAACATCTTAATGGAGATCATTATGAGAAAAGCTGCAGTCAACATGAATAAAACCATCAGCAGCAAAAGTCACATGCTGCTCGCGTATGCTGATGATATAGATATCATTGGGCGCACAATTAGAGAAGTTACTGCGGTTTTTTCGAGAATTGAGAAGGAGTCAGCAAAAGTGGGTCTGACGGTAAATGAGGACAAGACCAAATTAATGGTTTCAACGAACAGGGCCTCCACGCGATTAGACCAAAGCGTGAACGTTGATAACCGTTATAACTTCGACGTAGTGGACGAATTTATATACCTCGGATCTGCCGTGAACAAAAACAACAACGTCAGCCTTGAGATCAAGTGGAGAATTGTGCTTGCGAATAGATGTTGTTTTGAGCTAAGCAAGCACTTTAGAGATAAAACCCTCTCTCGAGTAACAAAAGTGCAGCTGTACCAGACTCTCATTCAACCTGTCTTGCTTTATGGCGCAGAATCCTGGGTCCTATCGCAAGCAGACGAAATATCTGTTGGAGTCTTCGAGAGAAAAATACTCCGAAAAATCATGAGCTGTATGAGCTTTATCCTGACATTGACATAGTTAAGCGGATCAAGATAACGCGATTGCGCTGGCTAGGCCATGTCAGTAGAATGGATGAAGATGAACCAGCGCGAACGGTTTTCGAAACCGAACTCGAAGGAAGACGAAAAATAGGAAGACCAAGACTCCGCTGGAGGGATCAGGTTGACGAATCCCTGCGTACACTTGGTATTGCCAACTGGAGAAATAAAGCAATAGATCTAACTGGTTGGCGAAATATGTTATCTTCGTTTTGTAAGGTCACTGACCCCCCGGGGTTGTCCGAGACCGGATAAGTAAGTAATCGGCTGATCTTCATCATCCGTACATTCGTAAAAATATGCAAATTTGGTCTATTCTAATTAAATGTAACAAAAAAGGAAATTCTCTGTGTTGAATTCGTTGTCTTACACTTGTACAATTTTTAAAAGTGGTGTATTTCCAGTTAATTTATTAAAATTTAATTATTTGTACCCATCGATTACACCTTTTCACTTCGACATAAGAATTAATATGAAACAAAATGGCAGAAATAAGAAAGTGAAGAGAGATAAACGTCAAAACTCCCCACAAATTTTCGTATCGTGCGTGAAAGTCTACCCCGCCAGCAACACCACACCTCTCACCGACAAAACGCGTTAGGCACCCGTCGAACACGTGCGTGAAAGCCACAGTGTAATGATGCTCATATTTCGTCAACCAGTTCATGGTACAAAGAAATGGTAGAAGCACAAGCCCAGCTGATTTGAACTTTTTTCTGGACTGAGTGTGAGTAAGTTTTTCTCTTATGTCAAAGTTTGTTTACATTTGTTGTTCTGCAACCCCCGTTCGCCAGCAACTGCTGTTTCTGAAATATTTCTCTGCAAAAATTACATAGAAAAGTTTTAATTTTCACACTTAAACACTTTCAATATATCAAATAACACTCAATCATTTTCTAAATGACACTTTTTGCAAATTTGTTTACATTTTCATCATTTTTCTATCAGCTGACTTAACACAACACAGACACTGAGCAAAATCAAAATGCCTGTTGTTTTGGCTTGTTGTATTTGTTGTCTTACTGCATCTACCATTATATTTCTACCATGAACCAGTTCGATCTTTGCCTTATTTCTCCAGTTATTAATTCCAAGTGTACGGGGCCGTTCAAGTATTACGTAAGCACTAGAGGGGGGCAGGGGGATCTTTGCTTTGCTTGTTTTTGATGACATGGGTGGTGGGGGGTCAAGATGGTGATTACGTCAGCATGATGGAAGCGCAGTAGCTGTTGTTACTGTTGTAGGCAAGAACAACATGCATTTTGTTTTTGTTAAAGTTAACTTATATTGTCAAATCAATTATGTGCTACTGTGGAAAAACACATACAAACAAACAAATATGTATACGTGAACAACATTTGACAATTTAAATTAACCAGAAATATATAAACAAAAGAAAATCAGCTGTGCAATGCGTTCACCTTACTAATTCCATCATGAGTAATTATTTACTTTTTTACACATATGGCAACACATATTTTTATTTAAATGAATATTATTATTAGTCCTCTTTACTAAACCTGTTTTCTTATTTCTAGAATTATAACTGCTGCTCATGAATCAATAAAATAAAAAACAGAATACATTGAAAGTAAAATGCAAATACCAATGATTACGTCAGCATGGGAGGGGGGAGCTTTGCTTACTTTTGATGACAAGGGGGAGGGTGGGTTAATATTTGTAATAAATCTGCTTACGTAATACTTGAACGGCCCCTACCCAGCGATTCGTCAAACTGATCCCTACAGCGGAGTCTTGGTCTTCATATTTTTCGTCTTCCTTCGAGTTCGGTTTCGAAAACCCTTCGTGCTGGTTCATCATCATCCATTCTACTGACATGGCCTAGCCAGCGCAATCGCGTTATTTTGATCTGAGTAACTAAAGGCTTTTCCAATAAGGCCTTGACAACTTTTTTTTTAAATAAAAAGGAAACCATTTGAGATATTTCCAAAACTTTATGATCGACTTGAAATACAATCAAAATATTTATGAAGGGAACTCGACTTCGTTCAAATGGCCAACGCGGGCACGTTCGGCGGCGGTCGATTCATTGGACCCAATTTTCGATGACTCGGTCACACGTAACGGCCGCTATTTCGTGTTCAATGTTGGCTTTGAATTCTTCGATCGTCGTCGGCTTGTTGGCATAGACCAATGGTTTGACGTAGCCCCAGTGTTATTATATTAACAGATTCATCTGTTTTTCACAGATTTTTTAGGTGTTAAACAGATTTCCAGTTTTTTTCTGATAAAAACAGATTTTGTAAAATGTTATCGCAATGCAGTTTTTGATAATTTGTATACAAAGTAAAAATTATAAAACAATCAGGAAATGACGTGAAACAGAAAAGTTTGAGTGAAACGTATCGTATCGATGGTTACTGTCTCTCGGACCCAAGTATGCATTGCCAAATACAGTGATAACATTGCCTTTATTCAAAAGAATCGCCAAAGGGGAAGAGTGCATACAGACAATTTGTAACAGAGCAGAATAGGAGAAGAGCGAAGTTCGTTGGTTTGATCGATGACCACCTCTACAAATCAAAATTGGACATGAGGGATAAGATTATTTTAGGCACAGTGGGTCGCACGAGACAATTTTTGGTGGAAAGGAATGACATTCTCATCATGAGCGCTGACAAAGTGGGAAAGACAGTTCCGATATCAAAGGACGAATATAAGATGAAGATGGGAAATATTCTGGGCGATATATGCACGTATAGACGACTCAGGAGAGATCTGACGTCGAGTCTATAGGAGAAAAATACAAACTAGTGGATAAATTATTCTTTCCAAGAAGGGTCTTTTGGAATCAATCAATCTTTTCCAAGAATACTCATAAATTTGGCATTACGGGCCAAAGAGGAAAAATGGAGTAACATTGCGGATTACACGGTATTTTTATGGAATTACTGTCATTTTATATCAAGGATACCCTTTTTTAAATATGAGGATAGATTTTATGAATAAAGAAAGGGCATGCCTATGGGTTCTCCAGCGTCATTGATAATGACGGGCATTATAATGGAAGGATTACTTGACACGATGCTCAATACATTAACGAGGAGACCGAAAATTAAAACTAAATACATATGTCAGTGAGTGAAAACTGGAAAGCGCACAGCTCAGTGATTGTGAGAAGTTTCTCCCCGGTCTCTTCATGGGATGTAATGGGAAACCATGCCATTGTAATGGCAAACCATAAATACAACTGATTTTAATACTGCGTAAAACCAGATTTTTTTTAGAAAAACAGATTTTTTTGCAAAAATGTACAAATTTTGTCGGAAAAAAATATAATAACACTGCGTAGCCCCAAAGAAAAAAGTCTAGAGGCGTTAAATCGCACGAACGAGGCGGCCAATTGACTGATCCATTTCTTGAGATAATACGCTCACCAAACTTAATCTTCAATAAACCACCTGTTGAAACCACATGTCGTCCAAGTTCATGTTTTCCAATTCGGGCCAAAAATAATCGGTAATCATGGCGCGATAACGATCGCCATTCACAGTAACGTTACGATCGTTATTGTCGACGAAAAAACGCCGCCGGGATGCAAACCGCACCAAACAGTTATTTTTTTTTTTTTGTGGATGAAGTTGTGATTCATACAGCACATGTGGATTTTCACCAAACCAATAACGCATATTTTGCTTGTTGACGAACCCATTGAGCCAAAAATGAGCTTCGTCACTGGAGATGATTTTGCGATGAAATTCATCATCTTGGCGCATCTCCTACAGAGCACAATCGGAGAACGTACGTCCCGCCAAATGGTCCATCGGCTTCAATTCTTGAGTCAGCTTGATCTTGTATGGGTGTAAACCAAGATCTTTTCGCAAAATTCGCCATAAAGTGGTCTTGGCGATGCCTAGCTCTTGAGAACGCCGCGGAATCGACTGATTTGGATCGTTTGCTACGGACGCCTGAACGGCAGCGATATGTTCGTCACTTCGACCAACTCGTTGTCTCACTGGCACGGCAGCATAACACAATGAATATGTAGACTCACATTTTTGCACTAAACTTGTTATTGCTTGTCTACTAGGGCGAGAATAACGACCGAAAATTGGAGTTAACGCTCTTAATATTGCGGTCACCGACTTCGAATTTCAGTAGTACATTTGTTTTAATTTGCATACGTTATTCGTTCGTGTACTTTACCATGATGAAAATGTTGAGGCTACTGAAAAAAAGGAAAGTAACAGTTAGATGATCAGTGAAAGAAAGCGTTCACAAATTAAATTCAAAGTTGTCAAGTACCTATTGGAAAACCCATTATATCAATGTCGGGATATAGCTCTTACAGCTCATGGTTCCATATATACATTTTTCGGAGTATTTTCCTTTCGAAGACTCCTAGAGATGTTTCGTCTGCTTGCGATAAGACTCAGGAGTCTGTGCCATTATACAAGACAGGTTGTATGAGAGTCTGGTATAGCTAGACTTTTATTAGTGGAGTGAGGTATTTATCTCTAAAATGCTTGCTTAGCCCAAAATAACATCTATTAGCAAGCACAATTCTCCACTTGAAATCAAGACTGACGTTGTTGTGTTTGTTTTCAGCAGATCCGACCTATATAAATTCGTCCACCACCTCGGAATTATAACGGTTATCAACGTTCACGCTTTGGTCTAATCGCATGGAGGCACTATACGTTGAAACCATTAATGGTGTCTTGTCCTCATTTACTTTCAGACCCACTTTTGCTGATTCGTTCTCAATTCTCGAAAATACCGCAGTAACTTCTCTAACCCTCTCATGCCCAATGTTGCCTATAGGCAACATTGTGCTTATATGCTTCTAAGTCCCGTTATTTTGATTTGTGTGACGTGCGGTTTTTTGCATTATGTAGGCATATGTGTTGTGCAAGCTTACAGCAATTTGTTGTATTGTAAGCTGAACTTGTCAAAATCGTTTCGCGAAAAAAGTGTTTATACAAAAAGTTTTTAAAAGCATTAAAATAATTGTTTTATTGTAAAACCAAGTAAAGAATATAAATAAATAAAGGTAAGAGAATTATTTAGAAAAAAAAAATCATGAGATAAGTGTTTAGTTTGTTTATAATATTTTTGTAAAAGTGCTGTTGCCTATAGGCAACATTGGTCAAGTGTGGTAATTTCTGAACAATGTACATTTCTTTACAGGCAGAAATTGAAAAAATTACTAATTTTGACTGGGATGATTCTGAGGATGAGGAAAATGAAGAAGAGCAGGAAAGAACAGTAAATTTGGAAAATATCATCGAAGAAACGTTAAAAAATGTGATTGATAATGGCGAAACTATGGAAGTTGATCTAATTGAGGAACTAATTAGCAGAGAAAATGACGGAGCAGAAAATGAAAATGGAGAGGTTATACAGGAGGCTATGGAGAAAATTGATTTGCAAAGTTTGAGGTGGAGGAGTCAAGAGTTTACGGATTGTAATACCATTTGGAAAAGCGAAGTGCCCAGCAGCGAAGTGAAACAACCAATCGAATATTTCACCCAGTTTTTTACAGATGAAGTCTGGCAGAAGATTTGTGACGAGACAAACTTGTATGCGGTGCAAACTAATGGAACGGAGTTAAAATGTAATGTGTCTGAAATAAAAAGATATGTTGGTATATTACTATACCTTGCTGTAGTCAATATTCCGACATATAGAATGGCATGGGCGCAAAATTTCAAATTGATGGCTGTTGCAAATGCATTGCCAAGAAATAGATTTGAAAAAATTAAACAATTTTTCCATCTTAACAATAACTCTGTTCAGCCTCAAAAGGGTCAAGCTGGGTATGATAAATTATACAAAGTTCGCCCATTGCTGAATTTTATAAAGAGAAAATTCAATGAAATTCCCCAAGAAGAATTCCAAAGCGTGGATGAGCAAATGATTGCATATAAGGGTAATTAATTTAATGTACATATATAAATAGCTTTCTATCTAATGCAGAAATATATTTTTTATTAGGTCAACACAGTTTGAAACAATATCTGCCAAACAAGCCCCACAAGTGGGGATTCAAAATGTTCACTAAGGCTGGTGTATCTGGCATAATGTATGACTTTACTCTCTACATTGGAGAAGGAACGTGTGAGTCTTTTGGTTTGGGAATATCATCAGACATTGTTTTAGCTTTAGCATCCAATATTCCGATGAACCAAAACTTCAAATTATTTTTTGACAATTGGTTTACGTCAATAAGCTTGATGATTGCGCTACGTCAACGAGGAATATTATCCGTTGGGACAATCCGAAGCAATCGTTTGAAGAACTGTGCTCTAAGCAGTGAGAAGGAGCTTCAAAAACGAGGACGGGGTTCAAGCGATTTTAAATTTGAGGCAACGCACAATTTGATTGCTTGCCGTTGGTATGACAACAAGAGTGTACAACTGGTTTCCAACTATACAGGTAAAAACCCCATGAGTGAGTGCAAGAGATGGTGGCGAAAAGAGAAGAAGTTTATGACAATATCTTGTCCAGGTATAGTTGAATGCTATAACAAACATATGGGAGGGGTTGATCTTGCTGACATGCTGATAGAATTATACAAAATCAACCACCGCTCAAACAAATGGTATATGCGCATAGTATACTGGTGTATAAATTCTTCTATAGTAAATAGTTGGCTGTTGTACCGCAGAGACCTCAAACATACAGACGGCGAAGTGAAGCATATGCCACTAATAAAATTCCAGTTGGGCATTGCTAACGAGCTTTTAAACGCAACTCAAGCAGCAGTTTTACCAAGGAAAAGGGGTCGCCCAACAGCTCTTCTTTCAACGATTGAGTCAACTCCTTCATCACCAGGTTCTATACCATCGGCTCCATCATCACCAGTTGTTTCGACGGCCTCAGAATCAAGCTCCCATAAAAGAGCGTATGTTGCAGAACCTGCCAAATCCACCCGATTTGACAATATTGGACACTGGGTAGAATGGGGAGCAAAAGGTAGATGCAGGCTATGCCACACTGGCTATCCGCGCTCTAAATGTAGCAAATGCAACGTATATTTGTGCTGTAATCCACAAAAAAATTGTTTTGTATCTTTTAATACTTAAATATCAATAAAAAATTAATAAAAAAATTTTTTAAAATTTACCACTATTGCCCAATGTTGCCTATAGGCAACATCCTGTAACTGACGAACCAGGATACCAAGGACTTTGAATTTTTTGTCAGTTCATATCTGACTCAGGACTAACATATATCACGCATTAAAAAATTTTTAGACCAGCCCATTTTAATTCGGGCATGAGAGGGCTAATTGTGCGCCCAATGATATCGATATCATCATTATACGCGACCAGCATGTGACTTTTGCTGATGATGGATTTATTCATGTTGACTGCAGTTTTTCTTATAATGAACTCCATTAAGATTTTAAAGAGATCGCACGATAGGGTGTCGCCTTGTCTGAGGCCTCGCTTAATTTCGAAAAGTTCGGTAATATCCTTACAAACTTTCACTGCGGATTTGGTGTTCGTCAAGGTCATCCTGCAAAGGCGAAGGAGTTTTTAATGAACACCAACCTCAGACATTGCTTCGTAGTTTCTTCCGAATCGAGCTATCGAAGGCCGCCTAATAATCGATAAATATTTGATAGGGTGGACTTGTTTTTCGTGGGTCTTCTCCAGGATTTGGCGTACCGTGAAAATCTGATCAGTTGTCGATTTTCCAGGCATAAAGTCACACTTGTATGGTCCAATCAGGTCACCGATAATTGATTTTAGTTTTTCGCACATTATACCCGTTAGAACTTTATATGCTATGGATAAAAGGCTTATTCCACGGTAGACTCGGGTCACCTTTTTTTAAATATGGGGCATAGTACACTGAGACTTCAATCGCCCGGCATGTATTCATCTAACTAAATTTTGCTAATGAGCTGATGCATGCACCTTATCAGCTCATCGCCGCCAGCCTCAAACAGCTACGCCGTTAATCCATCGGCTCCTGTGGCTTTGTTATTCTTAAGCCGGGCAATAGATGTTCTGACCTCGTCTTGGTTAGGACTCGGGCAATCGACGTCGTCGTCCAAATTGTGATCGATTGTCTCGCTGTCATTGGATATCTCAGGTACTAGTAGCGCTGAGAAATGATCTCTCCATATTCTAAACAAGCTGTGTAGTGGTTTCCACTACGCTTCAAGATCGTCATCGGGAGGGGGTGGGTTTTGTGCCAAAGTTGTGAGGACTTCCTTGAGTAGTCTGGGGCTACCTCTGGTAATTGCAGCTTACCGAAGTCTAACTTTCTCTACGTCTGGTTTCGTACGATTTTCGCTCTACTTAATCTTGTGCGAATCTTTGATGCTACCAGGCAGCGATCAGGGTCTATTTAAGCTCCTCTGATCACTCGTACCTCCATTACAATGGATGAGTGCCTTCCATCAATTACCACGTGATCAATTTGGTTCTTCGTTCTTTGATCAGGGGATACCCAAGTAGCCATGTGTATGTCTTTATGCTGGAATCTTGTACCAAAGTCAATCAGTCTCATACCTTTATCGGAACTGTCAGCATGTGGACTGAACCAGGATGCAATATGTCGCACCTGGATTTTCTTTCATGTTTGACTCATCCTCCTTCTAAAGACAAAAGAATATGCCCGATAGCTTGATGAGCTTCAGTGACATCAGTCACCTACTAAACCTGAGACGTATCAGTGGTCGCATAGCCAATCAGACTTCTCATCGGAAAGCATTGACTTCAGCTGCTAGAAAAAAATATTCTACCGTTGCCCGGAAACCACCACGTGGAGGAAAAAGCCCTAGGCACGTGATTGAGAACAGAAGGCTCCCAATCTTTTGCTTCCTACTTACTTACGTGGCATCAAATAATTCCCGCCATTATCGGCAATTGTAAATTTGTTAATCATATACGAGGGCAGTTGGATAACTGCCTGACTTTTTAAATAAAATAAATTTTTTTCGCAAAAATTTAGCTCGATATCGTTTTTCCAATATTAAATTTCTGCCAAATAATGGGGTTTCTCAAGATGCTTGGGTCATTCGACCTAAAGGTGTTACTGTCGAGCCATTTCTTCAGGTTTGGAAATAGAAAGTAGTCACCGGGGTCTAAATCTGTGTGAATATATCGGATGAGACTGCTATTCGTGGCCTAGATTAATGTATTTTTGCCATGACAACTATACACCGGTGCACCGGTACATTGGCATGTTGGAAGAGCACTTTTTTCTTCGTCCAATGCGGTCGTTTATGCGGCTCCACAAATGGAAACAAAGGCGAACAAATGTCCTTGTAAAAGGCCCAATTGGAAAACGAAATAACTTCCAAAAAAAATTAAATACTTCCCAAAAAATTTGGTTGTATTTTCATATGAAATAACACCCAAAAATGTGTGAAAAAAACATTGGAGATTATTGCATTTCTCGTTTGGGGGATTTCCTTGGGGAATATTTCGTGGAGCCGTTTTTGCTTCAAATAAATGTCGAATATGTCCAACAGTTGTGAACAATATTCACCGGTAATCGTTTCACCCTTTTCAAGGTAATCGATTTGAATGACACCGCATGTATCCCAATAAACTGTCACCATGACTTTGTTGGCCGACGGACTCACCTTGGCCTTCGTTGATACTCGTTCGGCCGGAGAAGTCCACTGATTTAAGTGTTGTTTGGACTCTGGTGTGGTTTGATTGATCCATTTTTAATCCACAGTTACCAAACAGGGCAAAAACTCCTTCGGATTGCGGTTTAACATCGCCAACATCTCATTTGAAGTGGTCACACAGTTACGCTTAAGATCGAGTGTGAGTAATCGCGGCACCCATCGCGCGAATAGTCGTTTAATGTCAATATCGCTACAGCCTCAGCCACTTCACGCACTTTCATTCTCCGATCGTCCAATATCATTCCATGGATTTTCTCGACTATTTCTGGCGTAATGACATCTTTAGGGCGACCTGGATGTCCGGCGTCCGACGTCACACTATAATTCATTAATATAATTCATTAAACCACTTTTTAACCATTGAAATTGATGGTGCAAAGTCCCCATAGTAGTTATCAAGCTTTTCCTTAGTTTCGTTAATGTTTTTGGAACGAAGTTCCTTATCGCTCGTTGCGGGATGGAGGCTAAATGAAAAAAATTAAACAACTTTTTTTTAGGACTATTATGCTACAACCCTGTATTATTAACTATATTGGGTACTTTTGCTTTGGTTTGTGTCTAGACTAGAGATGGGCACGAGTCACGTGTTTGGCGTGATTCACCCGTGAACGTGAGCGGGACAAAATTTTGCTCACGTGCTCGTGCGTGAACTTCAGTAGCGAAAAAAATCTTCGTGCGTGAGCGTTTGTGAGTCCAATCTTTGCGTGAGTGAGTGTGCGTGAGCACTACTTTCGCCTGAGTCACGCATATGCCCCAATGGTTGATATCATTTCATTTCGATTTTCTTACTACTTTGTTGAACAAAGTATTTTTGGAAGGCTTCTAATATCATTTCCCTCTAACAAAGCGTCGTTAATCATCTTCTGTATTTGAAGGAATTCGAAGGAGTTTTTATACGTTTTACAGTGGGACCGATTGCAAAAAAGTGGTAATAATACCAGAACTTCTAAACTGTATATCCGATTGTTTTATAATGTACTAAGTATTTGTAGGGGAGGAGTCAGGCTTCCAGAATCTGGTATATAGAGGCACCTTGTTTCAACGTACCTTTTGCTACAGGGTGTCATGGTGACAAAATTTACATGGCATGTAACTTCTTAACTTGTAGCCGGATTTAAATGATCATTGTTTTTGAGATTATACTGAGCCGCACAAACCAAAAACATGTAGAGTCGTGTGTCGTGTCTCTAACCGTTACAAATATATTTGGAATCAAAAGTTTAAAAAGGAAACATTCTCACTGATTTTCTTCAGATTTTTCGTAATAAATTGGTCATTTGTTGAAAACATTTTCATGTAAGTTGAAAACATTTTTAAATTATTTAAAACCGGTTGGTAACGACAACTTCTGAAATTCAAAATATTTTCCAAATAAAAAAGCGAATTTTTTTAGGAAAGGTAAAAATATAAAATGTTTTGGTTTTTTTAAGCAAGGGCCTTGCCAAAGATACTAAATGTAATTTTAAAATGTTTGGGCATTCAGCCAGCCTTGGCTGAACAAAAGTTTCAATTTTTGAGTTTCACTTGTTGATTTGTATACTTTTTTAAACCAAATTCTAGACAGAAATGAAGCTCAATTTCTAAAAATCTGGAATTTTTATAACAGAATTTTTTGGGAGTAAAAATCCAACAATCAAATCAAGTAATATTATTGGCATTAAATTAAACATATATTGGGCTATAATATGTGAAAAAATAACAAGATTGCGGTATTACGTTGTGGTATACTTCAAATCGAGTTTGCGTACAATTTAAAAAATCTTTTTTTTCAAGAATGCACTGCTATGGGGTCGGAGTCCGGGATATGTGCCTGGGTTCGGAGTTTGGGTCGTTCAAATTTGCACGACTCCAACTCCAAGTTTCGCATTTCCACCTATAAACATTTGTTCGCACAGAAACTATTTACTTTTGTTTTCAAATAAAACACAAACTGATTTAGGTTTAATATTTCATCTTTGGTGTTGTACCCTTTTTAACAAATTCAGCTTTTTTTCAGGTTGGAAAAAAATTTTGACTTTGAGAGATTTCGTTACCGACCAGCTTGCCAGAATTTAACAATTTCTTCAACCTACAATTGGTTGAAGTTTTGTCAATGTAGCATTTTGTCTCGAAATGACCAAGTTATTACCAACAAAACTAAACAATCTCACTGCAAAATTTACATGTTAAACTTTTGATTCCAAAACTCCGATTGTTTTTTGTTTGTGTTGCTTAGTAGAATGTCAAAACAAAAATATCTGCTTACAAGTTTGACACCTCTCCTATAACTACCTGATACATTCTAAAATAATCTGACCAATAATTTAAAATTTTCGGATATTACTACCACTGTTTCATTGCAATTGGTCCCATTGTCTGCATGGAAGAATACTAATGGAAATAAAAGGCAAACTTCTTTGAGATGAAGGTGATAAAATGTTGTTCCTTTAATTTAGGGATTTACATTTAAGTGTAGTCGTGCCTACTTCCTGAATATGATCCTAATTAACGTATTTAACAACTTACTTTTCATGAATATTGTGTTGTAAAAACCCTGTTTTATTTTTGTGAGTAATTTTGCGTGATTGTCGTGAATCACGTGAAACTTCCGGGGGAAATAATCAAATACAAATCGATCGACACTGTAGGAGACGAAGAACAAGCCGTCAATTACCCCACTGAGTTTTTGAATTCATTGGAACCACCCGGAATGCCACCGCTAGAATTAACATTGAAGGTTGGATCACCGGTAATGCTTATTGGCAACTTAAACGCACAAAGTTATGCAACGGAACCAGACTGACAATAAAAAAATGTTCACCTAACTTAATCGATGCAACAATCATCAGTGGCAGATTCAAAGTCGAAGACGACTCCACTGCGTTTCCACCCAGCAAAAAACACTGCTTACCCTGAAGCAGAATTGTAAGGCGAAAACATGGTGGCATCGCTTACAAACCTGCTGAAATAAGGCATGATTTTTGTATGGGATGTCCCACTTGCACTGAAAGAAAAACGCTTCATAGCATCAATGAATGGGTTACATTAATGGGTTTACATTGATGCAATGAAAAGTTTCTTTGGTGCTATGAAATGTTACATTACTTCAATGACCGTCATTACTGCTAAGAAGCCTTTTACATTGATGGAATGAAATATGTTTTTCATGTAAATGTGGGAAACTATAGAGAAAAATTGCAGACATTTTATCGACATTGTAAAGTTGTCGAAAGAATCTATTACATAGGCCATCCTTTACATTACACACATTTTATTGAATTTTAAAATACTTTTTCTAAAAAAGCAATAATGAGACATCTTTATTTAATATAATGTACAATTTCATTAATTTTGAGCGATTCATTAATTTGGTAAAAGCATAATATGTATGTAGGTACGCTTTGTATAAATGTACGTATTTATGTATTATTTATGTATGTACAGTAGTTGTGACACAATATATGACTTCCAGTATGAGATAAGGAATAAATAAGAAATAAATAAAATGCTGAAATGCAGAATCCCGCGCCATTTTTAAAAAAAACCCGAAAATCGAGCAAAATAGGGGGATTTCAAAAACCAAACTTTTTTGCCGGCCGGACCTATGGGGACCCACAAGGTCCAAAAAACGCAGGGACACTTTTGTATGGGTAAATTATCCCAAAAATAAAAAATTCAGAAATCCAAAATTTGCAACAGAGATATTCCGCTTCCTGGAACTTTGGAGGCCCATAACTCCTAACATAGGGCTACATGTTTTGCTTATAATCGTGTGTTCAACCCCCCCCCCCCCAACATTTTTTTCGCCCCAATCTGACCATACCAGCAATGAAATATCTTCATACTATCGATGAATTGTCTTCATAGTATCAATGAAGTCGGTTCATACCATCAATGGAACCCGTTCAAACCATCAATAAAATATGTTCATACCGTCAATGAAACGTGTTATACCAGCAATGCAACATATTCATACCATCAATGAACCTGGTTCATACCATCAATGAAACATGTTCAAACCATTAATGAAACATGCTCATAGCATCAATGAAACATGTTCATAGCATCAATGTAACATTTTTATTACATCAATGACTATGTTTCCTTACATCATTGACTATGTTTATAATATCAATGTAACATATTTCTTTAATACAATGATAATGTTTCATTCAGGTTACAAAGTTTACATTAATTTCAGGTCTATGAAACATTTTTCGTTTAATATAACATTGTTCATAGCATTAATGAAGCCCGACATTGGCTCAAAAACAATGACACTTTTCATTGATGCAATGTAAGAATTCATTAATGGTATGAAGGTTTTTCTTTCAGTGTGGAAGCACTACTTAAAGGCGACCAAAGGCACTTCATTCATTGCAGTCTAGAAGATATGAAAGATATGAAGATTATTGCCTTACTTTATTGCAGTGCAGTAAGCGAGCGACAAGAAAAGAATTAGCATTACCAAGGCCAATCCTTGACATTGCTGGCTTAAATTTGGAAAATTCATGTTTTTCACGCCCAAAAATTTAAACGTTTTTACTCCAAATAAAAAAAACATTGTCTATCCACTGGCCTTAACATGAATTAATAAATATAATTTACCATTTGCTTTAAATACATGTTTTTTTTAGTAGCAAGTGTTACCCGTGTAAAGCAGGGGACGGGTCAGCTAGTTTATCATACAAAAAACGTCAAAACGTCTCAACTTTTTATGAATAAGGTCCTTTGTTTGTATATACGCATACCTCAAAATAGCAAAGTGCACAACAAATATACAAAGTGTATTTTTACTACACAATATACAGCTTATATATTTTTACTACACAATATACAGCTCAGTAGTCAATTGATCTAAGTCCACAAATCAAAAAATGTATATAATTGGGCCTATGTGTATTCCATTACTTCTTCATTTTAATGATAAGAAATATGTGAGTTTTAAATATAAAAAGATTAAGATATTTTAGCTCCAATAGCTATGAAATCTCAAAATTGTTTAAATGGGAAATTACAGACATCAACTAGCATCTGTTTAGCTCAAATGCTAATGATACCGTAGTATGTTGATCTTGCTCATATTTGACATATGTATGTATATTGGATCTGCTTTAGGAGCACTCATGCAGAATTCGATTTATTCCAATCTATGCACATCCCGAATGGCAATGTATTTGGTTGCTGTTACAATAACAAAATACTTATGATTTGCATGCGACGCGATTTTCGCACGATAGCCGCATAGGTATGGGACAGACTTTAGATTTTAATACTTGCAACTCTTCATTTTTGGTATCGGAACTAGTGGTAAAACTACACAAAACACTGACGATACCCAATGTTCTTGCTCATGTTTGACAAAGTACATTGCATAAGTGCATAGAAATCGATTTAATTCGATTTCGATTTTAATGTTTTTTTTACTAGGTACCTAAATATACTCTCATCTACTTATATCTACATACAATTATAGTAAATATACGTAATTAGCCACGATCTTTAAGCTTTCACAAAAGTCAAATAATTTGACAACAACGAAAACAAAAATAAATCGATATAAAAAAAGAAAACTATATATAACAAAGAGTGCACACTAGGGATATGACTTTTTGTAGCACTATATTTGTATGTTACGAAAAATGCTATAAAAATAAATAAAAAAATATTCTTGGTTTATTTGGTGACAAAAATCTTACCAGTGTAATCGATCAATGTTTTTGAATTTATTCATTTTTTCCAATGTTCTAGAAAATTTTCAGCGTTTATTAAATTCCCGGTTCCAATCAAATTATAAGGCGCACACTTCTCTGATTATGAGAAGCCCTCGTCTGTCCTTTGATGAGATTTAATGGGAAATGTTTAGTTTATTTTTTAAAGATTTGGACAACGTTTTTTCGGAAATTGAACGTAGAATTAACTTGGTCGTATTTGACAGATGCGATTATGAAATAAAATGAAAACCGGTAGTTATAAATCGGTTCCGGTAGTAACAACCAGTTCGAAATTAAATACTTCCAGAAAACCGGCGATCGGTGAATGACCAAAAACCCGGTGGGCCGGTTTTCGGTTTCGATTTTTGAATACTCTAACGAATGCTGCCTAATGAATTCATTGAACAAAGGCTTCAACTGCATTATCTTTCTCATTGATATCTCTGTCGATAAGACCTTGAAATGATATTCTATCAGTTTTGTGCATAAATAAAGCTTTGTATATCGTCAGCTGAAATGCAAAACAACGCAACTACAATTTAATTTTTTTTACAGAAGAAGGGAAAAACCTTGTAAAATGAGACAAAGAATATTTTTTAGACTTCTGCTCAAGGTAAGACACTACTTAAGGTATGAACCGAGAATATGGCTTCCAAAATTGCATTCTTTACTATTTTATAAGCGGTCCCTTTCTGCTCCTTTATAGAAATGATAATTGTAGTTACGTTGTTTTGCATTTCACGAAAAGTTCATTAAACCGATGAGCAAGTTGACAAATCTATGTATAAATTAATCTATGGTTCTAACCATGGTACAATAATATGTTCATGGTAAAGTCGTAAGAAGAGCTGTTTTCATTTTTTTCATGAGGTTCTTCGCTTCGGCTGTCACACTCACATGTATTTTGTTTTTGTACTCTTTTGCATTCTTGTGTTGTTGGCATGCCTTCGTGTAGAGTTTGACAGCTGAAGCGAATAGAACAAAAACAAAATGTCTGTTGTTGCTGCCTACAACAACAACATCACGCGCTGCTATTACCATGAGGATATTATTGTACCATGGTTCTAACCATAGAGTAATTTTTTAAAGAGAGAAACTTGGACTCATATGACGTTTCCTTTCACACTCTTCGTGGTGCGGTCGGTGTGATAGAGAGATGTTTGACGAAAAGTGACTTACACCAGGTAGGATTACTAGAACTTCTGACTTTAATTTTTCATGTCGTTTTGTTGAAAAACTGAAATTTAAATGTGTTTTACCCATTTTTTTTTTGACTGCTATTGTTAGAATACATTTGTGTTGTATTTAACACAATAACTTTAACACACAAAACGAAATGCCGGGGTTGTTTCTTGTTGGTTGGTTTGAACCATTGCCTCTATCTGGTATTTGTAAAGCAATTCTTTTCAACATCCAACGTTCATATCACATCAGGCCAAATGTCAGAAAGAAAAGTTCTAGATATAAGAATTAATCTATGGTTCAAACAAAGATGATGAAGACTAGACGACAAGAAGATTTGCGCAATTTGGCAACCCTCGGAAAATAGAACCAAAAAGTGGTTATGATTATTTCATACTTTTTGCATAGTTTATGTAATTATACTTCAATCTGGTTGGAATTTGTATAGTTATATACAAAAAGCTGCTCGTCTATTGAAATATTCAATGAAGAGAGTAAGAGAAAGAGCAGAGAATGATTAATGCTCGTTTTGTTTGTTGGTATTCGAGTGAAGAGCATTTTTCCCTGTCTACTTTAGTACGCCGTTTTTGGTTCTAATTCAAAAACGATGTATTCTAGATCGTCTTTGTCTAATTACCCAATTTTGAGTATTTAAAGCAAGATTTATTCATTCAGGTTATATCTGTAGCACAACTGATTTAATTATTTTCATTTCATTCGTACACAATCTGTCAAATTTTAGTTACATTTCTGGTTTTGTTTACATTATTAGTTTGTTCACAACGTTTCAAAGAATTTATAACATAGTCGATCGATTTATATAATAAAGTTTATCGACAATTTGTTAATTATTAAAATGCTTTACATAAATCGCTTTGAACTTTCATAAATAGTACTAAATTTAATTGCAATTTTCACATTGTGTTTAAATCAGCTGATTTTGATGCTGCTATAACCTGAATGAATAAATCTTGATTTGTACCTTAAATCTATGTTATTAAAAAGAAATACATTAGAAAATGCCAAGTCTTTCAAAATGTATGGATCAATATGTTTCTAAGCGGATGAAAGCATTAAAACAGCTGATTTCAGTTTTTTCAGTTGGTTGCACCCCTGAATTTGTCTAATTCAAATGTATTTCGTTTTTGTACATGTTTGTTTACATTTATGCTGAATGTTGACAGCGTGAGGGTATAAAACAAAAACCAAATGCCTGTCGTTGCTGCTTACAACGCCTACAACACCTATTGGCTCTCACTTTATTCAATATATCGTTTCCCCACTGTGCACTGCACAAAATTTCCATCTTTATCATCTACATTTAAGCAAACTTAAGGTTTGCCAGAAATAATGACGCCTTCTCAATTAGATTTAAGTTCCGCGACGCTATTTTAAATATTACTTTAGTGGTTATTTCAACGGGAACGTGGACAATTAAACAAATATGTATTATGTATTGCCAATACTACATTAACACAGGGACAATATGCAAAAGTCATGGCAGAATTTGATATTGATAATAACATTTTATATTATAATGCTAAATAATTCATGAGCCTGAAAGTGCGACATCTACGATATGACAACTATTTATTTCCCATGTGCTGCCAAGTGAGGCAAACACCATAGTATGTGTTTCAAAATAGAATTTTGGCGCCAAGGTGTTTACACTTTTGTATGACAATGTTTTCATCTTCATCATATCAATATGACAAATTAAAAAAAAAGTGATATTATGTTTGTTTTATAGCCTATGAAAACTGCAAAAACAAAACATCTGTACCATGTTAGTGAATAAATTAATCCTTAGTGAACCATTAATGTTTTGTGGAACACAAAATTGTGAAGATTTTAAAGTAGCCCTTGTACAATAAAAATTAAAAAAGTATATAATGCTTGGCAGAAAACAGAATGTATCCATACTGTACTGAATGGTTTTAAAGTTGATGAAACTTCATCTTCACTGCCATAGACTAATACATACATAGATACATTTATTCTCTCATCTGACGTTTCATTTCACACTCTTCGACGTAGGTTTGTGGAAATGAGAGAAATTAAACTTAACATTAACTTACACCAGGTTTAGTTACAAAATATGTATGTTCACTTAACTTTTTCATGTCGTTTTTGTGTAGAACTGAAAAATTTTACTGTATTTTGCACTTTTTTGTTGACTTTTATCGTTGGTATGCATTTGTATTGTATTTAACACAACTAGTTTGACACAACAACACGAAATTCGGTTGTTGTTCCTTTGTTGGACGTTGTTTACTATTGCCTCTATCTGGTATTATTGAACCCATGTTTTGCGGCATCCAATGTTTACTTTCCACCGTACCTATGACGTTTAATTTATCGAGTGAATAAATGTATCTATGTATGTATTAGTCTATGTTCACTGCTGTCTACCAGCTGACTGCCAAATACCCTCTGTTGAAATCTATTATTACTCCGTTTTACTGTACGTATTTCTTATTACAATCAGCTTCCCAATAAGCACATTGTCGACTTTTTTTTATAACAGACATACACCTTGTTTCTCTATCTCGAACGAAAGCTAAGCGAACCAAAATCAGTCACTCACATTCGACTTAAATTGTGTTCCTCTAAGTCGAAATTTTCTTTCACCTGACTCTATGTTTATTCCCAAATTTGTACTGAAAAATTTTATGTTTTCATTCGACTTGAAACGACAAGTCGAAATTTTCATTCGCATAACTCTATGTATATTCCCAAATTTGTACTGAAAAGTTTTATGTTTTCATTCGACTTAAAACGGCAAGATTGTGGAACCCAAATTAACTTTCTTTCGTCTAGAACACGAACGAAAGATTTCGTTCGAGCTGGACAAACAGGCTGATACCGCAGTGCAACACGAAAAAAATATAACCATATACGGATACCACTACGTGATAAAAGACCAAAAAAAGACCCGTGTCTCCCAGTTTTGCCCAAAGTTATGCACTTTTTTATGGGCCCCCAAAGATTTGGGGCCTCGGTGTAATTTTTTCAATAAAAGTGATAATTTTGCTCATATCTTGCAAACCGTTGGGTATTTTGATTTACTCTCTGAGGGAAAGTTGTAGCTCTTGTCATAAAGAACAAAAATTGTGAATATGTAAAATCAAACAAATTCATCTTCAAGGTCAAATTTCAAGGTCAAAAATTCAATTTTTTTTACATTTTTTCCACTGTTCAGGTCCATAGATAGCAAACCGTTCAAATTTCAACTACAGAAATGTACCTAAGATCTCAACAAACAACTTTCTAGAACATATGAACTTCTTAGGAATGATGCTTAACACCGTTTACTTCAACATTGAGATACTATACTATCTCACCGACCGTAGCAGCACATGCAAAGCAGTAACATAGTAAAAATACCAAGTAGTCGCAACAGGCAACAGGCATTTTGTTTTTGTTTAGGCTCTACTCATGGTAAAGTCAACACATACGTATACCAACAAATAAATGTAAACAGAAACAAAACCTTTGAATCTGACAGAAGCGGCCAACTAAACATCGAGCACAAATTTAAATCAGCTGTCTACCGAGATTGCCTTCGCTGTAAGCTCGGCACACGCAACAAGGGGCGCAGCGCAGAATATAAAAGCGACACGACGCTCACACCGAGGCATTATGATTTTGTGTGTTGACAGCATCTGTGTACACATCGTGCTGAAGCGAAGCGGAAGAGTGAGAAAAGCGGGAAAAACCCAGAAGACAAAAGGCAGTAGACTGCAAACGAGTTCGAAGAAAATAATTGAGGACGTGAAGAAGGCCGTGGTGATAGCTGACGGCGTGGGAATTTATCATCCAGTGATGGATGAAGCGATGGACGAGGGGATGAAGAAACGTAGGAGAGAGTCCTACGATGCGGAAGAGTACAAAGAGCGATACGAGGCGGGTGTCGTGAAGATCGAGAATCTGGAGGCAATGCTGGAGAAGGCATTGTGCGAGATCGCCAAGCTTAGGAAGATGGTCCGGAAGTCTGAGTCCGGCACCGAAGATGAAGAAGACGAACAGTCCTCTGAGGACTACTCCACATCCGATGAGGGAGAGGAAAGCGAGATGGTGTCCGTGGAGGCCATCAACAACAACAAGGAGGAGTTTCCATCGTTGAGCGAAACGATGTCGAGACCGACAAAGAGGGATTCGGCAGGGCAAGTCGCCACACCTGCCAGAGTAAAGGATGCAGCAGGGCAAGACGCCACACCTGCTCGGGATACGGTAGGGCAAGACGCCACACCTACCTGGACATCAGCAGCGGCCAAGAGGGTCAAGGCAGCAGATGACGACGCAGCAGCTTGGACAACGGTGGTATCAACGGCAGCGGCCAAGAGGGCGAGGACTATGGCGAAGGCTATACCAGCAGCATCAGGTACAGTTGCCGCAAAGGGTGCGGTGGCTGCTGACAAGCCATCTACATCGGCAGCTGCAAAGAAGGCGGCAACGATGACATCAACTGCGAGAGCAGGTACTACGGCGGCATCAACTGCGAGAGCGGCAACAGCGGCATCGACGAGAGCAGGTACAGCAGCTAGCATGAGGGCAGCTGCAGCAAGGAAGAAGACGGGAAGATCGATCCCGGTCATAACGACCTTCGATATAGACGTCAAATTGATACTGCGGAGCATAAAGAATACGCTGGGGCATGATAATTTCAGCCTCAGTATCTTAGGTAGAAAGTCTACCAACATTGCCGTGAATTCCCTTCAGGATCACGAGAAGTTGAGGACGCTGTTGGAGGCAATTAGCGTAAGGTTTTACACCCACACTCCTCGGAGTGTGAAGCCATACGTGGTAATAATTAGGCGGCTATCTGACACGTTTGACGTGGAGGATGTGAGAGGGTATTTGGAGGGTCTTGGGCTGAAGCTCGAGATCATGGGACTGACGAAAATGGGTGGCGATCGTTGGCTGATAAAGCTATCGAACGAATCCGATTTGGTCAGTTTCCATGAACTGACGAGTATTTTGCATTGCCGTATCAGATTTGAGCGGTTTAAGAGGGGTGGGCCGACGCAGTGTTACAGGTGCCAGCGGTTTGGACATGTGGCCGGGAATTGTAACATGCCATCGAGATGCGTGAAGTGTGCAGGACCGCACGAGTCGGAGGCGTGTACTTTACCCAAGAAGGGTGAAGCTGTGAAGGAGGTGCCGGTGGAGGATGAAATCACCGGGGAGGTGACTATGCAGGCCCCACGCAAGGTAAAATGCGTGAACTGTGATGCTGGGGGTCATACGGGTGGGGCAAGGGATTGCCCCAAGAAGATGGCGATTGCGGCGAAGATGCGTGCAGCGCGGAATGGACCGAGGGTCAGTGGACCAGCGAATGCTCGGGCAACGATGGTGAGAAGACCAGGAGTGTCATATGCGGATGCGGCAGGTGGTACTTCCAGTGTACGGGCGAATTCGGGCCGTGCTACGGCTCCTATGGCGGCTGTTTTTGGAGGTCCTAGGTCTGGGACAGGGACTGATGCGGAAGTTGGTGCATTGAATGCGGATTGTCGCAGGATGATGGGAGGCAGCGTTTTCGACTGCATGATGAAGGTCCGGAATTTCGCAGGAGGCTATGCGGGAATCCGGGATGAAGCTGGAAGGATGCGGGCCATGGCGGCCTTTATGGAATCTCTGTTTCATTCATGAACAGACGGCTGAAATGTATATTCATCAATGTGAACTCCATCGTTTCAAGGCAGCGGAGGCACTATCTGGAGCTGTTTTTGGCGGAGCACAGACCAGACGTGCTTATGATGGCGGAACATGGACTTGGTGACCGGCATAGACTGGATGTCAGGGGTTATGTGACCCATAGGTGTAATTCGAGCAGTGGTCGCGGTAAGGGGACGGCGATACTGATACGGGACGGGATTCATTGCATCAGGCTTGGAGTGGATACCGGAATTATGCAGAGCACTGCTGTCAGGATCAGCAGGCCGGGTGGCACCGCCATCTCGTTAGTTTGTTTGTATTTGCGTCCCAGCGCAGTACTTTCCGACTCTGACCTACTCACACTTAGTGAGCTGGTGAGAGACGGAGATGTACTGATTGGCGGGGATTTAAATGCTAAGCATCCTGACTGGGGTGGATCGGTGGTTAACACGAATGGACGACGCTTGCGGAATTTCCTATTGGGATGTCCTGATTTGGATGTCTTTTCTGCAGGGGAGCCGACCAGGGTTTCTGGTACTGCAGCATCGTACATCGATATATTTATGGCTTCTCCGGGCATACGTGTGTCTCAGGAGCTGAGGGTTCTGGACTATGAATCGGATCACGGGGCTGTGGAGATTCGAATGGACTGTGGCGAGCTGGTTCGGCGGGAGCGACCGGTGATGTACAATTTTGGGAGGATGAACGTGGACCGGTTCAACTCATTGCTGCGGGGGTCTCTCCCCTCTGCTGCTCTTCCGGTGGATCGTAATGTTACCATTGGCGAAATTGATGACTGCGTTGAGTCTATGGCTGAGTCTTTTCGACAGGCTGTTGATGGTGCTGTGCCGAAGATGACGACTGGGAATGGTGGACTGCCTGACCTCCCCCCCAGGATAAAGGACCTGATTGGACAGAAAAAGAGGCTTCGGAGGACTCTTTGCAGGACGGGGGATTTCTCCCGCATTCCTACTCTCAGGGCTGAGATAAGGCAGCTTAGTCGGATCATCGATGGTGCGATTGCTGAATTTGAGGCTGGTTTCTGGACGGATCGGCTCAATGCTATAAGGGTGGACAGCACTACATTTGCTAAGGTGAAGGCGGCTGGCGGACTACGTCGAAGGGATCCTGTCCCGGATATGTTGGACGAGGGCAATGTGCCCATTATTGAGGAGGTGGGCAAGGCTAATCTCCTTGCGGCGGGATTTTCTGCGGTGCATGGCGTGAATGGTCACTTGAGGACTGGTGACTTTGGTGAACAGATTGCTGCTGAGGCAGCTGATTTGGTGAGCCACATACCACGTGTTGCTTTTGGATCGGGGATCATGGCTGACGGCGCAGTTGGTGCTGGGCGTGTGGATGACCTGATTATCAGGGCTGCGGATGTTGGTGGCGCTCTTAGGAGGCGTCCGCCTAAAAAGTCGTCTGGACTGGACGGCATTCCTGATGTCGCTTTGAAGAGGACTGATTCCTTCGTTTGGACCTTTCTGGCGGTTCTTTTGAACCATTGCGTCAACTTGGGCTACTTCCCTAGGGCCTGGAAGAAGGCGGCGGTAGTGCCTATTCCCAAGCCTGGGACGGATCGGAAGAGGGTCAGTGGATATAGACCAGTTTCACTACTTTCCCCTTTTGGGAAGCTTCTGGAGCTGTTCATTCTGGACCATGTACGGGACCATTTGGCTGACCGCGGCATCTTGCTGGATAACCAGTTTGGTTTTAGAGGGCGGCACTCAACATCACATGCGCTTATGGTGTTTTCTGACCACGTGACTAGGGGTCTGAACAGGAGATACATCACAATAGCTGCTAGCCTGGATTTTGCCAAGGCCTTTGATACGGCTTGGCAAGCGGCGATACTGGTGAAGATGAAGGCGGCTGGATTTGCTGCTGACGTACTCAGGATGGTTGCTGGCTTTCTGGCGGACAGGACGTTCCGTGTAAGGGTTGGCGACTCCCTCTCTGAGGAGAAGATGGTGACGGCGGGTGTACCGCAGGGCTCACTATTGGGACCTGTCTTGTACAACATCCTTCTCAGCGATATGCCCCTTCCCCCGGGGGGGGATCTGTTGCTGGTTTATGCGGATGACATCCTTATTGCGGCTTCTGGCCCTAGGGCTGTCAACGTCAATCGGAGGCTGAACACTTACCTTGAGACCCTGAGTGGTTTCTTCTCCAAGTGGGCAATTGGGCTAAATGTGGCCAAGTCGAAGGGGATCATCTTCAAGGGGAAGCGCGGGAACCTGTACCCGAACGCCAGGGGCTACATCCCCAGGCTCAGAGTAGGAGATGCGGACATCGGGATTTCAAGGGAGATCAAGTACCTTGGAGTGATGTTCCATGAACGGTTCACCTTCGTGAGCCCTGTGGACTACGCTTTGCGGAAGGCAAGATTTGCCTTTTCTGCATACTACAGGCTGTTGGCGAGGGCGAATGGACTGAGTACGGAGGTGCGACTGCTGGTGTACAGGCAGGTTATAAGACCTGTTATGACATATGCTTTCCCGGCCTGGTTTCCCATCTCGTCGTGTCAGATGGAGAGGCTAAGGCAATGGGAGCGGAAGATACTCAGGACCTGTCTGGGACTGAAGATGACGGTGATGGCGGATGGATCTTTTCGCTCGCCCTCCTGTAGGAGGGTGTATGATGGTGCTGGTTTTGGGAGGATTGACAGGTTCATGGTGGACTCTGCTCTATCCTTCCTGGGGAAAGCGGCGGGTGTGGGAAATGACCTGGTTAGGGCATGTTTCGACACAACGGATGCGGACAATCTTCTGTCTCGCTGGTTCTTTGGACCAACGGACCTTCTGGCCCTCAGTAATGGGGGCTATCTAGGAGCGGACGGGGATTTGCTTTTTTACCACAGGAGATTCGGTACATTGGGTATCGATGATCCTGTGTATAATACTGCTCAGTAGTATTGTACATGCCAAGGTGGAGACTGGAGATTCTTCGGAATTTCTAGTCTATTGATTTATGCGATCCAGCTTGCTGGATATATTGTTTTTTATTTTTTATTTAGTTTTTAGGTTGTTATTTAATTTTTAAGTTTCTTTTATTTTTAGGTCGAGATGACAACCGAGGCGTTCCTGTTTTTCTTCAATTTTTCAGGAAATTTATATTTTCAGCGTATATAATTTATATTTAAGACTCGATGTACGTATATAATGTTTTTTATAGGAGGATGGAAGTTTCCGAAGGGCACCCTATGGGTGTGAGGGAAATAGAATAGGTAATGTTAAGTAGTATGTATTGTATACCAGTAGAATGTGTAGAAATATTACAATAAAACCAGTTTAAAAAAAAAAAAAAAAACACCGAGGCATTACACAGCGCTACGTCAACGAGAGCTCATCGGTGAAAGTTATAGAGAAAGTGCTACAGCATAATTCGCACACAACATTGGCAACTGACAATTTCAATATGCAGTGTGAAAATATTGATTTATTTTGCTACGTTTGAGGCCATCAAAGCAGAAAAAAAGTTCTACAAGATTTCAAAAGAAAAATAATCTTTTAAGTAGTGAATTCAAGAGAGCATATAAGTTGTTTTTCGACGAAGTAGACTTGACCGGTGAAAATTACGCACCTAATACAGTGAGTCGCCAATGGTATAGCAATCTCATGGCATGGTTGAGTGGAGGCAAACATAGTATGAAGTATTGTAAGCCGATAAACTGGATTAATCGCCCAGGTGATCATGATGAAACCAGTTGCTATGCATGCGTAAATTTCACATGTCGTCTAAATCGACATGCTGAGAAGAACAACATGTATAAAGCAACTGTAATAGTCACACTACCACTCCTTGCACCTGAAAATTTTGTATCACCAAGGCCGCCAACTCCAGATCGTAGGACAGAATTTACAGGAATGACTAGAGCAAGTGGTGTTACTTATGAAGATCCATTTGATCCGATTATGAGCCCCAATAGCGAAGAGATGGACCAACACTAATAACACAAATGGAGATGGATTTCATTGGGGCCATATTGGGAATATAGCAGCGACTTGCCATATTTTTGACAGCGTTTTTAAAGCAAAGAAAACTCGCACCTGCTAATGTTAACTCTACGGAATTTCAGAGCCTCTACACTCTAAATGAGGACAATTCGTTCGCTTACTGCAACGATATAAAAGCTTTGGTGGTAAAAATGGGATTGAACTACATCGCTAGTGAGTGGAGATTATTTATTGATGGTTCTGTTTCAAGCTTGAAAGCAGTGTTGTTGCATGTGTCGAACCGAAAATCTTCCATTCCGCTAGCAAAGGTATTAAAAAGAAAGGAAGCTATGAAACATTGAAAGATATAATGAAAAATATCCAATACTACGAAAATAAATGGAAGATTTGCTGTGATTTGAAAGTCATTAACATTTTGCAAGGGATCATCGATAAGGGCGGCTTTCCAAAATTCTTTTGTTTTCTTTGTAATTGGGATTCGCGCCCACCTCTGAATCAATACCAACGTAATTCTTGGAGACCAAGAGGAAGTGTGGAGGAACAAATGCAACAACATAAACTGAAGAATGCACCTTTAATTAACAATACTCAAGACATCTTGCTGCATAAAATTGCCACATAAAATTGGGAATTGTTAAAAAATTCATCGAAGTGGCCGTTGCAAATTGTCCAAACGCATTCGACTATTTGAAAAGCGTTTTCCCAAAGCGTAGCGATGACAAAATTAAAAAAGGTATTTTAGTAAATTTAAAACGAATTTTTGTTCACCTCATTGTACTATTTTCACTTTGTTAATGATTTCTTTTCTGTCTTTAATTTTTGTCTTCATTTAACAGGCGTACTTAATGGCCCTGACATTATAAAGCTATTCAAAAGAAACTTTGAATCATCGCTTGATGATAGTCATTCAATGGCATGGATTTATCTTCAGCGTGTATGCACCCGAGCCTTGGGAGGGGATCGCGACGCGGAACCGGAAGCAAGAGAATGGGTGAAAGAAATGCTGTATTATTTTGAGAAAATCGGCACATCGATGACATTAAAGCTGCATTTTCTTCATTTTCATTTTGACGACTTTATCAAACATCCGATTAGCAAGGAGAACGGTTTCACCAAACCACAAAGCCCATGGAAAAACGGTACAAAGGCAAAAAAAAAACTCCACGCATTGCTTGCAGAGGTAATATCAATTTTATTGATGCATTGTTTTGAATTCCTTTTTTGATTTCTTTTTTAATTCATTTCAGATATGTTGGTGAAGGCACAAGATCACCCTGTATGATGTTAATGAAGTATTTGAAGAAGAAAAAGCTGATGATGGTGGGCAGTCTGGAAGCAACGTGCCTGTGGACACCATAAGTTCTGAATCAGAGTCAGATTCGGACGACGATTTGGATCCACAACTTGAGAGAGTGCGATTTGCAAGTCCAGGGCCATCAACATTATAAACATAATTCGAATATTTTTTTTATTAGTTTTGTAATAGATAGCACAGTGCCTAAATGTTGAAGTAAAGAAAAAACAAATAAAATTAAAAAATTTTCGGGAAACTTTTCACTTTTGCGGCTACCTAAATGGTGTTAATAATCATTCCTAGGAAGTTCATATTTTCTAGAAAGTTGTTTATTAAGATCTTAGGTACATTTTTGTACTTGATTATTTCCTTGAATTTTGAACGGTTTGCTACCTATGAACCTGAACAGGGGAAAAAAGGTTTAAAAAAATAGAATTTTTGACCTTGAAATTTGGCCTTGAAGATAAAGTTTTTTTGGATTTTATATGTTCACAATTTTTGTTCTTTATGACAAGAGCTACAACTTTCCGTCAGAGAGTAAATCAAAGCCTGACAAAATGATTCATTTTTTGCAAAAATGATTAATTTTTTGCAAAAATGACACCGAGGCCCCAAATCTTTGGCGGCCCATAAAAAATGTGCATGACTTTGGGCAAAACTCGGAGACTCGGGTCTTTTTTTGTCTTTTATCACGTAGTGGTGTCCGTATATGTTTATATTTCCGTGACTTAAAAAATTACACACAGTGTAATAAATATTACAGGGCCCGATATGAGTTACACATTAGATACGTTCTCGTTTCGAGATCGCATTCGATCTGATGTTGTGATCGGTTCCGTTCTAGTTTCAAAATCGAATCCGACCTCATTTCGAGATCGGTCACAATTCTGGTTTCGAAATCGAAAGAGGGATTACGGGCGCTCGAGTATCCGATCTGGAATCGAGAACGGACCCGAAAACGAATCAGAGAAGTCAATCCAACATGTAGGACTCAAATCGGATTAGCGAATGCGAAATCCAACATGTCGGACTCTAAAACCGGAACTGAATCGGATCAGCGAAAGCGTAATCCGATGTGTCGTGGTTCTATTTTTGAACTTCATCCGTCATTCATGTATTGTTTTCTATTCTGTAAAAGTAATTACAAGGATCCTCGATTGTTCATTTACATCGATCACCTGCTCTTAGGTGTTAGAGCACCATTATTGTCCCCTAAGCTTACCACAGGTTAATTGTCATTCTGAAATGCAAAACGTGCAAAGAAATGATGTATTATCGCCAAACGAATCGAAATTAAAATTGTATCTTACCCACCATACTGTACCAGCGTCGGTCGTATGTCCCATGCTAGCTACATAGTGTAAATCAATCGAGGACAATTTAAATAGAAAACAAAACGCAATTCGCTTTGAATGGGTTTCTTTCAGCTTTTATCTTTTTTTTTTTTTTGCTTGGCGAACATTTACTTAAGAAATAGCTACAAAAATACAATCGAATTGAAATTTTCAATTTAGTTGTAATCGAAAGAGCAAAGTATTTAGAAAAACAAAACCGAACAAAAATAAGGAAATTTTTAGTTGCTCTATAGTAAATTACGAAATAACTTAAAAAAATATTTTTTATTATTTTGAATGTAATTGAGAAAAAACAAATCTTTTTAAATGATTTGTTTAGTAAAAAGAAAGAAGTTTTGAAATTTAAACAAAAACTCTTTATTGAAAAAAAGGACAACCACACAAAAATCCGTAAATTAAAACTAGTAATAGTTTTATATAACAACAGTGTTTAATATTCCATAAAAAAAAGCAACAAACTCTCTCGAAATGGGTATTCCAGACATCCGTCAACTAATCACCGTGGACTTTGAAGTATACGGCCACGTGCAGGGTAAGTTAATTCGATCGGAATTGGAAAATTCTGTTTTAGAAATTGAACAGTGGGCGAATGGTGGGTGCGTCTGCAACAGTTTTTGAAGTGACTTTGTATTTCGTTACTTGCATGATAAAGAAAATTCGTGAATTGGATTATATTTAGATCTGTCTAAATGGCAGGCACTATTTTGTATTGTATGCGTGTCGTTTTTCTTGTTCTTAAGTTAATGAATCGACGACATCATATACATACATACGTATGTATACATAGTTAGTGGATGGGCTGTCAACATGCATATGCACCACCTGCAGATTATGTGATGATGCTATGTCGGACATGATCACACATTATATTGCCTCAAAATCGACCTACCTTGACTTTTATTTGCTGAATGTTACACTTCCATATGGAATACAAATCCTAAAATTAAATTATTTGCATTATTCGTTTCGGATTATTTTTCCGAGTCGAATTAAGTTTACACATCGGATAAGTATTAGAATTGCCTGTGGTTGTTTTAGAAACGTTACAAACGTGTGTCTAGTGCCAAAAGTTTACAAGATAGTTCTTGTCTCTTAATATAAGAATTATTTTCCATGATCATACTATATTCATTTTAGTAATAATTACTATTATACTATTACACTTTGTAATTTTTTAATCAAGCTCGAAGCCATTCTATATTTATATTAATAGAAATATAGATTTCAAAAAGGAGCGGTGGAGATCACAACCGCTGATGAAGATCTGTGGCTAGATCTGAAATAGCTATACGGTTTGCCAGGAATCATAGGAAAACTCCTTTTTGAAATCTATATTTATATTAATATAGATATAGCCACAGATCATCACAAGGCTGATGTAGTAAAGTTTAACGCATTAGAACAGCTGATTTTGCTTACTTATGACTCTATCTGTCAAATTCAGTGTATTTTGTTATTGTACTTTTTTTTTACTTTGTTTGGTCATATGTATTTGTGTTGAATTTGACATTTAGAGTCATTTAGAGTCATAGATCAGCCTTGGATCATCATCAGCGGTTTTTTGTTTTCGTAGATTTTATACGGTTTGCCAGGAATCATACGTCTGCATTGTGCAAAACTTCTTTTAAAAAACTATATTTCTATTAATAGAATATTAAAATAAAAAAGTACCAATAAAAAGGCCGAATAAATAAATCAAAATCATCCCTGATGAGCGTGGAGCACGACGAAACTGCGGGCAATTGCGATTGTCTGTAAGAAGTGTGTTGTCTATTTGGGCAACAACAAAAAACATCTCTAATGGGAACCGATGGTTCTCTGGAGATGGAAAGAAGTTTCTGTAAATGTTTTCTTGTGTGTTTTGCTTGCGATATTTTTCGAAGACTTGCATTGTGGTGAATTCGCAATTCAAATGAGATTCTGTTTGCATTTAGTTTGATGAATTTTTCAAAAGCATCATTCCAAACAACCGCTGATGAAGATCTGTGGCTAGATCTGAAATAGCTATACGGTTTGCCAGGAATCATAAGACTGCATTGTGCAAAACTTCTTTTTAAAAACTATATTTCTATTAATAGAAATATAGAATGGTCTGGAGATTGAATTTTAAAATAAAAAAGTACCAATAAAAAGGCCGAACAAATAAATAGAAAACTATATTTTCTCCGGTTAGTGAAAAAACTGTAAATGCCGCGGGTGGGATTCGAACTCACATTCGCTGGACGATCGTTTCCATGTTTGTGAAGCATCACCTTCAGCAGCGTCTAGCACGTTAAGCCACTGCGGTGTGTATTTACGCAAGTCACTACCCGAAGATAATTATTGATTGTGCAGAGTGATTGTTTGTCGCTACTTACACATTGTTTTCCTACTTACTTGTGTTTTATGCATTTACATTTTGTTCACTAACCGGAGAAAACATGATCACTTATAGCCTTAAAGGAAATTACAACTTTAAACATAACGAGGATCTAAGACAACTAAAAAAGAAAACTATATTATTTTTTAATAATTATATTAATCAATATTTACTTCATGGTCAATCTATTGAAATTATTTTAAGAATTTTACCAGTTATTGAATTTTGTTAATAATTTAGAATTATAATTAATTGTATAATAAACAATTCAAAATATTTAAATTTTACTCAAATTTAAAATTATATTAATTAAATTTTAAAAATTCTATTATTGCCCAAACTTTAAACCTTAGTGTAGATAAGTGGACATAATGATCCACAAATTTTATGTATTTCCCAATAACAATCTTGGTTCTAAGAGATAAAAATAGTTAACAAATTGGGAATATATGTATCTAACATTTTCATAGAAATCAAAGTAGTTTATTAACCCCACAGAATATTTCTGTTATATTTATTGCCCGCATCTGCTTCTTATTTTTTCTTCAGGCTGTTATTTCACAAAACATACTCGAGATTTATGCACCAAAGCTGGCATCAAAGGTTGGGTGAAGAATTCAAAACAAGGAACAATTGTTGGCAAAATGCAAGGACCCAAAGAAGAGGTTGATAAAATGTAAGTTTAGTTATGTATATATATGTCTATATATACTATATAATATACACAGCGAATCATATGAATAAGGAATCAAACTTTAGGTGAGTATATCAGGTATTAGAATGATTGGAGATATACACAACTGTTCTATAATAATCACCATTATCTAGTCTATAAACAAAGATGATAGAAAAACCCTAGATGGTGAAATCTATGTGGTGGATTTGAAAGTCAACGGAAATTTTCTAAATGGCGCAGCAATGGTGGAAATTGGCAAATTTCCCTGTAAACAAAAATTATTGAATCAGCAATTTAAACATGCTTCTTGCCTTTAGTACTGACAAAAAAATATCAAAAGCGATATGCTTTTCTATTATCTATATTTTATTTCGTGGCCGTCGGTGGTGCGCGCCTCTTGACCCTGCTCTGACCACCTTAAATTTCTTTTGGCGGCGGTCACCTCGCATAGTGACGGCGACACTATCGAGTATTTAGCCATGAAAATGCTTCTCAAAAATACCGTTCGGAATCGGAGTAAAACTGTAGGTCCCAATCAGTGAGTGAAAACTGGAAAGCTCAGTGATTGTGAGAAGCTCTCCCCTGTCCCTTCTTGGAATGTAATGGGAAACCATTTATTATTTATATTTTATATTCAATTTCAGACAACAGAATCGAAATAAAAATGACGTTTGAGTGCATTTTCGTCGCATTCGAGTGAAAAATGGTCGTATGGAAACAGCATGTGCCCTCTGGTGAATAAGCGAATACACCATCTATGGTATTTCTATCATCTTTGGTATTTCTATCGTCTTTGGTATCTCTATCATCTTTGCTATTTCCATAAAGCAACTATGGTATAGAGAAGAAAATTTACTCATGGAGTGGAATGCCAACAAAAAATCGAGTGAAGCGTTAATCTTTCTCTGATTTCTCTCTTCCTCTCTTCGTTGAATATTTCAATACACGAACAGTTTTCCAATGATGTTATTGTATCTAACTATAGAAATTCCAACCATATTTAAATAAAATTACATAAAGTCTGTAAAAAGTATGAAATAATCAAGTTATGACGCGGGAAAGAAATGCGTTTCAGTGAATCGCGTCGACTTTTTTGGTTCTCTTCTGCTAGGGTTGCCAAATTCCGCCGGTTTTTTCTTCTCTACTTGTACATCCTTTTTGGTATTTCTATCGTCTTTGTCTATAAACTTTAAAAAAAATATATGTATGATAGAAACCCTCACTTTTTAGAACCTTTTAGTTTTTATTTTATTATCTTTCAATTCTGTACACCACCGAATATTTTATATAATGACAACTTTTTCAGTCCACTTTTCCCTTTTATACTTTTTTAGGTGTACAGATCTGACGTCATACTCTCTATGACAATAATTGAAAAGCTGAGTAGAGCAAAGTATTTTTGCTCTAACACGGCCATCCTGTAAAATCATCGCTCTCGATGAATTCAAAACTTCTTGTTTTCAAAACAATCATTTGTTTATTACAGAAAGAACAAGAAAACAAACAGTTTACAGAAACCACAAATTCATTATTTCAAAGTCCACAACAGTAATCTGTCCTCTTGTACAATTAACCACCAGATATCCAGAGCTGTAAACAGAATCATTATTTCAGATGTTACTTCTTGAATCGCAACTCAGAGACAATCTTAAGCTTGTTTGCAAATCAACACTTAAACTGAAAGTTATGACTCAGAGGCAATCTTAAGCATGTTCAAAACTTCAACACCTAAACCGAAATTTATGACTCAGAGGCAATCTTAAGCTTGTTCAAAACTTCAACACATAAACTGAAAGTTATGACTCAGAGGCAATCTTAAGCTTGTTCAAAACTTCAACACATAAACTGAAAGTTATGACTCAGAGGCAATCTTAAGCTTGTTCAAACTTCAACACATAAACTGAAAGTTATGACTCAGAGGCAATCTTAAGCTTGTTCAAAACTTCAACACATAAACCAAAAGTTATGACTCAGAGACAATCTTAAGCTTGCTCATGAATTCGATTCTTATTGAATAGAGAATTTTGCAGAAAATTTTACCTTATATTAGCTACTAACATCCTTCTCGTCTTCACTCCCATTTAAAGGCCGAATGACCTCTCTTGCTGCAACAATAAAAGTTTTGCAGTTCTCTTTCTTCAACTTATATCGATCATTGGGAAGGACACCAACTATTTCATAAGGACCACGATAATACGGCTGTAACTTCGATTTGCGCCTCTGGTTACTACAATAGACAACCTTTTGTCCAATTTTCAATTGAGTTGGTTTGCATTTATTTTGATCAAATCTGATTTTCATTCGAGTTGCATTTAACTCTGCTCGTTCACTGGCAAGCTTTCGTATTTCTTCTACGACGTCAAATTGTGGCTCAATTTCGAGCTCTGCTAACAATGCACTAATATCTGGAGTCCGTCCCGATATACCCGTTAATACCTTCAACGGAGAAAATCCAGTTGTTTTATTAACCGTTGTATTAAGAGCTAGTTGTACACGACTGATATAACCAGTCCATTCGCCACATTTATCTAAATTAGTTCTCAATAAGTTAGCAACAGTGTCCACATAACGTTCCACTTGGCCATTAGCTCTACTAGCACCAGGAGCAATTAAATGATGTGTTATCCCCAATGACATGCAGAAGTTTTTAAACTCAGCACCAGTAAAATTAGTGCCTCTGTCACTTACAAGTTTGGCTGGAGCTCCAAATAGCATTACATAGTTATAAAACATTTGAACAGTTTCCGCAGCTGTAAGGGTTTTACAAGGGAATAAAACTGCAAATTTTGTAAAAGCATCAATCAAAATGAAAATATAACGATAGTCTTTCCCGTCAAATGGTCCCATAAAATCAGCATGAACCACATCGAATGGAATTGGCTTCTTTTCTATTGGGTGAAGTTCACACTGTTTCTTTCCAGACGGCCTTTTAGCCACCAGGCAGATTAAACAAGAATTCACAAATTTTCTACACTTTTAGTCATGTGCGGCATCCAAAAATGCTCTCGTATCTTCACAAGAGTCTTTTCCCATCCGACATGACAGTTGTCTTCATGGAAACGTCTCATTAATGACAATCGACATTGTTGGGGTACATAAAGTTTGTTAGTATTCTCCAGTTTCTTGTATAACAATCCGTTTTTGAGTTGAACTGCGTTGATGTGTTGGTATCGCCACTTTTAATTTTCTCTATGATTTCTAATGTACCTGGGTCATTTTGCTGCTCAATATGTAGCCATGTTTCGGACAAACTCTCAATTTGATAACAAGATTTGGTTGGCACATTTCGGCTAAGGTAATCTACATGTGATAAAGTCTTCCCTTTTCGGTATACAATCTCAAACTCAAAATCTTGAAGAAAAATCCACCAACGAGCAACGCGAGGAAGTAAATCTTTTTTATCCTTTGTTGCCTTTAAAGCGTTACAGTCAGTAACCAACAAGAACTTAACGCCGATTAGGTAATGCCTAAAATGTTTCATCGCATTTACCACCGCAAGTGTCTCCAACTCATAACTATGATATTTTGCTTCATACGACTTAGTTGCCTGACTATAATAAGCAACTACATGCAATCTTCCATTAACTCGCTGAAATAATATAGCTCCATATCCACTTGCACTTGCATCCGTATGCAGCTCTGTTGGAAGATCAGGATTAAACAATACTAATAATGGTCGAGTTGTGAGTTGTTCTACTATGTAATCTTTTGCTGCATCACATTCATTACTCCATACAAATTCCGTATTATTTTTAGTCAATTCCGTGATACAGGCAGTTTTTGCAGCAAATTCTGGCACGAATTTTCGAAAGTAATTCGCTAGCCCCATAAATTGACGTATTTGCTTAACATTACTTGGTGTCGGGGAACTCACCAACGCATCAATTTTGGTTTTGCTTGGTCGTATACCATCTCCAGATACTTCTCGTCCTAAGTATTCAATAGTAGTTTGAAGAAATTTACATTTATCCATGTTTAAGGTAAACCCACTTCCAACTAATGCCTTGAGTACAATATCCAGCTTTCCAAGACCTTCATCGATGGTTTTGGATGCTATCAACATATCATCCATGTATACCAAAGCCAATTTGCCTCGTAACTCACCCAAAGCCACGTTTATAGCCCTCTGGAAAACTGCAGGTGCATTAGCGAGACCAAATGGCATACGCAAATATTCATAATGTCCATCGGGTGTGACAAAAGCAGTTTTTTCTATAGAATCCTCAGCAATTGGAATTTGGTGAAAACCAGATGCCATGTCCAATGATGTAAAATATTTATTCCCCGACAATTCATCTAGTTGATCTTCTATCCTCGGCAAAGGATAGCGATCCTTGGCAGTTATTCTGTTTAGTGCTCTAAAATCTACACAAAGGCGATTCTGTCCATTTTTCTTTTTGGCAAGGATCATTGGGCTCGCAAACGGTGAGTGACTCTCTCTTATTATACCATTATTTATCAAATCTGCAACAATTTCCTTTGTTATCTGCCGCTCACTGTGTGCCATCCTATATGGCCTAAAGAAAATATTGGCATCTTTCGTTAAACGTATACTTAGGGATCCTGTAGTTACCCTTGCCGTAGGAAAACCCCCTATAAAGTGTTTGGAGTACTTATCCAAAATAACATTCAGCTCCTTTGTACGAGGCTTTGACATACTACCAGTTGTGGTAACAATATTTTTGCCCCCGAGACAAAAAGCTGACTTACTGCGATGTAAGTACGATCCATTGGCAGTAACCGTAATTGTAATCGTAGGATCTTTCAAGATGTCTCTTCCAATAATAATTTCATTTTGTAAATGTTTTCCATCAATCAAATAAAGGCTAACCTCAACAATAAGATCTTCAAATTCTACAAATGTTTCAAGCCTCTCAGAGAGTAAAATAGGTTCTCTCCCAATACCTTGCACAGACAGTAAATTTGTAGTTCTTTTTGCAGATATTTTGTCAGCAATGTCGGATCTCATCAACGAACAATCAGATCCCGTGTCGAGAAGACAATGATATAATTTTCCCTTGATAACCACTGGAGTGTAATTATCTGATACCAACGAAATCTTGCATAGATTTATTTGTTTTCGGTCAGCTCTTTGTTTAGCCCAGCAGGTTTGTTCTTCGTGTCCAGATTTTCCACAAAAAGAACACTTAAATTTGGTTTCTATGGGTTTGCTTGGTATTTTCTGTACAACCAATTCGTTTGTCTTTTGTTTTTCCGTGCAATGAGCTCTAATATGACCCTTCTTGCCACATCCATAGCAACGTTTCTCATCCTCTACGCGCCTACGTTTCAATGGATTAGGAAACTTGTCTTCTTTTCCAATATTGGATACCGGCTTATTCTCTTGCAAACGGCGTGTTATATTTTCTACTTTTCGCAAAGGTTCTTCTCGTATCGAAGACAAATGACTAATCAAACTTTGCACAGTTGATGGCATAACAAATGTAAGAGAATTTCTCAAACTCCCCTCACTAATGCATCCGATGACGATTTTGACCATTTTGTCTTCTGGAATTTCAAAAGGTAATTGGTTAATTTGGCAAATCTTTTCCATTACGAACTCCGTATAGGAAGCATATTCATTGCTTTCTGAGTTGGCGACCTTTCTGAGTTGTGTAATAATGTCGGTACCATTAGAAAAAGCGTGTATCAAAGAAGCTCGTAAATCCGACCAGCTATAAAGTTGATATCCATACTTGTCGAACCATAATTTTGCCCTCCCAAGCAGAGAAACTTGTATTCTAGGCAAAATGTCAAAATTCTGCAAACCGTCTCGTTGTACCCTTGCATCAATATCCGTGCACCACTTCTGAATATCAACGCGGGAGTGATCCGGATCAAAACTCGGAAAACCCACCAACGCGCCGGTTGATTGTGACCCTTGTGTGGATTCTAAAATTTTATTAATTGCTTCCACCGTAATTACAAAATTGTTAGGTCTCGACTCTGGACTTCCCTCCTGCAGATTCAAATTTCCTTGAATCTGACCTCTTAGATTGGAGTCATCTTCAGTCATCTTCCCAATAGAGTGTGGTGTAGGCTGAATTGATCCCACTTCTGATGATATAAACCCTCACTTTTTAGAACCTTTTAGTTTTTATTTTATTATCTTTCAATTCTGTACACCACCGAATATTTTATATAATGACAACTTTTTCAGTTCCACTTTTCCCTTTTATACTTTTTTAGGTGTACAGATCTGACGTCATACTCTCTATGACAATAATTGAAAAGCACTTCAACTGAGTAGAGCAAAGTATTTTTGCTCTAACATGTATGTGACCTGGTCTACGGAATGGTACCTATGGTCAGAAAACAACTTTTCGAGAAAACAGCTGTTATCGATTACAAGTCGCGTTCTCGGGTTGTGTTCGTATTTCCGCTTCCATCTCTTTCTTTTTCTTGTTTCCCCTATGGTATATTCCTCTCAGCAAATAGATAAATAAATAAATAACCACAGATGGTGAAAGATAAGTGGTGAATTTGAAAGTAAAGGGAAATTTTCTAGATGGCGCTGAAGTGGTGGATATGGGCAAATTTCCCTAGAAACAAAAACTATATTACCATGCTTTTGTTGCCTTTTGTATTGTCAACAAATATCAAAAGAGATATTCCTTTCTATTATTTATATTCTATTTTCAAATTTAAACAACAGAATCGAAATAAAAATTATGTTTGAGTGTTTTTTCGTCGCATCCGAGTGAAAAATGGTCGAACGGAAACAGCATGTGCCCTCTGGTGAAAATGCGATTAAGCGAATGAATCATCTATGGTTTTTATTTATCTATGACTATACTTGACATCCACTCTCATACATTTTCCATTATATTCAGATCTGCAGAATAAGGCGGCCAATTCAAAAGATCCACATTCCGTTCACGAATAAACTGCTTCACAGTTCTGGAAGTATGAATTGTTATTTATCTTGCTGTTATATATTATCTTGTTGTTAAATCCATTCAATGCTTATTTACAAGATAACAAAACACATATTTTGGACAAATTGTTTGGTCATTATTATTAAATGGTTTATTTGTTCGAATATAAACTTAGGTTTTGACATTTATACCTTTATTTTACAAAATTTATATAAATCTCTACACTACCCTAAGATGCTGAATTCAACTAAAGTTTGTATAATTCAATTCAGGGTTATTACAAATTGAACTCTAAATTAACGAACAACGCGTTTCGAAATAGTTAAAACAGAAACATACAACCATTCTTCTCAGCGTGTTGCATCGGGTACGAAACAGAATGAAACCGAGCAGACAGAGTTATTGCATGAAGGAGTAGTAATTAGATTGAGTAAGAGGTCTTTAGAGACAAGCAGAACTATTCGAATAATGAGATGTATTCATGAGACATATTAAAGAAAATCGTAACTAAAGCAAATGCTGTTTTGGTATGATTTGAGGTTCTAATTTCTTTGGAATAAAGAATAGGATTAAAATTAAGTCAATTTTAGAAATGTAGCACTTATGCCTCACTAGGTTTGATGTTGAAGTTGAATGTTTCAAAAAAACATACATATTTCATTTCCTTGCCGTCTCCATCCACAATTAAGGAAAAAACTTCCCAAACATTGCTCCTTCAAAACGAGTTCACCCCTTGAAATTCACTAAACAATGCTATTTTCTTCACCCACAGCGGCCGATTGAGTTGAGGACTACATATTTTTAATGTTTAATAAATTATTTTTAAAATAATTTACTTCATCAATTTCCATTTTCTAATATATATTTTTGCAGTTAAACTCATAAAAACGAATATTTATTTCTTTGAGAAAGCCATGAGACCCATAACCACTCATAATTTACCGTTTTTTCATTCGAATAGTTCTTATGTATTCAAAATGGTTTTTACATTCACGAACATTTATTGAGTAAAATGTTGTTTTGTCGTAACAGAATTGAGACGAACAGAGTAGTTAACAGAGCAGAGATTCATACAACATTCATTCCATGAGCACAAAGGCACGTATCGTTTCATTTCGTTGTTTACACTATTCGGACCGTTGGTATTGGTACAGTGAGGTAATGAATGTATTCTAAAAGAGAGTGCATTCATGCAGGCCACTCATTTATATGTGGAATTCCTTCTTTAACAGTGAGAATTTGAGATAAGTATGTAATTTTTTTTAGTATCAAACCAAGGACCGTTTGAGATTTTTCTACGAGTTTTTGATTAATACCACTGCAGAATTTCCAAATTATAGTTCGAGGCTGTTTCCAATAGCTTAATTCCATATGTCCATATCGGTTTGGTGATACATTTGCAAATCAATAGAGTGTTTTCGAGCGAGTGTGGAGATCTGTACTTAATGAGAGAATTGCATTTTTTAATTGCAATTTAATATTTAATTGTATGTCTAGAGCCCTTCTTTTTATCTGGATATGTTTTCTCCATGTGAGTGGTTTTCCAAGTTGTATTTCGAGATACTTTAATGCCAATGCCTGTAGTATTTCTGCTGCTCTCACCTTTGAGAGTAAACGTGATTTGGTCTGATATTGTTTCATTGACTGTGATCCTCACACGCTGGAAAATATCGGAACCATGTATGTACTTGTTTGTACCCTTTGTGTTCGTAATTTGAAGATCTACTGCTTTTTTCTACTTTAGTGTCTGTCACATTTTTGTTTTCAGCAGATTTCAACAAACAAACCCAAATTTGGGTCACAAATACATGTATTATAACCTATTAATCATTGTGTTCCAAACATGTTATATTGAATAGCAAACACAATGTGTTTGAAAACAAGTATACTATATTTGCGACAAGCTACAAACACGATATATTTGCATCCAAACAACAAAAAAAGTCAATGTTTTCAGTGCGCAAACATTAACCAAGATCAGATATTATCGACACATTTTTGAAGGGAGGTAATTGCCTCAATGTGGTATTTATTGACGGCTGCAGCAGCTGTATCGGCAGCATAGTTTACAATTTCAACTCCATCTGATAGAGGGAGATCTTGTGGTACACCTGTATTAGTTCGATAAATAGAGATATACATATTCATCATTATCTTTGACATAGTAATATCGATTTCGATTACATGAGTTGACAAAGAGATAATAGTTTATGGGAAGCATTTTCTGTAATTTGAATAGTAAGCCATCATGCTAAACTTTATCATATGCTTCAGAGATATCGAGAAGTGCTGCAGTTTTCCGTCGGTGGTGCAATGATTAGTGTTCGCGCCTCTTGTACATGAGATCCTGGGTTCGAACCCTGCTCTGACCACCTTAACATTTCTTTCGGCGGCGGTCACCTCGCATAGTGACGGCGACACTATGGAGTATATAGCCATGAAAAAGCTTCTCAAAATACCGTTCGGAATCGGTGTAAAACTGTAGGTCGCAATCAGTGAGTGAAAACTGGAAAGCGCACAGCTCAGTGATTGTGAGAAGCTCTCCCCTGTCCCTTCATGGGATGTAATGGGAAACCATTTATTTATTTTTTATGAGGCTATGAACTTGATCTATGGTACCATATATTTCCTAAACCCGAATAGATGGTAAGGAAATAGATTTGTCAAGGTTTAATATATCGTATTCGTAATGTGTGCTATCTTCCTTTTATCTGTGAGTTAAGAAGTAAAGGTGGATTTATTCGAGGAATATCGTCACGGCTTGTCTCGGCAAGTTTTTCCCCTTAATTCTACAGCGTAACGGGGAACTGTGTACATGCTTTGGAGTTCTATTACCCGATGCCATTTCGTGCGGCGATATTTTTCAGTTCTCTTTTAAAGTTTCTTCGTAATTCATCGAGCTATTACACGTTGTATTATCATAATATCTATGCTTGCAATTTTTTTGACATTCTTCTTTGTTATTGTCTTGTATTTGTAAACGAATGTAATAACACACAAGTAACTAGCAACATACACAACCATGAAATGTCAAAATCAAGAGAAAAACGGAAAATGCACAAAGAGAAATTGAAAAAAAATCCATCGATACACAATACCATGGCACATCGTGCGATTTTTTAGAACGAAAAGTGCCAGAACGAATTATAGCATCGTGTAATAAACCTCTTGGTCTGTAGTAGATTTTCACGCAACTTGTTGAATGCAGAAATTTAAATGATAATCTTCTTTAAGATATAATCTTCAGTTTTGAGAGGAACTTTTAGAGTAAATATCTACATAAATCGTATTACACACTATTCGTCGTGTGGTAGGTGCGATAGAGAGATGTTCGATGAAAATTGGCTTACACCAGGTGGAGTTACAAGATTTGAGCTCAAGAATTGTTTCTGGTTTCGGTGATGCAATGGATAGTGTGCGCGGCTCGTGGGTTCGATCCCTGCTCTGACCACCATACATTTCTTTCGACGACGACCACCTCGCTTAGTGATGGCGACAGTATCGAGTACTTAGCCATGATAAAGATCCTCAAAATACCGTTTGAAACCGGTTTAAACTGTAGGCCCCAATCAGTGAGTGAAAAAATAGAAAGCACATAGCTCACTGGGTGTCAGAAACTCTCCCCAATCCCTTCATGGGATGTAATGGGAAACGGTATTTTTTATGCGCGGTTTGCCAGGTGGCATCGTCTTGCTGAAACCACACGTCGTCCAGATCCATGCCGTCCCGCTGAGACCACAAGAACTCCGTTATCATGTTCCTGGAGCGAAAGCCGTTCAGTCGCTGAAATTTCGGCCTCAAGTAAGGCCAAATCACGCCGCCTGACCAAACTCCGCACCAGACAGTTGCTCGTTGTGAGCGCATTCTCATGGATTGCATGAGGATTTTCTGAGTCGCAAATTCGACAATTTTGTGTATTCACGAAGCCATTCAGACGGAAATGAGCTTCATCGGAGAAGATGATTTTGTTTTAAAAATTGGCATTGACTTTGCTCCATTACCCATTAAACGAATTGTCGGCGATTTCCATGGTCTGCAGGTTTGAGCTCCTGGGCAAGCTGAATTTTGTACGCATGAAGGTAGAGAATTGTCAAATTTCGCTTGAAAGTGCTTCGTGAAATTTCAAGTTGTTGAGAACGATGCCGAATTGATGTTTTCGGGTTTTCGGCATCACACTCTCGTTTACAGCAGCAATGTTTTTACGAGACCGACCTGTAAGTTGACGCCCTGGAGTCTTAAGCATGCCATCCATTGACGAATCCAACCGGCGAACACATTCGATTCGCTGGAATGTTCGTCGTTAGTGGGGGTGTTCGCGTTGTTCGCCGTTTTGATCGCCAAAAATTGAAATGATTCAATCTTCTCTGTGCCAATAGATGGCAACATTAGCACGAACATCATTTGTGAACAGTTTATGTGGAAGACAGACGTGTACGGCATCTTGTGTTATTCTTCTTCTTCGGCATCTTGTGTTGTGCGGGAAAAGTGTTTGGAGAAAAATAAATTAAAAGAAATCAACATAATTGTTAAGAAGTTTTTGAGAAAAATTAAATGAATATGTCAAAGCAATTTATAATAGAATTTATTAATTGCTTAAAAAATGAACCGGCATTGTGGCAAGCGAAAACTACTTCACTACTTCGTTTTCGTTGTTATCCGCTGACATGTTTACACATTCACAATCTGCTACAAATGATGTTCGCAGAAATGCTCAACGTCGTTGGTGGGCAAATGTAAATTTGGTTCGGCGAACAATTTGCCGTTTGGATTCGTCAATGGATGGCATGCTTTACTGTCAATAATCGACCCAGATTCTTCAAATTTTTTAACCACTCTTCTAATGGTTGCCACATTCTCGACTGAAAATTCTTCTAAGATTGCGAGTGGTCTCAGCATAACTTTCAAAATTGTAATCAGTTTTCACAATTGTAACGCGTTGTTCTTTCGAAAAGCACTACGATTTAAATAATCGGATTAAGCATATGTGACAGCCGCCAAAGTTCAGAGTTGTCACTTGCACAAAATAAATGGCACTAAATTTAGTTAACACAACAATTTTAACAACCAAATACGAAATAGCGTTGTTGTGTTCTGGTTGATTGTTCGTATCAAACCAAGCCTAATGCCATCAATTAGCTAAGAGAGATGTTTTATCTAGGTAGATATTTACTCTATGCCCTGGCGAGTTTTTTTTTAAGAATTTCCAATTTGTTCTTCTAGTGTGGAGCTTAAATTGACATTTTATGTGATTTGGTGTAGAATTTACTGTCAATAAGACAGGTGAGTGAGCTGAAGACAAATCAGGCAGAGTACAGCTTTTGTGAGATTCGGGAGTCATGTTTTTCGATATACAGAAATCAATGAGATCGGGAATTTTGTTAATATATGTTGGCTAATATGTGGAATAATTTGAGGAAGTGATGTTAAGAGAGAGATGGTTATTTGATAAGAGTAGTTGCCGTCCCTTTGGAGTTACCCTGCAGTCGACCTAGCTAATGCATTTTTAGTTATTTCCCTAACTACCAATAATTACCTATCATTAACTATTCGCCAGATTACCAGCAATGCTTTACACTGACGAATTTAACATGGGGATGTCATTGACGGTAGTCAGTAGCTACCCTCTGCACTACCATGTACCATGCAGATCGCTAGTTACATGAAATTGCCGAAATATCTAACAACATTGTACTAACTAAATACTTGACTAGTACAATCCGCTTGATGAATTCGCCCGATCATAATGAATTAATGTTACGGATAAATCTTTTTCATTATCTTCACCACATTCCTTTTCTATATATTCAAACTTTTGCACAATATGTTCCTTTTCTTTCTTTATTAAGCGTTTCATTTGCCATTTGCTTCTCATTTTACGGTTCTAAATATTAAAATGGACTTTTTTATACTTCTAACCCACGTACGCTGTCACGATGACACTTCTACGAACGTTTAATAGCAACTAACGCCAACACAAAAAAAACAAACCAACCAACTAATCATAACGGTTCAGTGCATTGTTTTTTTTCCTTGTTTTCATACTTATAATAATCAAAAAGCGAACTCTAGCATAACCTGTAGCCACTCAAGTAACTAGTCAGGCTTTTCGCTCACGATAGAACTGACTACATATAGCCACTAGCTACTTTTGAAACTGCAGGGTATGAGCCGAGAGCCCCATGCTGTATGTGCAGCATTATAATCATCACATGCTTAGAATTTGTGCCCTCGAGATAAGTCATACTGTTCTCTCTTTATGGTTTGTCTCTGGGGGCTGTATAAAGTGGATATAATAAGGCTGTTTTTTTTTGATATGTTAACATCTATAGCGGCGTATAGGTGCTAAATCTATCAAAGTCAAAATCTGCTAAAACCAGATTTTATGCTGCTGCTAAAGCCATCGCAGTCGACGTTATGGTGACATACTAATACGTCAGCTACTTCGTACAAAGTATGTGTGATGTTGTGTGTTTGGCCGTTTCGTTGCTGTTGATATAGTAAACATGTGGTTAGTGACACACGTATACGTCAGCTACTTCGGACAAAGTATGTGTGATGTTGTGTGTTTGGTTGTTTTTATTTTAGGTACCCCCCCCCCTACACCCACCACCCACACAAACACTCCACGACACAGCACCCAACAAACCAAAACGCTTTAGAAATAGTTTGTAACAAACTTACTATCATAAGCCTTAAGCGCAGGAAACTGTTGTGAAAACTGTTGTAAAAGGCTTGTTAACAATTATAGAATAAACAAAATTGATCCCTTGTGATAAGCTTAGAAATCTAAGTATATAGAAAGCTTAGATATTTAAGTATACAGCAAGCTTAGAAATCTAAGTATGCAACAAGCTTAGAAATCTAAGTATACAACAAGCTTAGAAATCTAAGTATACAACAAGCTTAGAAATCTAAGTATACAACATGCTTAGAGATCTAAGTCTACAACAAGCTTTCCTAATCATGCCTGTTGTAAGCTTATTTTCGTAAGTATTTTATTAGCTTTCGAATACAATAAAATAATAATAGCCGTGTTCATAACGGTTAGCATACGCCAGCTGTTATGAATTCGGCTGTTCTTTTTTTTCAAATATTTTTTACATATTCAAGTTCTTTTTATTTTATTAATTTTATATTTATTTAAATATTCAAGTTTTGTTTATTATTTTAGTAATTTTATAATTTATAATTTAATAATGCTCTCTTGCCTATTTTTGGCAAATTGAAAAAATGATTTGGTGCTTTTGACAAAATCATCCTCGCCCAATCCAAAAGAAATAGCAGCATCTATATAATTTAAAAAGAAATTAAATTTTAAATGCATACAATTATTGAAATGACTTATGTACTTACTTCTTATGGCTTTAGCTGCACTCAGACTGCGCACGCTCCTTTTATCCTCCGTCCCTTTCCAGCATAGATTTTTCGCAACATCATCAACTAATAATTTTCGCCAGCAGTTTTTGATGAAGTTCGGAGTCTTTGCTACCGATAGCAGTTCTTTTCCCTTTGGAATTAAATAAAAAAATTAAAAAATATAAGGTTATTTGCTACGCTTATTTTTAATCACTTTAACTTATGATGTTATGGTTTTTTTATACAACTTACAAACGAATTCAAAAAGTTCTTGTCATCTTGTAACTGCTTTTCAAAATTTAAAAACTTGTCCATTTCTGTAAAGGCATTTGCAGGCATCACGAACTTGACTGATTTCTCCTTCTTCAGATCTTTCACGTCATTTCGCAGGTCTTTCATCTCTTGCCGCAATGTAGTGATCTCATTTGTTAATCTTATGAACATGGGTTCAATAGCCTTTGCAAAGTTTGCCATCATCCCTAAAAATAAATAGAAAAAACAATTTTATAAAATGTTCTTATGACTAATTCCATTGGACACGGAACAGTTTTTTTCTTGTATTCTACGATTTGAATGAAACTTTGGGCAGGTCATTTTAACCGAGTAAATTACAGCTGTACTTACAGTTTTTCAAAAATCAAAAAAATTTAGTCAATAGGATAAATCGAAAATCTACCAAATTTTTTTGAGTTTTGAAAAACTGTAAGTACAGCTGTAATCTACTCGGTTAAAATGACCAATGCCCAAAGTTTCATTCAAATCATAGAATACAAGAAAAAAACTGTTCCGTTTCCCATGGAATGATTCTAAAAATATATCATTGATTATTTACCTTCTGACGACACAGGCTGTACTTGTACTACATTTTGACTTTCTGAACCTGAAGTATTTAACGCTGTTTGGAGTGTAGTTAACTCTTGGGAATGTTTGAAGATATTGTTAAAGTTTATGTTACTGTCTTCCGTCATAGTGGATAACTGGAAAAAAGCCAAATTTATTATTTGTATTGTATTGAGCAAGAACATAATGACACATGTGCTTGCACTGGGTCTTTAAATAATTTTAAGTATTAATATTATTTAACTGTAACATCATCATATGATTGAACGCTGTTTTTTACTTTCCAATGTAACATTTACGAATGTGTTCATAGAAATCGAACAGGTACCGTGTAGCAAAAAGGTGTTAACACATCGCCCGTGAGTTCGAACACTCATTGGATTTTTTTTATTCCATTAAGCTATCGTCACTTACGACTTTCCAAATAAAACGATCCACACGAAATGTGGCAACATTTGCTGTAATGGGTGCAAAAAACTTCGACATGGCAACACGTGCCAACAAATACATGGTAGCAGCATATGTTTTTGTAGTTTTAAGCAGCAACAACAGACACTTAATTTTTGTTCTTTCGTTTCAGTTGTCAAATATATACCTACAATACAAGTATACATATAAAATCAAAATACATATGATTTTGGCAAGTGAAACGAAAAATGACATGGAAAACATTACATCACCTGTTTAAACGACTATACGTGATAGATAATTCCACCATGTTCAATATGTATTACATTTACCGCGCGTTCTTGCGAACAATTTATTTCCAATTTTGTTTTCAATCGCAAATAAAAATCTATCCTTCAAATTTAGAGATATAAAAGTACACGTAGTCTTCCATTAAATAAAATAAGTTTAATGAACTTAAAATGTATAAGCCATTTTGCAAATTTCTGCTTTTGAGTCTCTCTTTGATAACATTTTCATTCACAAGAAATGATAACAACATTTATCAAAGATAACTTTTTGTTGCCATTTCTTGAAATTGAACATGTGGCAACATTGTCATTGCTCAAGTCGGAATTTAAGTGGGAAATTTAAATGCCACTTTATATCGCTTAGCTGTCCCGTAAAAATTAAGCTATACTTAACTTTAGCGGAGTAAAAAAACACACTTAATGATAGGGCCAGATTTGTCTCCAATAACTTCGTTCGATGTTTAGTAACATTATCCTGTATGAGACTAGCCAATCCACCATGAGATGTGCCATCAGGGTGAATTGCTTAAACAAATTTATACTTGGGAATACTTAAGTAGTTCTTGCTCGTGAAATGAGCTGCAGATATTAAGAGAATATCAATTTAAGTAGCTTCAATCCATTGGCATTCCAGAAAACTGTAGCTGACAAATTTGGGCATAATGTTCTTAAGGACGCTAGTAGTCATTTGTTCCACTTGCTCCATTAACCCCCTGAGGGTATTAAGGATTTCTAAGGTTACATTTGAGTTTTAATGGTCATGGTTTATTCGAGAATGTAGATTCATGGAGACATTTTGAGAAGTTTTGTATTCATTCTTAGAATTATCCCTTACAACATTGGCATATGATGAGTGAGAGGGATTAGGTTGTGAGAGGGATTAGATGGGATGGCGGTATGACTTTGAACATGGGAATTTTTGGCATTTTATATTTGGTGGATTTGATCGCAATGGCTCGTTAATTAATTGTGCCACCATTAATGTTATTTTGTGCAAATTAATTACACTGTGGAAGTCGAAAAACGAGACAAAGCGGGAGAGGACGCTTGTTTTGTTCGTTGTACTGTTTTCTGCATAACCCATAAAAAAGTACGCGAAAGAACTTTATGTAACCATTAGAACTTATGTAACTGTCGGTGGTGCAATGGTAGTGTGCGCGTCTCTTGTGCATGAGAACGTGGATTCGCTCCCTGCTCTGACGTTCCAAAAATCATAACTTTTGAACTACAGCAGATATCGATTTAAAACTTTTACTGATAAATCTTGAGACTTCAAAGATTATGTGCTGTAAAAATGGGAGTGCCACGCCTAAAAGAAAAGGGCGGGGAAAGTGGTAGATTACAGACTTTTTTTTGTGCTTTTGTTCTCGAAGTACAGATCGAAATTTTGCTTCAATCGCCTCTATATACATGATTCAACCGATTTACATTCTGACAGCTTTAAATGCCGCATTTTGCTTCCCATCCTCATGAAATTTGGCTCATCTTCGTATTTTGGGCAATAAACAATCTGTACTAAAATTTAAAGAAATCGGTTCAGATTTAGATATAGTCCCCATATATATGTATGTTCCTCGATTTGACTAAATACCCCTTTATATGACATATGTAAATATATATTCGTGTACCGATTTGCGACATGGTTGTGTTTCTAGTCTTATACTACTACTTTTTGCTACTACACTGCTACTATTTTATACTACTACTATTTATTCTATTAATTAGTACTACTATATATTTCGTCAAACAACACGTGTTTCATAATTTATTGAAAATGGCCTTGTCGTATTACCAACTATTTGAACTATTTTTAAAGAGTGCACTTTATAATAGCTGTAACTAAAGAGTTAAATTGCAAGCATATTCGGGAACATGAAAATACTATGAAACAATTTTATAGGAAGAACAAAGTGGATTGCAAAACATCGGTTCCGAAATAGATTCATTGCAAGTTGTGGAACCTGGCTTGAAACAATACGTTGACTTTTGATGGCATTCAAATGGAGAAACCCACTACTTCGAAAAGCGCTAGAGGAAGGCCCGAAGTTTCAATAGATGAGTCCTCGAAACGTAGCCGAAAGAGGAAGCTTATTGGAGCTACTGAAAATATCTCAACGGTAAATCTTTCCACAGCCTTATCACTAAAGTATAACAAGAACAAGGAAAGGGTTAAAGGCAGTATAACAGCAGCAATATCCGAGGCGAGCCCGAAAAGGCTTCAAAGATTACAAAAAAGCTTTCCTACTCCACCGAACTACACATTAAATGTAAAGCATAATAATAAAGAGGCCCTAGCTTTGTTTCTCGATTTGGGGTTATCAAAAGAAAAATGTACAATATTGCGCAACTCCTTAAAAACAAAGAACGTAGACATTCTGCCAAGCTATTCTGGAATAACGTCAGCCAAAAAGGAAACTGTGCCACTTTCTTGTGAGATAACAGATGAACAAGCTAAAGTTAAACTTCAAGATATGTTGAATCACACTGCTCAGCGGAAATCACTTAACCTGATTTACTTCCACGTGATCTAACATTACTAACAAAATGGGGCTGCGACGGATCCTCAGGACAAAGTGCATACAAACAAACAATTACGACACGTAACGATGAGAGCTTTTCTGACGCAAATATGTTTATGGTTTCAATTGTTCCATTGAGGTTAAAGTCTAGTTTGGCTGAACATTGGAAAAACCCTCGACCATCTTCAACTCACTTTTGTAGACCAGTAATGTTTCAATACGCTAAAGAAACTCCTGCACAAATAACAACCACTGTTGACAACATGAAACATGAAATCGGTGAACTGTATCCAAGAAAAATTTGCATTCATAATAAAATGTTTCGTATAAACCACGAGCTTTTTTTTCACAATGATCGATGGAAAAGTCCTGAATGAAATCACAAATACAAAATCTACACGAACTTGCGCAATTTGTAAGAGGACACAAAATAACTTTCAGAATTTAAATGAATCAATAGCTTATGAACACAACTACCAGTATGGGATGTCTCCCTTACATGCCAGAATGCGGTTCATGGAATTTTTCTTAAAGCTTGCGTAAACTCTGCCTGAAAAAGAAGGTGATAAAGCGGATGTCAAAAGGAAAATTCAACAAGAATTTCGCAAGGAAATTGGGCTCCTAGTAGATCAGGCGAAACAAGGTTTCGGAAACACTAACGATGGCAACACTGCAAGGAAATTTTTCAATAATGTGGACATCACTGCACGTATAACTGGAATTGACTCCGAAATCATAAAGAGGGTGCAGGTTTTGCTTAATATTCTCAACTGCAGGGAAAAAGTCGACGCAAATAAATATGGAATTTATGCTGCAAGAACCGCCGAGTTAATTAAAGAAAAATATCCCAAAAAAATTTTAACCCCAACGGTTCATAAAGTTTTAGATCATGGCCAACAAATTATAGAGCACCTATCTCTCCCTATTGGGGAATTATCAGAAGAGACACAAGAATCCAGGAACAAGGATTATAAAAAGTACAGATTCTCAAACACTCGAAACTTTTCTCGGAGAAGCCAGAACGAGGATTTGTTTAACATGCTCTTAGCGTCGTCTGACCCAAAAATTTCATCACTGAGACATGTTAGATCAATACCGGACTTAAAAACTGTAAATTCGCCAGAAATCGTTGCTTTGTTTGAAAACATTGATGATTGTTTCGTAGAAAATTAAAGTTTTTCAATAACAGCGTAAAATTGGTGTTTTCGTATGGGGGCGTACTCTTATAGGGGGCGTGGCTTAGTCAGTGAATATAAATTCAAAATTATTTCTTGTAATTAAGTCATGTGCCAATTTTCATGAAGTTATCATATCAAATAACAAAGATAATAAGTAATAACTCTAGTACAATAGGTACTACTCAACTTGTAATGTGGCATGGATTGACTCATAAAAGGTCAAATATCTCCAATCGGGCACGATTGTGGTGATGGTTTTTTTTTAATTGTTTCACGGACGTTCCCTCAATAATACAAAATTTTCTGGCACGCCCGGCCTTTTTTTTAAACTCAACTCAAAGTTTGAAAATTAAGCAAAAAATAATGGTTTTAAAAAAATTTTTATAAAAATTTATAAAAAATATATATACATTTTTTAATATCTTTGAAGTTGTTCGTAAAATCAAGAGAAACAAATTCATGGTTTTATCTCCAACCCGTTTTGAACAAATACTAGTTTAGCTCTGCATTAATATTGACTTTTTTTGGCATTTTTCATTCTTTTTCAAAAGAGCCCAACTTTGACCAGCTGTACAACCTAAACTATACACTCAAAATGGATGATATTTCAGAATTTGATACTTCAATCAGTTCTTAATTGAAAAATATAAACCTTTTTGGCCAGTTGTAGCGTGACACTGCATACATACTACATACTACGTTCATAACACGTTCCATTGCTTTAAACAGAACTATAAACTTCAGATTGCACTTATCACTCTAATGGCCAGTTTTTAAGTGGGTAGTTAACTATCGGATTACTTAATCTTAATTCTAAGTTAATTAGAGGTTAACTTTGCATTTTGTTTTTCAGTGGTGAGTTAATTTTAGTCGCCATATTGTCAACGAATATGGCAACACTTGTATTCTTATTGGAAAAAACGTGTGTTTTGGGATAAATACCAAAACAACAAAGGGGAACAAACAAAATGCAATTATGTAAAATAAGAAAAAGATGCATAAAATCGAAGTCATTTTAACAAAAATGTGTAAAAAACTATATAGGCGCAACAATTTAACGATCTAGACTCAACGTATGTGTACAAATACGCAAATCTGAAACATGTATTTTATACAATCTTCATTTCTCACTTTGACAGTCAGTAGTTTGATTGTCAAAATAATATGGTTCTGACTATAAGTTAACCAACCAATATTGGGTGGTTAAATCATAGTTAAACAATGACTAAAAAACACAATTCGATGTTTAACCACAATTTAACTAAGAAACGAAGATCACCACTGACTTAAAAACTGGCCATAAGTGTAAGCTCAATATCAAATAGCGCGGAATTCATTGCACTCCAAATTCCACAATAAATTAGCACACAATGAAGCAATGGAACGTGTTATGAACGTTGTATGTAGTATGTATGCAGTGTCACGCTACACAGTCAAACAACTCGAAATTAGATTTCTGGCACGAGTTTTCGTCGAATGAGCCACTGTGCGCGGTCACCTCACTTAGTGGCGGCGACACTATCGGGTATTCAGCCATGAAAAAGCTACTCAACATACCGTTCGGAACCGGTGTAAAACTGTTGGTCCCAATCAGTGAGTTTAAAACTACAACGGGAACAGCTCACTGGTTGTGAGAAGATCTTCCTAATCCCTTCATGGATGTAACGGGAGTAAATAAATAAAAATATATGGTTTCCCGTTACATTCCATGACGGGATTAGGAAGAGCTTCTCACAAACCAGTGAGCTGTTATAAATACATAATATTTATATAGTGAATGGTTTTGTCTTATTTGGCGAAAAATCTGATTACTGACTATTTGTGAAGGAAAACTCTAAGAAAGTCGGAAAATTACTTTTATGCCGATGTTCTGAACAAAAGCGCTACAAAAATCTGGATTTAGAGGTAAGCTTTGTTCTCAAAAATTAAAGCCCAAAACGTTTGAAACAACTTTGTTGAAGAAAGTTTACCGTTACAACCAACCAAATAGAAGTTAGTGGCTGTCAAAATTGAAAAATCAAAAAAAATACACCCTATTAGTGAAAACATAATGTATGAAACCGTAATTGTAACTCAAAAATAAATGATGCAGTTCGATTCCTTAGGGTAAAAACGTCCTCTCCGGCCTTGTCTACGAAAATTTTTCCCAAAAACTTACACTGTGTTATTAAATGTTGAGTTATGAGCGACTTTGTAGTTAGGGTGCAAAATGGACAGATTTCTAAAGAAATATCGCAAAATCCATATTTATAGAAAATGTCGAAAATTTTTCATATAAAATTAAAGTTTGAGTTGGAATTTGCGACAACAACGATTTTTCATTACGTTTTCATTAAATACTATTCAAAATTTATTTTAATTTGTATCAAAGTTTTTGTTGTAATTTTGTGATTGAAAACGAACATACATACATTGTAATATTTGAGTAGTTCTTTAGTTGGGATGTTTATATTTATGCACTAAGTAATTTGCTTTAATTCATCAACATTATTATAAATTGTTATTATTATAAATTTGAAAATTATTATAAATTTTATATATTAAGTGCATACATTTTGTTGTTATCCTTTCGAATGGGGGTAAATTGTTGTCCGTTTGAATGGGGGTAAATATAGAATACAGATGTCGAACTTGTTTGTTTTTTTATTCCTTTAAATTCATACTAATTGTTTTATTTAAATTTCCTTTCATCTCTTTTGTCCTTAGGAGTGATTGGCTGTCTACCAAGGGGTCACCAGGTTGCCAAATCGAGAAATGTGATTTAAGAAATGTTGGCACATTAAACCGTTTGGATTACAAGACTTTCGATATACGTTTTTAGATTAATTTCATTGTAAGATTTTATTTAGTATTAAGCATATTATTTGGCCCTTTTTTGTTATTAGTTGTGAATTATATTTGAAATGTTTTGTAAAAAATCTTTAAGAATAAATAACTTAGAAAATAAAATTTTTAAGATTATTGTGAATAGTTGCTAAAAGGTACTTAAGTTATAAAATATTCAGCTCTCAGAAATAGATCGCTTTGGATAGATTTTCATCAGAGCTGTGAGTTGCAACGGAAAATGAAGATTGATTTTGTGCCCCGATTTTCTTGTACTTATATGTAAAGGGTGTCTCAGTAAGAATGCACTTTTTAATTTTAAAATAAAAACACGTGTTTTTGAGATAGTTGCGATTTTTTATTGGATTATAAGGAAATGTTCCGATTAAGTAAGGAATAAAATATCCGTTAATTGTCTTCGTACAATATTCCCCGTATGGGGCTATCGAAAACAGCTTTGTAATCGGCAAAAATATTGTATGTATTGCTTTTCGTGGGTCTTTCCAGAATTTGGAGTAGCATGAATATTTGCTCAATCTAAAACCACAGTGATAAGGTCCAACCAGGTTTTCAACAATTGGCTTTAGTCTTTCACATAATACGCTCGACAAGACCTTATACACAATGGATAAAAGACTGATACCGCGATAGTTGGAACATACACAAGGATCACCCTTTTTGAATACAGGACATAATACACTGAGACCGCATATAAGTTGACGCATATGAGCTAGATGTCCTTCGCATCCGGCTTTAAAAAGCTCGGATTGTCGCCCATCCATACCAGCGGCTTTATTATTCTTAAGCCGGGAGATTGCAGTTCTAATATGGTCTTGGCTGGGATGTACAATCTGCACTGTCTTCCAAAATCATTACCTCCTGATCTTCAATGGAAGAATTTGAGTGGAGTAGTACTGAAAAGTTGTCTCTCCACATTTTAAGTACACACTGCTTATCTGTCACCAGATTCCCCTTCTCGTCATTCCAGGAGTGCAGCCCACTAGTCGGTCCGATATTTGGTCTTCTTACCCTCTGGAAAAATTGTCGGTATTCATTATTCATCCTGCACATTTCGGTCTTTCACTCTCCCTCTGCTCCCACTGCAATTTTTTTCTGCCTAAATAGTTGGTTTTCCTTCCTTCTCAGCCTCTTGTGCCGCTCATTGGCAGTACGCGTCAGTTGCAATGCGACATTCATTTATTTTATTCATTCAATAAGCAAGCAGTAATGCCATTCTTCGTCGTACCATGGCTTATACTTCTGCTCTTTGCAGCGGTTTCCAAAGAATGGGAGATGTCCTTCCACTGCGCTTCTGGGTCCTCGGGAGGGGGTGTATTCTGCTCTAGCAGGAGAATGAGCTTTTGTAGATAGGCCTTTGATATCTCCGGTATTTGCAGCTTATCGATACCTAGCTATTCCCGTGTTCGGCTTCGTAAATGTTTCGCTCTGCCCAGTCTTGTGCGAACTTTCGCAGCCACCAGGTAAAGATCCGAGTCGATATTGTCACCTCGAGTCCATTACACAAGAATATTCGTTGACCTCATCGTCTTTATCAGCTGTCGGTGCATGCACACAAATTAACGAGATGTTGAAATATTTCGCTTATCGATACCTAGCAGCTTATTGATACCTAGCTATTCCCGTGTTCGTCTTCGTACGTGTTTCGCCCTGCTCATTCCTGTGCGAACTTACGCAGCCACCAGGTAATGTTCCGAGTCGATATTGTCACCTCGAATCCATTACACTAGAATATTCTTTGACCTCATCGTCTTTATCCGCTGTCGGTGCATGCACACGAATTAACGAGATGTTGAAATATTTCGCTTTTATGCGAATTGTGGCTATGCCTTCACTCACTGGGTTGAACCTTGAAACTAGGTGTCGCAGTCTCTTGCCAACTATAAATCTGCTCCCGAATCCATGCTTTCGCTCATGGCAGCTGTAATAAATATCGCAGTTTTCTCTTCTGGTGCAATCATATCCTGTCCATCCCATTTCCTTTATAGCTGTGATGTCAGCTTTATATTTTTCGAGGACATCCGCCAGTTGGAAAGTGGCACCCGTCCTATATAGTGCTCTTACGTTCCTGGTACATATCCATAAATCGTAGTCCTCATAACGTTTGCAATGGTCGTCAACAGTTAGGTGGTTTGTTCGTCTATCATAATTCTTGAGTATTTTCATTGCCTACATAACGATGGCGGGAGGCAAACCCAGCCCACGGTGGTTTGCATTTCACCTACTGCCAGGATGATCATATTTCAGCCGCCCATTATGGATCAGACGCTGATCAGAATGCAGTGAGTCGAAACTGGATTTTGGTTTCTTCAGTTTTGATCCGCCGCTGACCAGGGGTGCTGGCTCATCCGCCTTCAAATGACAACAGAATATATCCACTAGTTCGAAGAGTGTCAGTGACAGGGTCAACCCACAACCGTAGATCTAAGAAATTAATAATGCTGGTGTATAAATTGTTATCTGGTCAAATTGGCTGCCCATGTCTTTTTAATCTAATTGTCTTCAATGTTCCAATTAGACGTCTTAGATATGTATAAGGAATTTTTCAATGTATCTCTTCATAGAACAAATTATGCTATGTATGAACCCATCACAACAGCTTTAAAGGAATTTAATTTAATCAATATGAAATACGATTTGGAGTTTTCAATGCCTATTGGCAAATTTAGTAGTATTTTAGATTTAATTTACACTTAGATATAAGAATTAGATAAGATATTTTTGGGTTTGTAAAGAATTGTATTCTAGACTGAATAATAAATAAATAAAAAAAAATATAAAATAAATTGGAATGTAAAACACCCCCGCACGAAGCTTGGTGAAACTACTGTCTCGGATAATTAAATTATGAAATTCGAAATTTAGAAATTAAATTTCCTTCGGTTAGAAGTTTGCACAAGACGTATGTATTAGGGTGTACCGAAAACTGTGATTTTTGAGAATTTCAAACATGGCACACTGGGACAGCTTTAAAAAATGACCGGACAAAATTCCAAAGATCGAAGCAGTAATCCAGATAAAATAAGTGACTTAAGCAGTTGCCAATTAACCACTGAGGTCAAGAATTAACTGTTTTGAAGTTTCCATGCACGTTGCTGATCAGCCAAGGGGCCCAAAGTTGAGTATTGTTTCAATACATGCATGCAGGCTAATTTTGGGTTATTTTTAGTAGATGTGTGTTATATGAAGGTTATGTTTCTGGTTGTTTTAAACTTTTTTTTATTTATTTTGTGTTATGGGAGCTACGAAATTGTATATTAAGTTAATTTAATTTACTTAAGGTTTCTAGTTCAATTGCAATGAAAGTAATTGACTAAAAATATTAAATTTTTTAATCTTTTGTGGACCGACAAAAATTATGATCAACTGGGATCAGCGCGCGATTTTCACTTCTGAACACTTCAGACCCTAACCGAAGTCAGTGATTTTATTTCGTTACCCTTTACTACCATTTGTTGAAGAAAATTTTTTTTTTAACTTTGGTCCAGTTTTTGATTTCATATTTAAATATAAAATACTTGTGTAAAAATTAATTTTTTTCAGTGTAAAGTTAAATACATTACTTACTTACTTATCCGGTCTCGGACAACCCCGGGGGGTCAGGGACTTTACAAAACGAAGATAACATATTTCGCCAACCAGTTCGATCTTTTGCTTTATTTCTCCAGTTGGCAATACCAAGTGTACGCAGGGATTCGTCAACCTGATCCCTCCAGCGGAGTCTTGGTCTTCCAATTTTTCGTCTTCCTTCGAGTTCGGTTTCGAAAACCCTTCGCGCTGGTTCATCTTCATCCATTGTACTGACATGGCCTAGCCAGCGCAATCGCGGTATCTTGATCCGCTTAACTACATATGTCAATGTCAGGATAAAGCTCATACAGCTCATGATTCATGCATCGCCGATACTCGCCGTTGTGCACTATAGGGCCATAAAATTTTCGGAGTATTTTTCTCTCGAAGACTCCTACAGATATTTCGTCTGCTTGCGATAGGACCCAGGATTCTGCGCCATAAAGCAAGACAGGTTGAATGAGAGTCTGGTACAGCTGGACTTTGTTTACTCGAGAGAGGGCTTTATCTCTAAAGTGCTTGCTTAGCTCAAAATAACATCTATTCGCAAGCACAATTCTCCGCTTGATCTCAAGGCTGACGTTGTTGTTTTTGTTCACGGCAGATCCGAGGTATATAAATTCGTCCACTACCTCGAACTTATAACGGTTATCAACGTTCACGCTTTGGTCTAATCGCGTGGAGGCCCTGTTCGTTGAAACCATTAATTTTGTCTTGTCCTCATTTACCGTCAGACCCACTTAAGTTAAATACATTACTCTGTCAGAAGTTAGGTCTGACAATACCATAAAATGTTGAACTAAAATTGCGAAATTTCAAACTAAAATTTTGAAAGTTCCGAGGACGACGATGATGAAAATGTCGAACGTAATGATATAGATTTTTTTTAAACGAAGTTTTTTTTTGTGGTCCGAAATAAATCTTGTATGGTTACAAAACAAACTTCTCAAACTGTTTTATTTATTTTATAATTCCTAATAAATTTGGTAGAAAAGTTTAAAACGTTAAACCTTGTTAAGAAATTAAATTTTGTGTGAAAAGGTAATATTACACATGCTCTTCCCTCCGGTTAGGTTAGTTATTGAAATACTGATCGAAAAATGTTTGCCAAAAATGAAATCGGGCCATCCAAAAACCTATGAAACGATACCCATAACTTTTTTTTTTAATTTAACCCCCCCCAAACACACACTATAACTCCACCCCCCTCCAACCAATGGAAAAAGCAATGCCAGAAATGAGCTCAGCGCCCTCAAAAACCTACCGACTAATGAGTTTGACACGACTAAAGTCAAAAACAACGACGTTATTAATTTTGTCCTGTCATATTATAAATCTGTCCCAGTGTGCATGGGTTGTTTCAAAAGATGCGTATTTAAGAGCTGATTATGGAAACATTAATTAAAGTTAAAGTAAAGTTAGTGTTAAAGTTTCGATTCCTAGGGAATTGTTTATTACTTATAAAACATCTTTTAAAATTGCGACAGAGTATTTTTTCACGGCGGCATTATGAAATATTTGTCATGAATACTTTTTCTTCCCAATTTTTCAATTTACTTTATTTTGTATTTCACATGAAAATACCATCAAATATATCGTCAGTATCCCGCAAAAAGATCTCAAGTCACATAATTGTGTTTCTGAGTTATTGAAGATTTACAGCCTTATTCATAAAAAATCATTAAATTAGCTCTAAAGCATTCATCAGTGGTTGAAAGCTTTATGATTTGGCGAAGGTTTTATTAGAACCGTATTCATAATGAGTATTTTAACTAGGGAACAGATAATTGAATGACAACCCTGTTTTATGTATTCTCACAGTGCTTGATGTAAAAACAAGATGAACAATAACCGATAGACCGAATTAATTTTTTTTTATTTAAATGCGTCAATGCATTTTTGCAAAATTTTAAACATTAATGGCAAGAACTATTCAATAAAAAGATCAATTAATATTTTGCTATATTCATAAATTTGGAAGAAGTGTCAAAAAATCATATTGAATTGGATTTCAGTTTTGGGTAGTCGAATATAAAACCGGGGTTGTAGTTTCAATGTTTTGATTTTATATACATCACTATGTAAACAAAAGTTCATTTTGGTTAAAAATTATAAAAATTGGAACGAAACTATTTGGTTGCTGAGCAGGATAATGTGACACTACAAACGCTGCAAATGTACACAGAATAATTCCATCGCATAAATATTTAAGTACGGCACGCGTGAAATGTAAAAAAATAATTTGTTTGTGTATTAATGCGGATAAAATAGCCTTAAAGAAGGGTTAAACGTTCAACAAAAATGGCGAACCTCTTAACAGAGGAATTTTTCGATTATGAATACAATTTTTGGGCTTGACCTTTTGAAACCTTAAACAAACCCATGACAACTTTTTATGAATAAGGCCGAAAAAAATGTAATTCAATTTTATTTATTTAACTTTTTTTATACAAAAATAAAATTAAACTTTAGAAAAAATATATTTTTATGGACATGGTTTTTTATAAAAATGTGTTGTTTTTATTTTAAAATCTTGATCTGATGGCGAATCATTATTTATATCGGGTTCTGGGGTCTTATTCCTGGTGGGTTTGCTTGTTATCAAACTTTTGTACCAGTGATGAAACTCGTCCGGGATGGCTCGTGACTTGCAAAGATTAAGTAAATCTTTTTTCTTTTCATTACTTATAGGAAGGTTGCTTTTGTAGGTCTTTTTGATGTTAATAAATTTTTAAGTAGGCTATGAAATACTTGTTTTATCTGCTGGGTGTATTATCTTTGAATTTGAGGACTTGACCTTTTTTTGCAGCAATAATAGAGAAAAAGATTTGTGGACTTGGGTCTTTTTTGCTCTACACATTTGGGTGTTTTGGATATAAAAAGATTTGTTTTGATACAATAACTACAAAACTACTATAAATATCTTAAATTAATTACAAAAGTACGTAAATATATGAACTGCAATGAGCTCTTTAGTTCACAGCTCATATGAACTGTTAAACTGAAATGCTACAATGAACTAGTGAACTAAATGAACGAACTAGTTCATTCTGATGAGCTGAACTAAAAAGAGCGCTCACTTGAATGAACTAAAATTCCCAACTCTAGATTAAATTCTGCTCTACAGCCAAGAGAGATGAGGTCAAGTATATGGCTTGTAAAAATTTCAAGCACTCCGCAGTGTTTGCAACTGACATCGAAGCCAGGATATATCTTAACGATAATTTGTCACCTGAGGCTTTAAAAACGAAAACGCTTTGTCGATCCTTAAAGAGAAGAAAATAAAACGCTTCGAGTTAATACCTTCAGCCAAGGCCGTAATTTTTGATGTCAACGGGGTGCGAAAGGTGTGTTCATATGATGATTTGGTTTCTCTTGCGAACGTGGCTGAATCCAACTTTATTATAACTCAACGGGAACGGCGACCTGGTCAATCCATAACGGTGCAAACATCGAGTGATACACCTATATTTGGAACTCCAACGTCAACGCATGTGAATGCCAACTAATTTTTTACGATATTTCTGTAACATTGGGTAGGGTGGGAGGGTGAGATTGAGGAGGTTATTCGTCATAGCGTTGCTTTGATGAGTAATCTCCACACTGTTGTAAAATGCTCTTTATACTTATGTATTTTTTTTCTCTTCGTTTTGAAAGTTTGAGCTTGTGAAAAATGAATTTTTTAAATTGGATTATTAATTTAGTTGTTAGTTTTTTTCTAACGCACAATCTTTTTTTCTATAACTTCAGGTAATTTTATAGGAGAAATTGTCAGTGATGGGTCCTTCATAAGCCGCTTTTGCTCAGATGGCTTGCGCAATATTAATATTGGCTTTTGTAATGTTCAGTCCCTTAAACCTGGCACCAAATCTACCAAGTTTGATAAGCTGAAGAATCTTTTGATTGGAGGTCATCTCAATATTATTGGTTTTGCTAAGACTTGGTTAAAACCGTATGTATCAAGTAAAAGTATACACATTCCTGGTCACACCTTATTTCGAAATGATCGTTCTATTATGCGTGGTGGTGGTGTTGCATTTTACATTTCCCCAAGAATTAAAGCTACCGTTTTGTTATCGGTTTCGGAGCCTGATTGCGAGGCTCTTTTTCTGCGCATTGATACTTCTGCGGCTAATCTTGTCGTGGGCGTGATTTATTTGCCACGCGGTAGGATAGAAGTCCTTGAAAATTGTATTTCTGATATTGTCACTAGGCATGAACATCTCGTTCTGGTGGGTGATTTTAACTATGACATTTCTGTTAGTCGTAATTATGCTAACTTTCGCCGCATGCTCACAAGATGTAATCTGTCAGTGCTTCACAACAATAGACCCACGCATTATGACCTCAACCACGAATCAAGTTCCTTGATTGATTACTCCCTTGTTAGCAATACTCATTCTATCTTGAAGTAATCAATTTTATTTCCCTACTGTTAATTCACACCACGCCTTTTTGCTAATTCAGTATGACTTATCTTGTGCCGCTAATACATCGTATGTGACATTTAGAGATTATAATGATATCGATATGAATTCTTTGGTCGAATATCTATTGTGGAGAGATTTTTCGACTTTATATACTACTAATGATACGTATGTACAATTATCTTTTCTGAATGGACTACTTAGTGGTCTTTCTTATGTATCTGAGAAAACCAGGATAGTTAGTTTCATGGTATCTTAAGATTTGTCTATTGTCGCCTCTCCCGTAATAGTTATGCTTCATATTCTTTTCAGCTCTTGGGTTGTTCCTTTGAACATTTTTTGCATTTCAGATGTCTATACTTTTTTTTCTGCGTTGTAAAGTTTAGTCTCCCCTCGTATCTTTTTAATTCTATCACTTTTCTGCATTCCAGTAGAAATACTCAAGTGCTTTTAGAACCTTTCTCTCATACGGTGTTGAAACGATCATTTTCTGTGCGTGTGGCCAGGTTATTGAATACTTTGCCACAGTCTTCCAAATTTTTTGGTGCAGCCATTTACTTTTAAACGTAATTTGCTTGATTATTTTGCTTATTTGGAACATGGTCAGTAATATTGAATTCTTGTTCACTGACAATTTTTTTTTCTTCTATTAACATTTAAACTTTGAAACATTTTTTTTAAATAAAAGATTGTGCGTTAGGATTTAGTATTTAGTTTCTTTTTGAGTTTATTATACAGATAAATTTTTGATTGTTATTTTACTTTGCCTTTTTTTAATAATTCTATCAACATGACCTTAAGGGCGTTGGTTGAATAATATAATATAATATAAATAAATAAATAATTGAAATAGGCGACGACACTAGAAAATAGTCAATCAAAGAATTTGAATTGTGAGCAATATCGTAAGGAGTTGGAACACTGTTATGAACAACCGAAAGATTCATATTACTACAAATATGATCATATTGTCCATGCTCATCTTGACCAAAAATCATTTATTCCCCCCAAAAAAAACTCGTGAACGAGACGTTAAGTACCCTTATATAAAATAAAGTTTGACGGATATTGGATATACCCCAGAGGAGCGCAGTTCTATAGCACAAAACTATGCTGAAGGAACTGTTAGAAAATTCATAATCCGACCCGAAGGCCTCCACGCAGAAACTACATATTACACAAAAGAAAATTCGCAAAATGCAGTTGGGCATTCATGAAGGAGAAAATCTTTAAGGCTAGCTAAAATAAGTTTATCTTGAAGAGTAAAAACCGAAAAATAGATATTCCGCACATTTGCATTGGAACCCCAACTATGGAAAGACAAATGCTTTCCAACAAATTTTGCCCAGTAATGTATTGAACTGTGCAAATCAGTAAGCTGTTTCTCTTGACTCTTTATTTCATATCATTGCTTTTAAATCTTACACTATGAAAACAATTCGCTAAATGCTTCCTAATGTTGGATTTAACAGGATTGGAAATGACCTTTAGCCCTCATACGTTCGAACGCCTTGTCGGCATCGTAATTTCTACAAAGACAATTCAAATAAATATAATAATGTATCTAATCAATTTAGGAAACTCTATATATACCTGTAAAATTCAGCATAAGCTGCCTTCCTGGGATCGTTGAACAAAAATTTATACGCAGTGGTGACGACTGCTGTTAAGGCCAAGGCAATGACCAATTGGCGTTTGGTTTGCAAATGGAACAAATTACGCATGACGGGAGCAGAGCTGGAAACTGCGGGAGTGTTGGTCATCTTAAGATTATTTAATTGATTCCTGTAGGTGGAAAGAAAGAGGACAAATCGTACATTATAGGTTACGTAATCGAGCTCGCAGTTTCAGCGTAATTCCAATTGAATTAGAGAAATCCATAAACTTTAATTCGTTATGACGGACAATCTAATATTCTAAAAATTCACTTTTACAGCTAATTTACCACCAATTTATTTCAAACTTTAAATTGAGATGCTAAAAAGAAGCAGTACCTTCCTCTGAAAAATGAAAAATTTTCTCGCTATAATATTTTTCCAAATGTCATAAATACTTCGGCCAAGTCTAACATACAAGGCGTGTTCATTGTGCCTTAATACAGAGTTGCTACGAGGCCTTTAGGAGTTTCAGTATTTATTGCAAATCTAAAATATCAGACACTAGCAAGAGCATGATTTGAGCTCAAATTCAAGTGATGTTCCATGATACAAATTCAAGGTAGTAGCGTCAGCCCATATGATTTCCTTTGTTTACATTTCATCATACCCAGTAAATGTCAAAGTTGTTTGTGTGAGTGCGGTCTCTTTTGATTTCATCTATGTTCACAATTGTACATGTATGTCAGCTGATTTTGACAATAGCTGGGTGCGGAAATTACAACAATGCTACTACCCTGCATTTGTGTCATGTGATGTTCCTACAAAAACCAGCGGGGGCTCGATTGTTTTTCGATGAAAACATTTAAGTGAAAGGCTTACTCAGCAGCCACACATGCAAATCATCACTTTCATGCAATAAATACATATTATAATCGAAAACTTCGTGCAATACTTTGGCTGGTCACACTTGCAAGTAATATTTTATTTGCACAATGTCGTCAGAGGCAAAGGTCACTTCAATTGCGGTTATCCGTGAATTAAAAAAACTGGAGCTTATCTACATTAGCCCCACCCCTCCAAAAAAGACACAAAAACAGGGGGTAGAACACATTATTTTAAACAAAACATTTTAAATAAAAAATATTTTCGGAATTACGGGCCCAACGTTGAGATATTTGGAGTTGTATTGTGATTCCAACTACCTCTAGTACCTGTTAGTAAATTTATGTAAAAGGGGTCGAAATAAGTACAAAAAATGAAAAGAAAAAAATCGATAACTTGCTTGGTTATCGAGTTATCAAAGTTCAAACACTAGAAATACCGACTTTTTCAAATATAAAAAAAAATAATTAAGGATTATGTAGAAAATCCAATAGTAACAAAATAAAATTAAATAAGCTTTTCCGATAACTTGCTTAGGTATCGATATATAGGAGTTGAAAATTTTGATATTTATTGATTTTTTAAAATTAAGAAAATGCTTTAAGCTTGGCCGTACTTTTACATGGGTTAGAGGGTGGCGTAGACGTCTTTCGGCCGGGCTTAGGGATTTTCTCATCTGCTAAGAGTTTAACACCGGCTTCGCGGCTTCGGCAGTTTTTTATGTTACAAATCATAGAAGTCGAATATTATGAATTGGCGATTAATGCGTTAATGGAAATTCAATTTTTGTACATGGATCTTCAGAAATCTTCCTAAGCTTTACCACTCTACACCAATTTATTTGAAACCCTAAATTGAGATGGTAAAAAGAAGCAGTACCTTCCTATCAAATACGAAACAATTTCTGGCTATAAATTTTTTCCAAATGTCATAAATACTTCGGTCAAGTCCACAGTAAAACTAACAAGTAGTCGCAGTAGATACAACAACAATTCTGAACAACAACAACAGACATTTAGTTTTTGTTCAGCCTCTCCTCATGTGAAAATAAACACATATGCATACAACATTAAATGTAAACAAAAATGTACAAAAACAAAACATTTGAATCTGGCAGCACCTGCCACAATGACGATCAACAAGTAGTTGAGATATTCGAGATATTCCAACCATATATAAAGTAAACTAATAGATGAAGCACAAGTATTCGGAAGTACAGTCAAGGAAAAAAGTCTAAATACATCCCTTGTTTTAGAGGTTTCAGAAAGTTTGTGAAGAAAATTAAAAAAAAGTTTATTTCAATATTTAAGGCATTAATAAATAAGATTATTTATAAAATAAAAAAACAATTCATTTACATAATAAAATCAGTAGTAACAAAAACACTGAAAATTCATAGGAAAAAAGTCTACATACAGCCACAAAAAATATATATTATTTCAAAATGTTATATATAAAAACAAAAAAAAGATAACTTTTAGTATTTGGTGGGTCCACCTTGGGCATCAATAACTGTTTGAAGACAACGGGGCATTGATGTCAACAAATTCTCCGTAATATCGGGTGTTATTTTAGCCCATGCACGAATAAGGGCGGTTTTTAATGTTTCACGGCTACTAATGTCGTATTTTCGTACCAATTTTTCCAAAACGTCCCATATGTGCTCTATTGGGTTTAAGTCTGGTGACTGGGGTGGCGAATTCAGCTGTCTTGGGGCATAGTAAAGAAGCCGCTCTCGAACAACGTGTGCAGTATGCTTAGGGTCGTTATATTGTTGGAAAATCCATTGATTTCCCAGGCCTAAACTATCAACAGATGCCTTCAGATTTTGTTCCAATATATTTTTATATTGGTAGCGATCCATATTACCCTCGACAAAAACCAAACGACCCACTCCAGATGACGCAATGGCGCCCCAAACCATAACGTTGCCACCACCATGTTTTACTGTTGGTATTATGTTCTTTGGATCAAGTGCAGTATTTGGTTTTCTCCAAACTTTGGATCGGCCATCACTTCCGAAAATGTTATACTTACTTTCGTCAGTAAATAAAACACGTTTCTAAAAGTCCATACCCTTGTCTAGATGTGCTTTAGCAAAGTCAAGGCGAAGTTTGCGATTTTTCCCTGAAGTTAGCGGCTTTTTGCGTGCTACTCTGCTATTAAATCCACTGACGTGTAAAACGTTTATTATTGTTCGTGGAGTAACAATTATGTTAGAACACGCTGTATGAAGACTTTTTTCCCGCTAATTATTGTGTTTTTCCCTAATAATTTCCATGTTATATTTTTTTCATATTTTTTTTTTCTAAAGATTATTATTAAAGATTATTTATTTGTAATGACTAAAATATTCCAATAATATCATTTTCAATTGTCGCTACTAATTCTCTTAAACTTGAAAATCTTAGGTTGTATGTAGACTTTATTCCTTGACTGTATATAGATGTTGAAAGCAATAAATGGGATTTTTTTCTTCCCAAAAAAAGTCAAAAAATACGACAATAAAATTCTAAAATTTCATATCAAAAGAAAAAATAATTTTCAACAAAAATATCACTTCGAAACAAGAATACAACACGTTACTTAAAGTAGAATATCTGGTGGCCATCGAATTGCAAAGCCATGCCACCACCGACTATGTCCTAGTAAATTGGTTCTTCCTCCGGTTCAATACATACATATATTCATTTATTCTCTTAATAAATTAATCATCATAGGTACGGTGGAAAGTAAACATTGGATGGTGGAAAACATGGGTTCAATAATACCAGATAGATACAATAGTAAACAACGTCCAACAAAGGAACAACAACTGAATTTCTTATTTTTGTGGCAAACTAATTGTGTTAAATACAATACAAATGTATACCAGCGATAAAAGCAACAAAAAAGTGCAAAATACATTTAAAGTTAAGTGAACATATTTTGTAACTCCACCTCATAGCTAATACATACACAGATACTTTTATTCTCTCATCTGACGTTTCATTTCACACTCTTCGTCGTAGGTTTGTGGAAATGAGCGAAATTAAACTTAAGGTCCAATTAGTCTCGACGGTTGACGGTAGATGGTTGACGTTCTACTCAATATTGCGCGGTTAGTTATGACGGTTAGACGGTAAAAAGACAAAACAAAACAAAAACAACTGATCGAAGAGCATTTGTAGAAAATATAATTTGCATGTATGAGTTATGTGTTAAACAATGATTATGTCAAATAAAAAAATTAAAAATAAAAAGAAAATTGTGGTTGCTGTGTTATTGTGTATTGCCGCACACAAAATGTCGAAATAAAAGCAATACCAAATAACAGCTGATCGGTCTTGACGGCTGACGGTTGACGGTTGATTCTGCAACCTGCAGAAGTCTACCTTCGTTAACCGTCAATTTTAGTTGTCTCTTTCTAACACATGCAAAATGCAACCCCAACTCAAACAGCTGATCGCTTACCGTCAACCGTCAAGACTAATTGGACCTTTAAAATTAACTTACACCATTGTTTATTTTAGTTGGGCAACCGCATATACCAATGACAGCTTTCGTAAGTGTGATATACAAACTACCATTTTTTACATATGTACTTTATGTGATTTTATTTAAATATGGTTGGAATTTCTATAGTTAGATACAATAACATCATCAGAAAACTGCTCGTGTATTGAAATATTCAACGAAGAGAGTAAAGCATGAAACACATAGACGACGACAGGCTACATGAACACACGACTACAAATGCCGCTGACTGCAAATGTAGTCGTGTGGCAGCTACTGAATTATTTTCAAGACGGCAACTGCAAAGTAAACAGTTGATCTGTAATGTTGACGTTTGTGTTATTTGTGTTAGAAGAAAATAAAATGTCTGGAGAATATTTAATAAATATTATTACAAACATAACAAAAATTGTGAAAACAGTTGATTATTCTGTCAGTGGTGCCACTTCAGGCATAGCCTGTCGTCGTCTATGTGTTTCATGCTTCATTCTTTCATTCTTAAGCATGAAACACATAGACGACGACAGGCTACATGAACACACGACTACAAATGCCGCTGACTGCAAATGTAGACTTGTGGCAGCTACTGAATTATTTTCAAGACGGCAACTGCAAAGTAAACAGCTGATCTGTAATGTTGTCGTTTGTGTTATTGTGTTATTTGTGTTAGAAGAAAATAAAATGTCTGGAGAATATTTAATAAATATTATTACAAACATAACAAAAATTGTGAAAACAGTTGATTATTCTGTCAGTGGTACCACTTCAGGCATTGACAGCTCTAACCTGTTGATTGTCGCCCACACAAATAGAAATTAGTTTAATTCAACTACAGCTACATAAGTAGCATAGACAACAACCTGCAGTCGTGTCGCCTTGCCGTCGTTAAAATATTCACTTGCATATAAACGCATGTATTTTATTTTTGACAGGTTGTGGTCGGTAGCCTGTCGTCGTCTATGTGTTTCATGCTTTAAGCAGCATTAAAGTATACCGAGATTTCGTACGAAATCCCGAGATTCTGCATACATATTGACAATGCTTGAATCTACATAAATTTTTTAGATTTCGCTCAAATGGGTCAGAATCTGTGATGCCGGTGTGACGCAACGCTGTTATTTCATACCCGGTTACCATTAAGTACTATTTTTTACAATGCTGTGTGTAGCAAGCAAAAAGGATATACAAGTACAAGTAGACGTCGCACCAAAAAATAATGCCACCGCTTAAATCGTGAGGCGAATACCTTTCGTTTGAGTACCCACACTTGGGCATTACCATGTATAACTAGGCTAACCTGGGTTTTGGACCCTGTGAGACACATAGGTCCGTTCTACGGCTAATTTTTAGATTATTCGCATTAGAGACAATAGTAAACAACGTCTTTTCTTCAATTCTAAGCGTGTTTCTCATTTTCCGGTAAACAAATTTTTCGAAGAATTTGTATGGGAGAATTTAGCTTAGAAAGGAGTAAAAACAGGTTTTTTTTACAATCTTGTTTACCCCTGCCCCTGGAAATGGAATTCAGCCAACACCTGATTTTCAATAATATATATAGCTCGAAATGTCCAAGTGAGAGAATCCTACTGCAGTGTATATTTCCATACATCTGGAAGCATTTCCATTTTACAAACTAAAGACAAATATGCATTCACATTCATATTAGATTTATTCTGCTTCTACCAATTGTGTTTATTTTAGGCAAAATTCCCGAATACCAGCGGGCCTAAAAAACCCGAAATTAGAGTAAAATATAACAACAACAACAATTGCTTCCAAGGGTCTAGACACGGGTCTCGAAGACGATTTTAAAAAAGTGCAGTTTTAAGCACTTTTTTTATAGAATATATGAGGAAAAGGAAATAAAATGTTTCGATAAATTTGCTTAGCTTTCGAGTTATCGGAATATAAAATTTCGAAAAATCGGGTCTTGAAGACATTAAAAAAAACACCGCTTTATTATTACTATTAGAATACTTTAAAATATGTCGAAAAAATTAAAACAAATTTGTCGATAACTCGCTTAGTTATCGGGTTATCGGAACATGAAATTTCGAAGAAACGAGGTTTTAAAAACCAGTCGGTTTGATTACCATTTTGTAGAATACCTCAAAATATGTCGAAAAAAATAAATACAATTTGTCTATAACTCGCTTAGTTATCGAGTTATCGGAATTTAATAGTTCGAACAAACGGGTCTCGAGAACTCTTTTATAAAACTGCCAAAAAATATTTTATGGTACTCTACAAATACATAATAATTGAAATTCCCTTTGATTTCAATACCCGCACTTGCTGTTTTATAGCTAATACCCGTTTTCTGAATCTCAGGATCCACATATTATATTCTACAGAAGTTGTATAATTTCTTACTCTAACTTTGGGTTTTTTGGAACAGGTCTATTTTACGTATTACGCTCCAAAAAAAATAACCATTATTCGAGGGAGATTAGAACACGTTATTGTAAGCAAAAAAAGTAAAATAAATAAAAAATAGTGGTCTCCGAAATTTGGAATATTTGAGAGGGTAATGGGGTTAAGGTACTGTGTAATACGGCATTTACACCGACCAAGGTTATCGAATTTTTGGGACTAATAACGTTTTTTTCTTATGGAGTTTGACATTCATAATCCCGAAAAACGATAATCTTGGTAGGTGTAACTGCAGTTTAAAGCTATTGATATTATTCCTTTTTTTGTAGAACCTTTTTTGTAGAACAAATTATGTAGCGCGATTTTTTTAAATATTTTTTTTTCTGAGAAAAGCTATCAAAAATATTCGATAATTTTTCAAACTGTCAACATCCGATAACTCGATAATGAGACGAGTTATCGAAAAATTCTACATAATTTGTTGAGTTTATTTTGACTTGTTTTATAGGGAAAAGTGATGATCAATAGCTTTACACAGTACCTTAACCCCATTAACCTCTCACATATCCGAAATTTCGGGGACCATAACTCCGAAACTATGCATTTGCCCGATTTTGTTATTTTACTTTTTTTGATTAAAATAAAATGGTCTACCCGACGCAATAATTTTTTTTTTTTAATTTTTGGACACACTTGTTGGGCAATTTAGCCTTATTTCATTGTGACAATTCCAAACAAAAAGACGGAATTGATTAATGTAGTCAATTTAATTATTTAAATTTTACTCCATAAAAGTGCGCTCACAATCTTTATAAAACTTGTAAAAATGGATAATGTTTGCAGTTCCACAAGATGCTGAAACCGCTTATTGTATTAGATATTTACACATCTCTGTTAGCGAACTGTATATTTTGTGGGGAAAACCCTAAAACAGGCGGGGATTTAGCCCATTTTGGTATTGCCTTTTTATAATTAGTGAGGGAATTCTCGGGTGTTTTTGATACTTTTATTAGGTTTACACGGGATGTTGAAAAGTAAGGGGCGAGAAGGGTTTACTTACTGAACACATCTCGGAAAACACTGAAGTAATTTCATCCCTTTCTTTCATGCTTACACAAGCATAGAAGTATAAATAAAATAAAATGTTCCGTTGTCTCGCTCTCTCTCAATTATAAAAAATAAGAAATCGTGCAATCGTGCACTTCTCGCTACTGTACTTCGTGTTCGTGGTCGAAAATTTTTACAACACAAATTTTTTTACAAATTTCATCTAGAATATACAATCTAATTGTAATAAATTTATGAAAATAATCAAATTTAATATCTTTATATAACGTGTGTATAGAAATTGTTATGGAAAGTGCAAAGATAAACGCATAAATTTTCACTCGAAGTTCGCTCCATCTAAAGAAAGAAAATTTTGTCGTCAATATTTTTTCTGGCCCCTTGCTACTAATACAGCACCAACAACAACAATAAGTAAAGAAAAAACTTCGTATGGCTCGTTTCTACGCCTGTGAGTGAATTTTTGGTCGCGGTGCTTGATCTCCAAATAAGTTCCTTGTGTTGTGTCAGGCTTCCTCTAATTGCCAACAAGAGGAAAGAAAAACATAAAACCAAAATACCATAAATATGAGCCCAAATCAACCAGAACTTTTCAATGTTTCGCGTGAAATCGTAAACGAATTACATCAAAACTCCTATAACGAAGCAAACTTCTTCGATGGGTCGTTTTATGAAAACTAATCTAAACAAAAAAATCGTGTAAAAGTTACGCAGAAAACAACAAAAGAAGCATTAACATTTTGTTAAAAAAGTGTTGAAAGACAACAATAAATATAAAACCCCTTAAAGGGTGGAAAAATATCAAAATAGAAGGAACGAGCAGAAGAAAATAAGCCCGTTCGAAATGCACCTCTGCATCTGTGGTGGCAAGTGCGGCATATCGTTGATGGTAACGTGATATATGAGTTGCCTAATGATCGTTTATTGCTTTTTCTTTCTTTCTACTGTATTGAAAAGAAAATCCAAGCAAAAAGTAAAGGGAAAACTGCTTAAAAATAACCTGCAATAACATAATCTTTAACAGGAGTTGCCATAGTTTTTGTTCTGTTCTCGGGAAAAATGTGTCGAATGTGAATGTCTAGCAAATTAAAATGAAATTAGTAAACAAAAATAAATCTATTTGAAAATGGAAAAATTACGGTCGTACTAGACATTAAATGTAAAACTTGATGCATGTTTATACAGCAACGCTAATTTCAGACTTGTTCAATTAAAGTAAATACGCAAACAAAGCAAATGCAATTGTTTATTTTTAATATAAAAAAAACAAGTGACGCGTTTTATACTAATTTTAAAATTAGTACACATACGCGAAAAGCTAATATCGATTAAACTTCTTATTAAAGAGGCGAAAAATATCCCCTCGTTAGTGTGATCGTCGTCGTGTGATGATATGCAACTTAAACAGGTATGCCCATGATCTAATCCATTAAAGCTCTCTAGTTGTAAGGGGTAATAATGGTGCAGTTAACATTTTATCCAATGTTTTTATTTTTAATATTGTAAATATTCATTCACTTATCTCCGTCAGACCACGATACTTGTTCAAAGTAGTGGCAGCTCTGTTATTAGTTAAATTTTAATCAGGGATGATAAAGTCCACTATTTTTTTTGCTTAAACCTAGAATAGGTCGGCAACTCGACTTCGCCTCCAAACTATCCCCATTGGATAGAACTTTTCATTTTAATTACAAAAAATTAAAGAAAATATCGGCGGCAACGCCTGTTTTTGGAGTTATGGGACCGATTTCACAACTGTTTTATGTAAAAGGAGTCGAAATAAACAAAAAATTAAATAAATTTTTTCGATAACTGGTAGTTATCAAGATATCTGAAGATCGTTTTTTTTTTAATTTCAACAAAAAAAATTTAGGTCTTAATAGTAATCAAAAAATAAGACGAAAAAATTAAATAAATTTTTTCGATAACTATCAATTATCGAGATTGCAACAAAAAAATGAGAATTACTCCTTTTACACAAAGAAGTGGTCAAATCGGTCCCACAAGACGGCACCACACTCGTAATACCATCCCGTATGCCCGAACTTTGGGGGCCCGTAACTTTCAAAAATAGAGGTCCCCCCGATTTTTTTATTTTACTTTTTTTACTTAAAGTAACGTTCCCTACACCCAAAAAAAAGCAAAAAAAAATTGGACGTGCTGATCTATACTAGGTCTGTTCCGGTACATGATAATAATTCTGCTCGAAACGACACAGATTTTTTTTCTTTGACCTAATCATATTCTCGTTGTCTTGTCCAGTGTAAACGCAATTTAAGGTCCCTGGAGATATAATCCTGTCTTCATGTACTGACATGAAATTTCGTCTGCTCCAATATCTGAAAGTGGATTCCCATAGATTTCGATGTAGAAAAATGGAATCAAAAATAAATTGACGTGTTGACCACTATCAATGCTGGTTGGACCTGCACAGATTTTCTAACCTCAGCATCGCAAATTTCAGCTCAATTGAATAACCTTACTCTCATGGTGCCGTTTGAACTTTTTATTAAATTATAAAGGGAACTAAGGGTTTCGACAACAAAATATTGAGCTTACACGGGGGTTACACGGTCAATTTTTGCCTTTCAAGTTTCAATACATTCATACTTTTTTACTAATACACTCACACTTTTAAAAATTGAAAGGAACTTGCTTTCAATTTCTCTTTCAAGTGGAGTGTTTCAATTTTCTTTCAAGAAAACAGCTGATTACATATGTCATGAACAGTTTCTCGTTTTCCTCCTTACAAATATTCTGCCGTCATCATTTTTTGATTTCTACTTTTAGGAATATTAAAATATTATAAATAATTAAAAATGTTTGTGAGTAGAGGTACTAAATACAATGATATGTTGCGATTCATAGAGCTATACAGAAGACATGAAGGTTTATGAAAAATGAATATTGCTTTCAAGTTGCGTGCAGTCTACGTCACAGCTACCAATTTACATGAATTTTGACAAGCAGTATGTGTACAAAACTTGAAACAAAAACTTGAAAGTGTGGCTGCAGCGTTAGCGCAAGGAATTCCACCCATGATGGACAATTTGTGAGTAATGTACGGTCGATGTAAAAGTACAATTAGGCAATGTACATTTTACGTGAATCCGACCTGACAAACTCCTTTGCCATCCCCGTTTATATTTCAAGTTTTCACTCGCTACTCGTTAATTTCACTCCTAGTTTTTTCGTATTATTTTTTTTTTCAAAGTACCTACAACGAGTTGTCAAAATGGCGGACATTTATTTCATATCAAATTAAAAACAATTGCTCTGTAAAACAGCCAAAACATTTGACAAGAGCAGTAAATGCAGAAACTGTTGTCAAAATTACTTGTATTTTCTTAATTACAATTCATTTCACTGCCAATTTATTTCCATCAGACGTGTATGTGGCTATAGTGTACTCGTTTTAACGCATATATGCAGTTTTGTTTATGTTATGTATTGGAATGCTGGCCCGTGGTGCTCATTATGTTAAAAATTAACATTAATGTTCACCCATAACATCATTTGGCAGCATATTTCGCATGTGTACGAAATTAATTAAATATTTACGTAAATGTGTTTAAAGGGAAATTACAAAATCCCCTACGAAGAAAGTTCTTATTGTTTTGTAAGTGTGTGTGTGTGTGGAAAATAGGATTAAGCAATTAATTTTCCACAACTCGTTGCTTTTTTTTTAAGTGCTGCCACATCTTAAGGATGCATAACATGGATGCCAGATAGTGTATTTCCTACCAGCAGATGGCAATCCCTAAAGGGATCATGTTAGAAATACAATTCCAACAATAATAAGAATATTTGTGTAGCTGGTGAAATAATGGCAAATAAATATGGTAATTTAATATTTGATATATTTGAAATGGGTAGATTTGTTCTCTCCGTGTAGTAACACGGAGTTTTGGAATGTACGAATGCAGTTTATACGCATATTTCGATCTTTATAAAAATGCCATCATTGTTTAATGCCACTAACTGGGTCCAAAAATATATTTTTTTAGCGACTCTTATTTTTTGAGCTATAAGGTCTGTTTTTCCCTGGTAAACTAATTTTTCGATCACTTTGTATGTGGAGCTAAGGGATTTGAAGCGGCTGTCAACAAAAGGTCGAAAAATTTGTTTTAGCTTGGATATTGAATGAATAAATAAATAAAATTAAAAAAAACACTTATAATAAATAAAAGAAAAAAATAAATAGAAAAAAAAAACGCTAAAACCGATACCGCTCCTCAGTGGGTGAATGGAACCATGAAATGTATATGGGCATTTTCATAGAAATGTTCACCTTTTGTCACATCACGTCACCCTCTTTAATTTCTTATAATTCAAGACCAGTTATTTTTTTTTCTTTTTTTTCCCTTAATATAGAGCTACTTTTATTCTGTATTTAATTAAAAATAAATAAAAGAAAATCCAATGAGTGTCCGAACTCACGGGAGATGTGTTAACACCTTTTTGCTACACGGTACCTGTTTGATTTCTATGAACACATTCGTAAATGTTACATTGGAAAATAAAAAACAGTTAAATAATATTAATACTTAAAATTATTTAAAGACCCAGTGCAAGCACATGTGTCATTAGTTTCTTGCTCAATACTTTTTGTTTTATTCCCACAAAAGTCAAAGAATGCAAAGCAACAGGCACTTGTATATACATACATAAATTGTTATATTCGCACATACGCTACACAAGTTCACAAAATTGTCGTTGCTCTCTTGCTATCTCATTTTTATATACGTATAATACGTCATTACTCTCTTTGCTCTGAGAGTGCTCCGCACGCACATTTCATTGGACTTACCTTTCACTATAATAAAAAAACAACAACACCAACAACTACTACTACTACTACTGATACGTTGGTTATTTATTTGTGCTTGCCCAGCTAGCATTTTCAATCGTGCACGACTCTTTCACGATCGGAGCCGACGATTAAATCTTCGTGCCTTTACACGTTGCCCTCTCATGATATTAAGCCCCCTGGAGACGCACCAAAAAACCCATCAATCACAAAGTTGTGTGCGTGCGTTCGTTCTTTTTCGGCTACACGTACATGTTGTCGGCAATTGATTGATGAAAATCAAAAATTTTTGATATTTCTATTTGATGGCTGATTTGTGGTATGTCTCCTGTTGTGTTGACAAAAAAAATTCATTTGCTTTGTTTTTCCCGTCATGTAAACAAGTGCGGACGAAAAAAAATATACATACATATTTTGTGTTTTGTGATTATAAAAAGAAAAATATTAGTTTGTTTGGGGTTTTGGTAATAATGGAAAAGTGCATGGACGTACAAAAGTTTATATTGCGTTTTATTGAAAACTACCAAAACTACTGCTTCTACCAAAAGTAGTCAATAACAATAACTCATCATCCGACCACGACATGATTTGATGCGAACGCTACGAAGTCAAAATACAAGTGGTGATTGATGTGTTTATTTGTACGTCTCCTCTAAAGCTGCAATCATACGACACTCACACATATGCACTGATTGATGGGTTTTTTGGTACGTCTCCAGGGGGCTTTAGTGCTTGCCATTTTTTCTAACTTGCCATTTTTTCTAACAGTGTTCTTGTGTGTGTTGTTCATTTTTGTAAGCGGTCAAATTTTGCTCTACATGAGTCTAAAAATTGTTTTTTCGAAGGAAGAAATGAAATTTTTCTTAATTATTTTTAATTAATTTTTATGTTTAACTTTTTTTTTATTTTTTTAAACTTCTGTTAAATTATTAAACGTAACCTCTAACAATGTAACACAACACACGAAAAACTAGTATGAAAGAATGCCAAAATCATAACAAATGCGGAAAGAGCACAAAGAGAATTGCAATAAAATTTCATGAAACCCGGTGCGGTGGCGCTTCGTGCCATTTTTTCCTCCCTTCTTGCTTCTCTACACCCCTTAGTCTGTTTCTAGACGTGCAATTATAATTGCTGCAATTCATGAGTTCGTAGGAGAGAGAGGTAAGAAGAATGGAACAAGGGAAAAACTTGCATGAACTCTGCAATTCTTTCAGTTCTTCTCATTCGTACTTTTTTAGTAATGGCGTCTGCAGAATAATTTGACATTTTTTTCATTTACTCATTCGTAAAAATTTCACACGAATAGTCTGCATATGGCTCAGATTTATACGAATGTCAGAAGCAGCAATAATAAAAACCAGAATTGCACAAACAGAATTGCGTGCGTGTAAAAGCAAATTGCAATTCCAAAAGAGAATCATGAAGAATTGCAGCAATTACAATTGCACGTCTAGAACCAGACTTATCAACAAACGCAAATGGCATCGTGTAAAGGCTGTGAAAGTCTTAAAAGCAGAGAAAAATATAATTCTGCTCCGACAATCGTGGTTACGATTGGAAATCCAGTCGCGAAACAATCGTGATCGTGAAACAAACATTCAAATGCTAGCTGGGTGCTGTGTCGTGGAGTGTTTGTATGGGTGAAGGGGGGGGGGGGGGGTACCTAAAATAAAAACAACCAAACACACAACATCACACATACTTTGTCCGAAGTAGCTGACGTATACGTGTGTCACATAACCACATGTTTGCCATATCAACAGCAACGAAACAGACAAACACACAACATCACACATACTTTGTACGAAGTAGCTGACGTATTAGTATGTCACCATAACGTCGACTGCGATGGCTTTAGCAGCAGCATAAAATCTGGTTTTAGCAGATTTTGACTTTGATAGATTTAGTCCCTATACGCCGCTATAGATGTTAACACATCAAAAACAATCGAACTATGTATATGATCCTAAAATATAAGCAATTAACGAGAGTGACGTGATGTGGCACTTACTGGGGAAATTACCATATGCCATTTGAGAGGTTGTCACTTAAGCTTTCTAACAATGCTAACGACGATATTCGGAACTAGGTCACCTGGAATTTATTTGTTTGTATTACTCTCTAGGGGACACACTGCAACAAAAGAAGGCTACTTTAGGGAAAATGTTTGTTCATTATAATTTAGTCGCATTCAATTGATATACTTATGTATATGCGCAGTCTTGACTTTTATGGGTGACAGGAAGATTGACCCTTAAATTAGTTGTACAAGTGGTAGTATCTTCGCTCAGACCTCTTTTGAAATTGAAGTAGAGTGTCATAGATTTAACTTTAGATTGGGGAGATTATTCTATGTCAATAAATCTACAGTGGCTCAAAATTAAAATGGGACACCTATTAGTATTACTTATGTTCCCTATATTCTACTGAACTAACTAACTTAAGAAAACAAATTAATATAACGTTTTAATGCTAATGCGATGAGTTTATTGAAAATATAAACAGAAGTCATTTTCATTAGTACAAAAAGTAAGAAACAAAAAAAAAGTAAAGTAATTCATAGTATTAGGGTCAAAGTAATAATGGGACACGAATTAAGAAATTAGTAAATACGGTATCATATTCAAAACTTCAATATTTTATTGGGAGGCCCTTTTGTTGTATTACCGCTTTCAAACGTTGCGGCATCGATTCAACCAGCTTTCTGCAATAGTTAGGTGATAGTTTTTCCCATTCTTCCTTAAGAGTAAGTGTAAGTATGTTTTTGTTGTTAATGTGGCGATTTTTTAATTTTTGTTCCCAATAACTCCACACGTGCTCAATCGGGTTTAAATCTGGCGATTGTGGTGGTGTTTCGAGTACATGTGGGCAATTATAGAGCAACCAATTCCGAACATAATAAGCCTTATGCTTTGGATCAGTGTCCTGGTAGAAATAGTACTCGTTGTAAAGGCCTAAAGTTTCTGAAAGGTAACATCGCAAAATGTTTAGGTAGTACTTGTGGTCCATAATTCCTTCAATAATATGAAGATTCCCAGGACCAGCTGCCGAAATTGCACCCCATACCATTACTGACCCTGACCCGTGCTTCACAGACAGTCGTAAATTTCTTTCGCGCAGCTCTTCGTTCGGCTTTTTCCATAGGTATGACTGCCCATCGTATGACTTGCCGTCGGTGGTGCAATGGTTAGTGTGCGCGGCTCTTGTACATGAGATCTTGGGTTCAAACCCTGCTCTGACCACCTTCAAATTTCCTTCGGCGTCGGTCACCTCGCTTAGTGACGGCGACACTATCGAGTATATAGCCATGAAAAAGCTTCTCAAAATACCGTTCGGAATCGGTGTAAAACTGTAGGTCCCAATCAGTGAGTGAAAACTGGAAAGCGCACAGCTCAGTGGTTGTGAGAAGTTCTCCCCGGTCCCTTCATGGGATGTAATGGGAAACCATTTATTTTTTTTTTATGACTGCCCATCTGATCGGAAAATATTAAATTTACTTTCATCAGTAAAAATCACTTTGCTCCAAAACGAAAAATCGTTTCCTCTGTGCTCTTTTGCAAATGATAGTCGTATCACCTTGTTGACTTTACTGATATGAGGCTTCTTCCTAGCTACTCGACCGTTGTATTGATGCTTTCGTAAAATATTTCTTATGGTTTCGGGATTAGCGTTTGTCCCCAAAAATATTTCTGCTTCAGCCACCAGTTTAGGTGCGCTAAGATGTGGGCGTTTCTTTATTTGCTGTAAGAGCCAACGCTCGTCTGAATCCGAAAATATTTGTCGCTTGCCCGGTTTCCCAATGTTTTCAAAATTTTCTGAGTTTTTATATCTTTTAATAATATTAAACACTGTAGATTTTGGTCGGTTTACTATTTCCGCGATATCTCGCACAGATTTTTCAGACTTTGAGTGGGTAATTATTAATATCCTCAGCTCTGGCGATGTTTGGGATCGACGTGGCGCCATGATGGATATTTATAACTAAACTGACTGAAATATTCAATATAGAGTTCTCTTAAAAGTGTCAGTCAAAAAAACAAACATTTGGTACCGTTATCTAAAGCTAAACTGAAAATGGTTGCCATCTGTCCCATTATTACTTTGAGGGTCGTGATCTGTATTATTGTGAATGAATGCTTATAAATTTATTTCAATTGAATATAAGGCAGCAATTATTTCCTTAAATAATAAACACTAACGTGGCAATATGAAATCATAAAAATAAAGTCAAAATTCCGTTACCATATTTTAAAAATAATCTATATTTTATTATGTGGGTTAGTGTCCCATTATAATGTTGAGCCCCTGTAAAATAGCCCAGGATGTTAACAGAATTTATTGTTTGGATATAATATAAACTGCTTTTTGAGATCTATAAAGGGTTTTAAAAACGAATCTAGATTACGCAATATTCTTGCACATGTAACTCTTTATAGAAATAGATGGATGTATTAGGGTATTCCTTTTGTTTTTTTTTGTATTTTCGGGAGCTGCATCCAAATTTTGCAGGTAGGTCAACTTTCATATTCGCCTTCAATAAGCGTGTTTTGGTTACACCGCTTGCTTATATAATCGCTTGTTTTGTATGAAGCATTTAGCGAAGACTTAGCGAGAACTTAGCGACGAGAATCATTTTCGCTAAGTTTAAACAAAAATTTTTTTGACATCTTTTACCGTTTTCAAACCCTTTTCAAATTTTTGAATAAAATCACTTATCGCTAAATAGACTTTTTCTTTACAACTTAGCTACCGATAATCGCTTGATTGTAACCAAAACACGACTAATATGAGTTTTATCACCTTCGATAAACACCGGGTGTTTTTATTATATATCTTAAAAGCTTTGAGATAATTGTTGCAAAAGTAGGGATATTTTAAAAAAGCGGGTTCCTTTTCAAAGTAATTGGAAATATATTTTTTAAATAGACTTTATTTTGACTTATTGGATTTGCTTCAATGGAGCCTGACAACAAATTGTCGAATCTTATATTCTAATCTAATCGGGGTTAGTTCAATAATTAATAATTAGATTTATGTTTAAACGGGCATCTTGCGGGTATCACATATACCAATGTTCGCCGGTAATTATATGTAGTATTTTAGACTGAAGTCTGTATAACATCGATGCTAAACCTATTAGTATTGCCCCATAATTAATAGCCGTATGCTCAAATTGGCTTAATTATATTGTTGTGTATTTTAACTCTGTGTTTAAGCTTTGAGTAGGAATTGAGCAGCCAATGCAGTTGATGAGCTTTAATTTGATGTGGGTTTTCTTATCCTTAGTATGTCTTCTCAACATCCTGCGATCAAGATGATACCTAGTGAGGTAGTTTCGTCACATAATGAATTCGGAATGTCGTTTAATTTTATTTGTGGACAAGTGGGCAAATTCAAAGTAAACGTAACTTGTTTGGTCTTTGTTTCCTTAACTTTTATTCTGCAGTTACCAATCCAAGTTTCGAATATTTGGAGGTGGTCGCTAGGAATTTTAGCTGCTATAACTGAATCTTCATTGGACGTGAGCAAGTTCCGTACTTACTGTGGTGTCAGCTGTAAAGATAAGATAAAAAAAGACCGAGAACACTTCCTTGCTTAACCCCAACATTTATTTCGCGTTCATTTGAAATACACACCATGTTTGACCGTAAAACTTCTATTTCGCAAGTAGCTTTCAAGGAAGCATTGAGTGTTATATAATTTAATATATTAGACCCATGTGCCAGACCTTGTCAAATGCTTGAGCAACTACCAAAAATATCGCACAGCAAACTGGTTTTTTTCAAATGTTTTACTATTCTCGTTGGTCAAACGGTTTATCTGTTGTAGTGCACTATAAAAAATAAATGGTTTCCCATTACATCCCATGAATGGACAGGGGAGAGCTTCTCACAATCACTGAGCTCTGCTCTTTTCAGTTTTCACTCAATGATTGGGACCTACAGTTTTACAGCGATTCCGAACGGTATTTTGAGAAGCTTTATGGCTAAATACTCGATAGTGTCGCCGTCACTATGCGAGGTGACCACCGCCGAAAGAAATTTTTGTTAGGTGGTCAGAGCAGGGATCAAACCCAGGGTCTCATGTACAAGAGTCGTGCACATCAACCATTGCACCACCGACGTTAGTGCACTATGCCCCTTCCTAAAGCCAAATTGATGTTTAGCGATGAAATTATGGGTCGAAATAAAGCCCTTAAGTTTGACATGGATATGATGGGAGCGTTCTATGTTTTCTATAATATCATCTTTACTAAGAAAGTTTTCCATGATTGAGGGAAATAACTAAGTTCTACCATGTAAATTGAACACATTCACGAGAAACTTTACATATACGAATATCATTTTCTATGCTGTTAGATCGGAACCAGGTGCTTTTCTCTGGTTAACAGTCTCCTCTATGATGTCAACAACTATATACTCAATGGAATTGTAAAATATTCCTTAACTACATTCTATGTTCGAGATATTAAAAATTTTAGTACATGGGTGGAGCAGAAAACCTGGCTTAAATGACCCACATAAAGTTCCTCACCTGTTGTTATCCAATCACCGTTTCCATTTCGTAAGGGGAAGTTAGCATCATTCTCGTACTAATATTTCAAATGGGTACCCATAAGAAAAAATTGGTGAATTTGTTGGAGTTAGCCCCCCAACGTAATTGGAATATTGATGATAGTCATCATATTTTCTGAGTGCAACTCTTAGCCTGTTCGTTTTAATGGTGTAAATGTTCAATTTCCCTGTTCGTGTGAGTGAACAAATGCCCTTCTCAAGCAAAAAATTAAAATGATTTTTATATTTCAACCAATTGATACTCGTGATACTCATCAATTGAAAATATAACTAGGGAATGTTCCGAAGACATATATTTTATATATTTGCTGGTTTATGATTTTTGACCCTTTATTTCTATTATATTTACATTTCTGTTTTTTGGACTTTTGGAACACAATGGCTTGGCGTTCTAAGTTTTCTATAATGTTTTTTCACGATTGAGGGAAACTTTGCATTTACGAATATAATTTTGTATGTTGTTAGATCGGAATTTTTTTAGGCCTGGATGGCTTTGTATTACTATACTGAATAAATAAATAAATATTCTTCACTTTTTAATACTCATATAGCAACCGAACCCTTTGAACCATATTTGGTATATAGTTTCATTTATTTTACACAATCTTAACGTTAAATTCCATTGGCGAACTAAACAAGTAAATACTTGTCAAAAATGTTTGAAATTATAAAAATTACAGAATAATAGTAACATTTTCTATAAAAATAACTTATTAGATAAATGCATAAATTATTCATCATAAATAAATGCATATCGATGGCTTAATATAAAAAGGGTCTAACTCGATTTTTTGTTACTTGACAGGAGAAGGAAAAAACTTAATAAAATCCGTAAAATTTTCGATACAACAAAAACTTTTAATGCAATTTCCTACAAATGTGTTGCTTCTTTTTATTAAAAATTGCACTAAAACGTTTTTTGTATCTAAAATTTTACGTATTTTATTAAGTTTTTTCCTTCGCCTGTCAAGTAACAAAAAAACGAGTTAGGCCCTTTTTATATTAAGCCATCGATATGTATAAATAAGTACATATAGTCTATTTACCATTTTTCCAAATAAATCTGACCGAATTAGAGAAAATAAAACTTAAATTTCAGAAGAAAAAAAGACGAGAAGAGAAACAAAATCATTTGAATTTGGATTTCAAATATGTATGTAGCTGGTTTTTACTAAAAACGTAGCTTTGAGTTATAGTACATAGTTGAATTGGGTAATTAATTTAAAAATAGGGTATTAAAAATAAACTATGGCTAAAATGTTCCATTCGTCTTTGAGGTAATTTCTTGCATTAATACGAACGAACAGGCATTTTTTTTGACGAAATATGATTTCAACAGCCAAAATCCGCACAAAAAAATTGTATCAAAAATTTTGAAAACATATTGACCAAACAAAATACTATATTTTTTTTTGGTCAATATACACTAGGAATCGTAACTTCTATAGGTGCGTAAAAATTGATACGCTCCAACAAAGCAGTGCAATTAATATGTCCATGTATCAAATCACGTATGAAGTTAACAGAATAAACTATACGCTCTATACACTCTAAAGAACTCAAATCGAAAAGGGCACAGCGAGTAGTGTAACTTGGTTTAACAATTTGCCAATTTAATTTACAAAATACGTATCTGGTAAAATTTTTCTGAACTCTTTCAATTCTAATAGAATGAGAGCTGAAAATAGGATTCCAGATAATGCAACAATACTCCAATTGAGGACGAACTAGGGCATTATATAGAGCATTTAATGTAAAAGGATCAGAAAATTCAGCTGTGTTACGTTTAAGAAAACCTAACATTGAATAAGCTTTGGAAATAATAAAATCAATATGATCGGTAAAATTTAATTTTCGATCAAGAAAAATTCCAAGGTCCCTCATCACTGAATCAAGGATAATATGCTCTTAGAATGTAGCAATAAAATGAAAATTATCGATTATACTTTATATTATATTTCTATATACTTCCATATTGATAGTATTAAAGCTAAAATGTTTCTAATGTGTGTTTATAGCAGCTTGAACCGTATATGCGGATAACAGTGCAAATCCCTAAGGATGCGGCACAAAGGTTACGCCAGCTGGCCGCCGAGAGTAACGCCACTCTACGGGCTCTCGGTATACGCTCAGTACAGTTGGAAGGAGATTCTGTGATATCGCTTAATGTTGGAGGTCAACAAATAGATGTCAAAACGACAGGTACATAGTTCAATCTAAATCAAATATCAACGTAATGTAGCGAGTCCGCTAAGCTCCAATGTAAAGGTACTTCAGCGGATATCATACACTGCGCTTGAACTTAGACACTGGCATTATAACACACTAATATGAATGAGTATTCTAATTTCTATTATTTGCAGATACATCGTCAGTTTTGGGTCAAGAGGCGTCAGGAACGTCTATCAGTGGATTGGGTGGCAATGACACCAACATTAATGATTTATCACAATTACTCAATGTGGGTAATCTTGCTGGGGGAGCGCCTTCTTCCAGCAGTAGCGCATTTGTTCAGCTACCACAAACACCCTTGCAGCAACAATCCATAGCGTTACTACAGCAACAGCAGCAGCAGCGTGGAAACGTTGTGGCAGTTTCATCTGGTTTTGGTCAAAATATTGTTGGTGCAGAGACATTGTCGCTGCAACAACAGCAGATATTGCAGCAACGCAGGAATATGATGCTTGGTGGACCCAGTACAAGCAATGCAGCAATTAAGCAACAGCAAACATCCTACAGTCCATCTAGTGCACCGCAGCAGGGCGTATTCAAGTCCCCAAATACTGTTTGCCCAATGGATGGAAAAGTTCCAGTGCCTCCGTTACCTGTAGGCCCAGGAAGTGTAGGGAACTCACGGGAATTTCCGTTTGAAAGTATGCGTCAAGCACGTGTGCTTCAGGGTCGTGATAATGCATTGAATACTCCCGGGCAAACGGCTGCGACACCAACACCTGGTGGTATACCACTTACAGGTGGTAAGCCAGCAGTGTCACCGTTAACAGGCAAAGGAATGCAGCAGCAGTTAATGGGTTCGTTGGGTCCTCCGCCTAATGTTGCCCTTAAAGTTATAAAAAATCCACAAAGTGGAGAAATAATCCATACTGCTGTAGCCTCCGGATCGGGTAAATCTCAATTCTTGCAGCCACCACCTCCCCCATATCCCGGTGTGGGTAGTGTCAACTCTCCCGCATCAACTCATCCACCCACGGTAGTGGGCGGAAGCCAGTTAACGAAGCAGATACCTAACTATATGCAGTCGAGGGTTGTGGCGACCTCTACAGGACCAACAAGCTCTCCAAATGGATTGCCATCCGGAAATGGTAGCGGCTGTAATATGAACAATATTGCAATGTCGTCGCCACTTTTGGTAAATTTGCTGCAAAATGATAGTAATTCTATTGGATCACAACATGGGAACCATATGAAACCAACCCCCATGTCATCGCCACAACAACAGCAGCAGCAACAATCTTTGCTACACCAACAGCAACAATCTCCTATGATCGCAATGAGTCCACAACAACAGCTAATGAATTCACCTATGCGTACGGGAACACCGGGAAGCGATTTCATGATGCCTGCGCAACAACAACTTCAATCTCAGGTATCACAGCAAATGTGTTCCGCCGCACCTGGAACACCAGATACAGTTTTAAACGTGCCTTCTTCTCCTTCTGCGTCGTCGAATGTTATGCGGAATGCCATGCAGGGGTCTCAACCGCAACAGGTAATGTTGAGCCCAAGTAACAGCACCATGTACTCGCAGCAACAGCGTTTCCAGCAGCAACAGATGTCGCCGCAACAAACGGCATTGCTGAGGCAGCAACAGTTGCAACGTCAGCAACAAATGCAAGTCACAGGAAGCGTCATTCAACAACAACAACGTTATATGCAACAGCAGACGCCACAACATCACCAAATGTTGCAACAAGCTATGGTGCCCAGTGCTATGTTAACTGTTCAGCAACAACAACAGATGCGACAAGTCCGTGTGGGAAATGCTGTCGGTGTACAACAAACTCCCCCGTCATCTCTGCAACAACATCAGCGCCTCATGGGTATGCCAACGGCGGGACAACAATTTATGCCTGCTAGTTCCGGTGGCAACATGTCACCCGCCACAGCGCATTCCCCTGCATCCAGCCACCATTCGATGCATAGTCCTCTAATGACACCCCATGTGCCGCACCAGCAGCAGCAATTGTTGTCACCTTCAACAACGCCCGCCCAGTCTCCTCTTACAGCGTCGTCACAAATTTCGCAGCAGTTGTTGCCTCCTCCCCCATCTCCCTCGCCTGCGCTTACGCACAATTCGTCTGCTCATCACACAGTACCTACTTCACCCTCTGCTTCAGTGGGCGTAAGCTTACCGCCTCCACCCGATTACAACCAAGTGACGCAATCAGCATCCGCGGCATCCAGGTGGCCGGCAGCCTTAAATAAACCCATGGATTCGGCAACAAAGAGTAGTTTTCAAGAATTTACCAGATATCAGATGCAATATAACTTGCAGCAACAACAAACACAACAACAAGAACAACAGATTATCTCGGATATTGCCAACTCATTGCCTGGGGCTACACCCCAACATAACAAGTCGTCGACCGCAGACATCATTAGTAATGTTAATCCTACGCAAACATCTTCAACAACTGTTGGTCACGTTGGGGAAGGTTCTTTGGATCCAAATAATGTGGAAGATTTGGCGGATCCTTTAATTTCGCTCTCGGATCTGGAGGCTCTAACTACAAACGATTTAGACGCTCTATTGCCTACGTTAAGCTGTGATATTGATTCATCTTTAAGTTTGGATGATAAAAATGAATTGGAGTCCTTGTTGCAAGATGCAAAAGATTTAGATTTGGACTTAATTGAGGGTATGGATATAGATGAGACCGCCGCGGCTGCATCATCCCTGTTGGGCGGAGATGAACAAATACCTGTCAATGTTAGTTTGGCGATGGAACAGATGCAGCAGCAACAGCCTCAGCAGCAGCTGCAGTCGCAGCATAATTTGCAGCAGCAACTTATGCAGCAAAATATCCTGCAGCAGCCGCAGCAGCAAGCACAAAGACAATTACTTGCACAGCAACAACAGTCTCAACTAATTCTGCAGCAACGACTGCAGCAACAACCGCAGCAACATCAATCTTTAATACACCAAAATCCAGTGCCTCAACAACAATTTCTTACAAATTCAAGTCAACAGCAGCGACAATTCGTAATGCAGCAGCAACAACACTTAAGCCACATAAAACACTTATCCTCTAAACCTACATCTAGTTCTAGTATCATCACCTCCGCAACCAATAAACGCCCCCCTTCGTCGCAGCAAAAACAGTTTCTCATCAACCCCTTAACCGGTGAGTTGGAGCCTAGTCCAAGTGATGACAGTGAAACGGAGGCAGAACAGGAAACACAAACGAACTCTCATACCGTTGTCAACAACTCTATAAATAGCACATTTTCTACTAACGCCAACAACAGCACCAGCAGCATTTATGATCTTCTTACAAATTCATCGCATTTTTCTGAAGATTCCAGCTCCAACTCATGCAGTACAGCACTTTCAAAACTCTCCAATGTGGATCACAACAACGGCGGATCTGTAACACCCCTACTCTTAGGCGCCGGCTCGGATACGGAAAGGTCAAGAGACTCATTGATATCAAATAAGTCTCATTCAAAGAATAAGAAAATTAAAACGAGTGCAGCCACAACGGCTGCGGCTAATTCTATGTGCAATAAATCCGGAGATATGGCATCCCCAAGGTCAGCTTCATCGTCGCCATCCGTACAAGCCATGTTAACAGGGGGATCTACTTCAACAAGCAAAAAATCTAAAACCAATTTGTTAAGAGAGAAGTTGCAACAGGGTGTAAGGGAAAAGAAAAATAAGGAGGCGGCAAATACGACAGGTGCCACAGTAAAACCTAAAAAGGAAAGAGCTAAGGCTGGAAGCAAATCGAAAGCTTCAACAGCAGCTCAATCGCAGAAACAGACTGGCGCGATAATCTCATCCAACCACATGGTCTCAACAGTGCAAAGTAATCCCTATATTAACACAGATTCCTCTAACTCCTCCTCCCAAACCTTAAACATAGCATCCACTGAGAAAATAAAATTACGTTTAAAACTAGAGAAATCAGAGCCAGTTTCGACTGCTTATAAAGTGGACGTATCGTTTGGCTCAGAAAATGTCCAGCACCATCATCAGCAGCAACAGTCACAGCTAAACGCTCAGTTATTGTCCAGTAGTGCTATGCAACCACAACAAACCGCGCAACTACAATTCCAACAAAGCCTAAATTTTAACAATGCGCAAACGTCACATCATCAGCAGCAGCATCACCTACAGCAAATCCCCCCTCAACACCAAGCGACTTCAACTAACCCGCCCCAGTACCAAATAAATCAGCAGGAGAATATATATCCACAGCCTCCTTCGTCAAGCGTTAATACTACGATCACGACGAGTTCCACTTCATCGCCATTAGCGGAAGAGCCTAGAGTTCCACCACTGCATATAAGTTTGCGTGGAGGAAAGAATTCTATTGTTATTAAAAATTCAAGGAAAGAGCGAAAAAAGGCTCAGGCAACAAACAACACCCATGATAACAATGAAGGGAGCCTGGAAAACAAAACAAAATCCCAACTGAAGAGGAGCCATGTACCAGCGACAATCAGTGATACACCTTCTACCGCCACAATGGACGCAACGGAAGACTCCAGTATTGGTGAAGCAAAGCAAAGTAAACTGGTGCAACACATCCTGAAAACCCCGCAAATAAATGGGGTTACGTCAACTACTGACACAAGCAAAACTGCAGGATCTGGAAGTGCTAACTCCACATTAATTTCTGGGAAAAATGGGCTTACCATAAGTTCAATGCACTCACTGGAGACAAGTAAATCGCAGACATTGATGGATAATCAAAATTTAGGGTCAACACATATTGGTACTGTTTCCCACTTACCCCCACAACAGTTGTTGCAGCCCTCGACACAACAGCAGCTGGCCAAAATTACATCTCTCCCTAACAGCATTACCTTGAGCACAATTTCTAATCCCAATAATGGTGGCGGTGGAGTTGGCGGTGCTGCGTCTAATAATATACAAATGAAACATAACCTTAAGACCACGGCAACAATTACGCCTATTCAGGGAAAGCCTTTAACAAAAAACCATAAACCACCGTCGTATATTACGGCGGTTCAACAACTACAGTTGCAAAAACAACAACAGCAGCAACAGCTGGCCGCTTTAGCTGAGAAACAGACACAACAGCAGATGATAGCTGCAGCCGTTACAATGTTACCCAGTGCTACAACATTGAAACGAGTGGAAATAACTAAAGTTGAACGTAAAGATGCTACGGGGAAAGTGATAGAACATGTATTAGTAAAGTCTAATGAACCTGTTGTTTCCAATACAAATACAAGCACATCACAAACATCTACCATAATACAGGGCACATCGACAACAATTAAAGCTACGCAGATGGTTAACTCCTCGTCCTCCGCTAGCAATAGTGGTAACACAACGCCTACAACAACCATTGCGAAAACAGAGATTTCTGGTAAAAATGCTTCAACAATTGACAAGGTGACGAATTTGGCGATTGGGGAAAACATAGTGATGCCTACTCAGAATACTAACGTCTCTATAAATACTTTAACAACATCGAATCCTGCTTCTGTTGCCACCAACAACAGTATGAACTACAACTCCTCATCTCTTGTTGCAACTTTGCGCAATTCCCCAGCTAGCACTGGAGGAGGAACTCCCGCTCATACGAATAGCACTGGAGGGGAAGATAGTGGCATTGAATCTATGGATGCGTTATCAGAAAAATCTCCGCACCAAATAACGTCTTGTAGCCCACAATCTCTGTTGCAACCTCAGTTGTCATCTGAAAAACTACCAGCACAAACCCTTTCCAAAGTATCTGGCGCAGTGGAAATCCAAAAAACAAATGAGGAGCTGACGCAATTATCCATGGCTGATGATGAGATTGAAAAGGCTCTAGCGAAAATGGAAGGATTTGCAGAAGATGAATGTGTAATGGTGAATAATAATAAGTTGAACGAATCTGATAAAGTTAATGGTGACCATTCGCTTATTTTTGATGATCACCTAAAAAAGGAGGAGGGTTACCATCACCACCATTCAATGGACGACGATGATGATGATGATGATCTTATCAAAAATTTAACTGCCAGCATAATAGAAGAACATGAAGCTGGGGAAAAGGCAGCAAAGCAAAAATTGGAGAATGAACTTAAAGAAAAGGAAAAAAGGGAAAATGATTCACGTCAGGAGCTGAAATTAAAGGAAGAAGAATCAAAGCAACAGGTTAATGATACAAAGAGTATCAATGTGCTGGAAATAAAATCGGAAATAAATTACAACAACAACTACGACAAAGTATTCCTTGAAAAGAAAATCGACGTTCAAACTTCCTTATTAAAAACTGAGGAATCCGGAGAATCAACAAGTTCTACTGTAAAAAAAGAAGAATTAACCAAAACAGAATTATCTGTTAGCCTGGCGCCCATTTCTATTGAAATTCCTTTACATACAGACATAGACTCCCCCCGTATCAGAACAAGGGCAAGCAGTCGATTAGGAAGTCCCTTGGACGTTGCGAAATCCAGTCCCTCGTTGGAATCCGTCGCGGCTGCCCAAGTTTCTACTCCAAAAAACAAGCATATAATTGCTGCAAAATCATCATCGTCCCATGAACGCTTAAACCTTAGCCCAAAAACTGTATCGAATGCATCAAATTCTTTAACACATACCTCTTCATCTACAACAACTTCCTGCTCCACAAGCCAACCACATATTCACAACATCAAACGCAAACGTTTGGAATCAGAAAATGGGAATGCAGTAACAAATGAATCAGATCCCAAAAGGTCGCGTAGTGGAAGTACAAGTGGCAGCAGCGCTATCACTGCTTCTCTTCACGGCAGCGAAATTACAGTCACTGGATGTAAGAAGCCTGAAACTGAAAACAGTTCAAAGAATACTACTGGCACACAAAAAAAGGCCGAGGAATCTTCCGACTCAGATGAACCTCTAATTGAAATAGCTGGGAAAGTAAGAAACTCGAAAGCAGCAGCTGCTGGCAGCAATGAATCAACTTCTACCACCCACCCGCCATCGCCTCCTGCATCTATAACGGCGGATAATAGTATAGAAAAGGTTACTCGGAATAGTCGTTCTCATCACCTGCAACATAATAGTAAGTATATTCATAAATTATATGAATAGTATTGAGTAAGAGAGGTAGTCATATAATAATTGTGAGAGTTTAATTAATTGGGTGATTATTGTATGCGATTTAGACATGTGCGACAGTTTCACCGATTTCAACAATATTTGGTAAATGGCCTTTGAAACTGTGTCGGAGTCGCGCTGAAAATAGTCGACTCCCACTCCGGACAGATTTCCTGAACGACAATACACGAATTACGAGACGGTTTTGGTCAGGCGAGTTGAAAATTGTTTAATTTGGCGCAGAGTATCACGATGATATGAAAGAAGGTCACCTAATGCAGAATATAATTTATTTCAAAATATACAACAGAAGCTATTAAACATTTTGGTCCAGAATTATGGTTTGGGCAAGTATATCCGATGATAGCGTAGTACCATTCATTGGATTATATGGATTCGTTTGTATATGTCAAAATACTTGACAAAGTAATGTAGCCTTATGCTTGCGAGGAAATGCCACTGGTCTGTGTCTTCCTACAAACTAAGGACCCAAAGCACACAACAAATTGGCGAAAGAGTGGTTTCGCGACATTCAGTTAAATTTAATGGAGTGGCCCGCATAGTACCCAGAACAACAGCCATCAGGCATTGAAGTTCTCTGGGAAGTGTTTAAAAAATATGATACTCGATACCAATATAAAGGTTTCAGAATCTGGTAAATTAAGTGGGAAGCGTTATTCCGAATAAAGGGCATGTGGCAAAATATTAATTGAATTATTTATATACCGTGTTAACAACTCGTTAATATTTCTTATTTCGATACATTTGGTCCTTTGTGTCGTTATGTAATATCTATTCATAAGTATGAAAACGATTTTTGTTGTTTTTTTTTTTATATAAGTAAAAACTTAACTAGTGTAAAGGTTTGGGCATGTTTTTAAAATTATTGTTGAGTATACATATATGTTGAGTAAAACATAGACTCACAACTACAATGGACGCTCGTCCAATATGTATAAATGCTACAAAATATTATGCTTCCATATGCAGAATATGAAATGCCTCTTAAATGGAACCCTGAACAGGACAATGATCCATAACACACCAGCCGACTCGCAAAACGGGCTTTTAAACACAATAATATCGATGTTATGGTATGGTCCGCGTAGTCACCGGATCTCAATACAATCGAAAATTTGTAGTGTGATGTTAAAAAGCAGGTCTCAATACTAGTAAGCCTAAAAAACTATAGCGAGCTTAGAAGCGAAATAAAAGTGGCATGTGCAAAAATACCTGAGACACCGATGTGAATGAGAAACCGATGTGAAGCTATAATAAGAAAGAACTACAGTACGACTAAGTGTAACTTATTATTTTAAAATACCTTCGTTTACTGTGAATGGAAAAATACATTTTAAGTTTTTTAACACTCCCATTTTTGACTGATGTCATTTCTGAAATAAATGGTAATTAATTTTTCATCTCAACATTACAAAAACTTTATTATTTGAAGAAAAATTAAGAATGGCATACTACCGCCTTTAAATCAATGTAACAACTTTTAATGTTTCCGAAGGAAACACAATGGAATCTTTTTCTTTGTCATCACTTTTTATGTCTGCCAACTTGCGAGCCATTTCAGTAAGTATTTTAGAAACGCCGGTCCGGGATAGGCGGGAAAACTGAAAAATTTCATACTAATGTATGAAAATAGCAGAAATTTCTTCGTTCCCGGTCCGGCGTTTGAACAGTTCCATCAAATGGCATAATTTTTTGGGACAATATATCGAAGTGTCTGTTTATGATCTCTGCAAAATTTCAAGCCATTCTGTGCATCTTTGCTTAACAAACCGAAGAAAAAATAATGTTTTATTTCCCGGGAATACCGTTTCCCGGTAAATGGGGAGCACTACACCATTTCCAATTGAAATTTGAAAAAATCAATTGAAATTTAAAAATTCTATTTGAAATTTGAAATATGTCAGTTGAAATTTGAAAATTCTATTTGAAATTTTGAAATACATCAATTGAAATTTGAAAAACATCAATTGAAATTTAAAATACATCAATTGAAATTTGAAACACATCAATTGATATTTAAAACACATCAATTGAAATTTAAAATACATCAATTGAAATTTAAAAATCTAATACATAAAATCGGTTAATAATTTTTAAATTACAAGTGACGAATTTTAAATTTCAATTGATGTCTTACAAATTTCAATTGATGTCTTTCAAATTTCAATTGATGTGTTTAAAATTTCAATTGATGTATTTTAAATTTCAATTGATGTGTTTTAAATTTCAATTGATGTGTTTTCAATTTCAATTGATGTCTTTCAAATTTCAATTGATGTTTTTTAAATTTCAATTGATGTATTTCAAATTGCAAATAGAATTTTTAAATTTCAATTGATGTATTTCAAATTTCAAATATAATTTTCAATTTTCAATTGATATTTTTCAAAATTAAATTGATATTTTTCAAATTTCAATTGGAAATGGTGTAGTTACAAATATTAACCGATTTGTATACCCTCGCCCATAGGGAAGGGGGCATATATCATTTAATACGTAAAAAAAAGTAACACATAGAAGGAGCCATATTAGACCCTTAGTATCTTTGGACGAAATTCGTTTTAGGACTTTTTAACGCGTTTGAGCCATGTCCGTCTGTCTGTCTGGTCAACACGATAACTGCCGTAAATCTTTACAGACCACAATGGAATTTTATCAGTGACTATTATGTGCCAATATTGAGTTTGGGATTGAAAATGGGCATTGTGACCACGCCCCTTCTATTACCTCCCATACAAATCGATACATTTAGCACAAAATCATTTCTTTCAAACCTTTGTTCTGGTAGATGTGATTAGGTTCAACTCTAACAACGGTTAATAATCTGTAAATGCCTAGTTAACTGGAGGAAATGGGCGAGATTGTCACGCCCATTGTGGTACCTCCCATACAAAAGTTGTTTGGCCATCTGGTGGTTCAGCACGAGAAGTCCCGCAATACCGAACCAATCTTTATGAAAATTTGTACTAGTCAATATATAGTCAAATATAAATATCCTATAGAAAGTGAGCTGTTTTTCCACACCCATTCTGGTACCTCCTATATAAAAGTTGGGCGGATGACCGGTTGATCGTCACGATAACTCTCGTAAACTACAACCCAACCGATCTTAATAAAATTCGGTACTAGACAATATTTTTTTTTTTTTTTTTCATTTCATTTATTTATTACGTCTATGGACAAAAATCCTTACAGACTAGCATATTAAATTACACATGTACACTACTATATAAATTCATGGAGTTACTTATACAAAAATTAAAATAATACATTATAAATTAATACATTAGTTGAAATATTAATTAATTATAGTATATAACAATTTTCTAAAACTCGATTTAGGAAGACTAAAATCAAGTAAATTGCAATATTTATTATAAAGTCTCATGGCTCTTAGTAGTGGTTCATTAAGTGCATAATTCGTAGAACGTAGACAAACATAAAAATAAGTATAATGCCGTAAAATACGAATCGGAGCATTAATAGAAACAAACGATAATAGTTCCGGACAATCAACACACCCATTGATAACATCATACAAAAATAACAGAATTCCAATATCTCTTCTTAAACTCAGAGAATTTAATGAAATAAGTAAGCATCTACTTTTATACGATGGAATTGGGTTAGAAAAATTCAAAGAAATCAAAGCAAACTTTAAGAATGATTTCTGAACACGTTCAATACGATTAATATGAATATCCGCTGTGGGACTCCAAATAAAACAGCAATACTCTAACTTTGACCGACAAAATGATGAAAATATTACAGTTTTTGTATATGGATCTGAAAATTGGGCCGTATTTCTACGTATAAAGTACAAAGTAGAATAAGCTTTTGGAATAATATAGTCCAGGTGAGATGTAAATATTAACTTCGTGTCAAACATTACTCCCAAATCTAAATATTCAAATGCATTAGTGAAACCATTACCATTAATTTGATATTGTGAAACAATTATATTTTTACAACGGTGAAAAGTCATTTGAAAACATTTAGATAAATTAATTGGTAAACCATTACTTGTGGACCAAGCAACAAATCTATCCAAATCCGCTTGCAGAAGTATAGCATCATTAACTGAACGCACTGTATAAACAATTTTAAGATCATCAGCGTATAGAAGATGTCTGACATGTAAGAAGCACTGAGATATATCATTCACGAAGATATTAAATAACAATGGCCCTAGAATACTTCCCTGAGGGACACCCGACACAGGAATATAAGGCTCAGAGAAAACTCCTTCTATTAATACGGAGCAATACAATACTCGATATGTCAAATATATCATCAATTTGGTATTGATCAAAATTGTGGCAACAACTTGTCATGCCCATTTTTGTACCTCGCATATAAATATTCGGAGGGAAACTAACTAATTTGGGTATTCAATAACATTTAGCGCAATGTCAATCTGCTATTGAATATGGTCACTTGAGTATGGCCGTTTTTATTTAACAGAACTCCCACACAATGGATGACTTAGGGTGAGGGTATGATTAAGTCGGTTCACCCGACTGAAACTTATGTATATACTGGTTTTTTATTGGGTAACCTTAGCTCGTAAAGTAAAGCCTGTTGACCAATGAAAACAAATTACAATATGCATAAATATAATAATGGGAGCTTATGAAATTTGCTACAAAATCATCTTAGGTGAAGATGTTTACTTTTGAAAATGAGCCATATCAGTTTTCTTTTACATATAGCCAAAGATATGTTTGCTATAGGTTACAATTATTAACTTGTTTTAACGAAATTTGTAACATCGGCATCAGTCAAGTATGATCGTCTCTGAAAAATTTGTTTATCGGTCCGGTCCACGTTGAGATATAGCAGAAAGCTTTATATAGCATACGTAACTTGATATCATCGACTTTTACTATAAACATTTTTGTCACATTATAAAAATATTACGGAAGCACTTTTGTTTGGGGTACGATATTATTAGCGACTGTAAATCGTTGGCTCCATCAAACTATTGTAAACAACGGATTATATGTGATTCCAAATGTCTTAAATTTGTTTCTATAAAAAAAAATAAATGGTTTCCCATTACATCCCATGAAGGAACCGGGGAGAACTTCTCACAAACACTGAGCTGTGCGCTTTCCAGTTTTCACTCACTGATTGGGACCTACAGTTTTACACCGATTCCGAACGGTATTTTGAGAAGCTTTTTCATGGCTATATACTCGATAATGTCGCCGTCACTATGCGAGGTGACCAACGGCGAAAGAAATTTTTTTTTTTTTTGAAGGTGGTCAGAGCAGGGTTCGAACCCAGGATCTCATGTACAAGAGCCGCGCACACTAACCATTGCACCACCGACGTTTGTTTGTATTGTTACTATTAAAATTAAAACCATTTGTAAATATATTAATATACATTTTTATTCTGTTGTTCGACCTTTTCCTTATCAATAAATAATCAATATTCTTCGAGCTTGAGGTCAGATTTGCTGTTGTTATATTTATTTTCCTCGATATTTCGCTACTCCTTTGTGTAGCATCATCAGGAGATATAAACAATATTTAACAATTAAAACAAAACGAAATTAACAATTGTGAAAAAATTATGTCAATTTAAAAATGTTCAAACAAATTTTCCCGCCTTTTTTCAAAATTTTCTGAAGTTACACAAACAAAAATAATGTTCGTAAAAAGTTCATATAAATTAACCCAAAGAAAAATATTAGATTGATATGATAAACAATTCTTGCTTAAATGGTTCTACTTTTTACTAATTAAATGTCTGTAAATTTGGGCTACATTATCTGTATTTGTTTTATAGTTAATTCTTTTCAATGTTGGTGTATTAATTATCTGTAGCATTTCTAACATATAACGACGTTTATAATTGTTATCTTTATTTAAAACCGATGTATCCTGAAAGTTTGGGTAATGATTTAATCTAGCACAATGGGATGTTAATGCTGTTTTCTGTGTAGAAATGTGCCTATATTTCTGATCATGGTCAGACAAGTGGTCGAAAGTGGTGTTTGCCGGCAAGAAAAAATTTAATATCGATGGACCAGGTGCATACAACTACTATTTCCACGATTTAAGAAAATAACAAAAATTTTTGCAACGGCACAATCGATTTGGTTTTTGAAACCGAAAAAAATACTGGAGCATCCTACAAGACGATCTTAGAAGGCGATATTCCTCAATTTAAAAATTGTTTGGACCCATACCATAGATTTACCGACAAGATAATACTAAAATTCATACTGTCAGAGCTGTAAAACATTGGATTCATGAACAAAATGTGGAATAATATAAAATGGAACATGTCAGGGGATGCCTTGCACGAAAAGTATACGAAGACGAACCGCAATATGAAACAAGAGTCATTAAAATATACATGGAACTCAATTTCTTTAAATTATATAGGGTCTCTGTATCAATCAATGGCTGACCGTATTTTTGGAGTTACTTCCAATAAGGGTAATAGCACCCATTACTAAATCTATTTGTTTTATTATTATTAGTCGCAATTTTTTATTTCCTATCATTTAATTTTTTTATTTGAGTGTAATATTAAAAATCTTACAGGTCAATTAAGCTATATTACATATGACATACAAATATTTCAATAAATTATTATTAGGATTTTCAATTTAAAAATTATAAGCAGCATAAAATACAGTTTGCAAATAAAGAAAATTTAATATAATAAAGATGATGTTTCACTTGGAGTCAAGTTGGCCCATTGTGTTCTTCATTTAGAAGGAAATAAGAAGATAGACACAAGAAAGATATAAAGATTGATTTAGTGTGAGAGTACAGAAAGGGAGTTTTGGGAGTTCCAGAGAGAGAGTTGGAGTGATCATCCGTCCCCCCTTACGCCGCATCCAACGCAACCCCCTCATGAATTCTAGCAGTTCGCCGAGTCAATGTTGTCATTCTCCTATAGGGCAGGAGTGGGCATTAACAGCAGAGGTGCTCCACTGTCTCAATCTCTTCCCCGTCCTAACATAAGCGGCAGAAGTCGTCTCCTCCGGTGGTGAAACGTTCGTGAATCCGCGCAAATCACAGTGTCCCGTCGCAACACTAATGAATAGTCGCAAGTCCGCCTTTGTCATTTGTAGAAGATGTTTCGTTTTACTCCCATCCATTTTAGGTCAGATCTCCCTAGATACCCCTCGATCTCCTCGACCAGTAGGATTCGGTAACACATCGGGTCCATTATTCAATCACTCCATACAGGAACGAGATACGGGGTCTAGTAGGCGCCAACAAGGACCGATCCGCACTTGAACAGCCTATTTTCGCAAGGGAGTCTGCTATGTCGTTGATAGTAATGCTACTGTGGCTAGGTCTTACACTATAGCAGAGTCTTACTCTATAGGGAGTCAGTGAGACTAGAGCTTGAATGCACTCATAGACCACTATCGATTTGAGCTGATCGCGTTGAGAGCTGCCTTGCTGCTGTTCACAAATATAACAATGTCACTAGTGGTAAATGGTTCCAGTTTGTGAATTTCATCTACTGCTCTCGTGATCGCAAGAATTTCGGCCTGAAAGACACTACAATTCACATCTAGTCCAAGGGATAGACGTATTTGGTGGTAAATTCCAGCCCCCGTTCCAGTATCCATTTTGGATTCGTCAGTAAATACAGACAACCCCGTCATTGATGGGGGGAATTCCATCCATCCAATCTTCCCTGTCCATCATGATCACCTCCGGCCCAGCTGGGAATATAATAAGAATAAATAAGTTATGCATTTAAAAACCATTATTTTTTTTTTTCTGCAAATAAAAAAAAACATAATTGTTCTTATTTTGCTTCATAACTAAATAGCACGATTTTAGACTTTATTCGTAATGAATTTCGTAATTCTCCTATATTCATTTTGAAAGATATTTTCGTGCAAAATTTGAAAAATATAAATCCTTATTTAAGTGAAATTTGAAGTTAGGTAATTTAACTACATAAGTTAAAAAAACGTCCATTGCAAAACCCCTTATACAAGTAATTTGAAATTTTCGACTATATGAAAACTCGATTTTTTTTTATCAACTATATAACCTGTCGGGCTTGCTAGCTATTTGTATAGTTTACTGATTGGAAAAATTAATGTCTGCATGCAGTAGATTTTAGTAGCTCATGTATCAACTGTTTTTTTTTTTATTTCTAGAGTTATCTAATAACTGTTCAACTAGTTGCGCTTCAACATCTGGTAATGAACCAAGTATCACATCAATACCAAACAATTCGAAGGCTCTCAAACACTCCATTAACAACAACGGAAACACTGCCCAAACAAATCACAGTACTGTGGCGATTTCTACAACAAATTCGTCTTTTAGTATAACAACCTCTTCACACGCTACGCGGGGGACAACCCAGGGGACGTGTGTTACAAATTCAACACAAACAAATCAAAGTTCAAACATCGGCAGTGGCAGCAGTCCAAGCGATAATGAAAAAATTGGGACCCGCCGTAGTGTAAGAGCGTCCGCTGCCGCTAACAAAATGATTTATACTCGAGGCAGTGGAAATGCAGCCAATTCTTCGTCTTCGAATTGTGGTGTCGATGGTGGAGCAAAATCGGGAACATCAAAAACGAGTTCTTTGGCTACAAACTCAGAAAGTGTAGCGGAAGCACGGAGAAAAACACGAAGCGCTGGTAAATAATAGTGATTGATATAATTATCTGATGATAAAACTTTTATTAACACGTTGATTTATTTTAGTAATTGGAGAATCCTTGATGACTGAAGGCCGTCGAAGAAGGGGCTCTAGAGACTATAAGTGACCATTGTCTTGCGCCTCGGCTACACTATCTGAGGATAAGTTCGATATGTATATTTTTCAAGATGATGAAGAAAATTCTCAAGATATAAGCATAAGCAGAAGCATACACTTAACCGAGGCGCAGGATAATCAATGTTTACGTAGGCAGGAAGAACAATTTTTGGGTCAGTTAGTAGAAGATGAAGATGTAACCTCATATAATGCCGATGGACCAGATGAGTTGATGGCACTTGCTAACGACGTTACTGCTGCTGAAACTGCAAATTTATTGCTCCCTGAGCATCAGGCCAACTTTGTTGATTTCGATGAATTTAATATATGTCTTAACAACATACTTAACGAAGACGTTGACGCGGATCCCGAACTATCGCCATCAATGATTGCTGAAACCATGTCTTCGGCTGATGTCGATCAAATGTTTAAGGTAAATACTGTCAACCACAACAGCAATCCAACACCGGCACCACTACCAACTGATAGTAACGTCATAAACAGTAGTAGTTCACACAGCAGTAGTGAATTAAGCACCGACATATTAAATATGGTCCAATTTGAACATATAGAATTTAATTTTGAGTCCGAATTGGGTCACGCTGCAACAACAAGCTCCTCTTCAGCAAATAAAATGCATTTTGAAAGTGGCGGCTACAATTTTATGGCCGAAGAAAGTTTAGGTCTTAGTCTGGTGGAAACAGCTACTTGTAATTCGACTGCTACGGTGTCTGCCTCTGTCACTACTACCGCCAGTAACAATGACGATGATACACAAACAGCCTTAAATGTTATTAAGCGCAATAGTCATAGTATTGTAAATATATTTCAATAATATATAAATATTATTTACATGCGGTATGTTACCAATCTATTACAAACAGCGAATTTCTCTGTCTATTGCATTCAAAACACGGTGCATGTCTTAAAAAATGTTTTGCTAAGACCTTGAGGCCTTCAAGATTACTTGACTACTTCCGCAAATTCATAATTTGATTTACTGTTTATTTTCTAGTCAATTTTATTTAGTTTTTGTACAAGAAGCTACTTTTCCATAAGAGATATAGTTTTTTGTGATACTTTTTTTTATATTATGTGTACGGAATAGTGATATGCCCCGACCAATTTCTGAATATCATATTTCGCAAATGTAACAGATTTTGTGTAAATATTCTCCAGAAATAAACGCATGTTAAAGGAAAATTTGTCTTATTGAGGAGATATTTACATATGTACAAGAAAATGTATCTTTTACGAATGGGACAAAATGTTGGTCTATAAAAATAACCCTTACCTACGAAGTGTCAACTGTTTTCACAAAACAATGTATATCATCATTATAGGAGCTTCAAAAGTTTCTACTATTTTTTTTTTACCCGCAATCACATTTAAATTGCAGTTTTATTATCGCCCAACGTAGACTTTTACATCAAAAGATTCAATTCAAGGATTTCTGAATTCTAATCAAATTTCTTAATAAAGGTACCACATGCAAGATTTCGGTGATGTATTCACATTTTGCATATGCATTGTAAGTTGGAGATTTTTTTATAGTTTAAATATTTTATATGGTTTAAATGCGCATTTGGAAGCATGCTTGATCTGTTGTCACCGCACATTTCAACACGTTAGATATTTATTTTGATGTTCTTTAATTTTTTTTATACGCATTTAAAGGGCAAAACTCAAATTATATCGAAGAAAGCCTTTGAAATAATTTGTCAAAGAAAACTAAATTTCATGTAGTAAATGCTGGTATTTCATTTTAAAATTTGTGATCAACAACACATTCAGACGTCTTAAAATGCATCAACATTTTCGAAAAACAAAGTTGGTCACGTAATCCTGTGACACGATTTTATGAAGGAAATGCGCTTGTAGGGAGATATATAATTAATTTTACAACACACCAACACCTGGCCCAAGACCATGCTAAAGCAAAGTCAAAATATACAATAAAACTTGCAATAAATAAAGAAAATAATTTAGTTAGTTACATTTACATTTAGTAAACAAATTGGTTAAAAATCCGCCACATTTCCCATACATAGAATGAGGAGTTTGTTCATGCGTACGTACATACATATATAATAAGTTCAATCAATCTTATTTAAGTAAACTGTTTTTATAACAATAAAATTTAGTTGGAGGATGTAAATAATGTAAAACGATGAAAATTTGAGCTATTTATCTTAGTTACGAATAATTTTTACTGTAAGCTAGGGTTATCCCACACTGATAAATCCATATCTTTTAGTTGTGTTTCTTAAATATAATCGTTTTTTTTTTAGGAGTAAAATATTTACTAGGTTATTTATAAGATTTTTTGTACATTTATTTTGTTTTAAACGAAAGTTATGTTGCTTCATGAGTTTGAGATGGTTTGGAGAAAACTCACATGCATTAACATTTCCACTAAATTTATTATGTCTCAATTATGAAAGCAATTTTCTTTCTTAATTTATTCTGTTTCTTTCTTATCTTATTTTACACAAGGCTTAGGTATCGAGACAATTACTTTAAATTATGTAGCAGTCTTTCAAGTTTTATAACATAACGTTTTGTATATTATGATGCGTATAAAATTATTATCGATTCTTACCTGTTTTTATATTAAATTTGAGTAAATTTAAATCGTTGTTGCAAACACTATCTGATTTTTGTCAGTTATATAAATTGACTTTGTTAACAGGAGGAATCTTTTACTTTAGAAATCTGAATAATTTTAGAATCTTACCTAAATGATTGGATGAAAGCAAAGTAACCGCACATGAATGAAATGTTTTGTTTTATGTTTCAAGTTGTACTTAAGCCTTATAATGTATATAAAATATTATTCTATAAATTGTTTTAGAACAGAGGAATGTATAATAGCCAATAAAATTAATAAATTAATATTAATGGTATCGACCATTAACATTACGACAAAATTTAATAGGAAGCCTCAGACTTTCTGTACTATATGATAGTGGAGAAATGCAATAAATTGTGAATAAGATTTTCAATATAAAGCGAAATGAAAATAATCATGTACATACAATATATAATTGACATTTATAATAATAAAACTATTTTTGCTAAGTATTTATAAAGTTAAAAACAAAAATTGAAAAACAAAACAATATTTTTGCATACAAACATTTATATAAACTATATTCTATCTATATATATATATATATATACATATTATATAAAGCCCTCCATTTCCTTGAAATACTACACTTTTTTTATTTCTTTTGTTTGTATCAAATAATTATGGCTTTTATATACATACATACATACATAATTCGTATTATTAATTACACTTGCGTAGTTTATAACATAAAAAAAATAAAAACAAAAAAAAATAAATAAAAAAACAAATACTTTATGTATAAATTTAAAGTAAAATTTAAGCAATTAGTTTCTAAGCCTAAAATAATAATATTAAACCCCTCCTCCCTTCTTATTATGCCCTACAAAAAAAAAAGTAATAAAAAACAGCTACTTTACAGAACAACAATAAAAAACAATCCCCAATTGAAAAAACAAAAGTAATGAATGCAAGAAATAATTAAATGTAATATTTAATGGAAAAACAAAGTGTCTTAAAAATTGTAGTGTTAGATTATCTCTTATAATATATTAATTTATCTTATATAAAGCAAACAAAACAACAACAAATAATTATTAAATACCACAACAACAACAAAAACATAAAATCACGTAATAAATTGAAAAACAAAAACGTTATTATCAATTATGGTTATTATTTAATTTAACTAAGGCAGGCGAATTCTGGAGTTCTCAATTATTACATTATAATTATTTAATTATATTACTACAAAACTCACTCTCCTACCACATGTAATTGTATCTCCCCTTCCCCTCTCGTGTATCTTTATAATTGCAATTTATTCGTTTGTTTTTCTTCTTTAATTAAAATGCAAACAGAAGGGGGGAAAATACAAAAAAGTCCCTGATGATAAATAATGCATAAAGCATTTAATGAAAATGTTTCATAAACAATAAAAAATATATATTAAAGAAAAAGTTAACACTGTTATTACTACTGTGGATGGCTGTGGTTAATTTCAAGTACAAACATGTTATTATTGATTCTACATACGACAACAATACGAGGCCAACTATTTACATTAATATTTCCAATGGAAAGTTTAACATTTTTTATCATAATCTGGTTCCGCGCGTTTTATCATTTGAGCGCGCTTTGTGTTGTTTGTCGTTACTTAGAAGTTGTGTGTCAGTAAACAAAATACTGAATAACTCGTGAAAATTTTCGTGTGATGATTTATTACGGTTTTCTATGTGGATTATCAAGACAAGAATGCATACATAAATTTTCTTCCACTTTTGGCGACGAAGCCCCCATCCTAAGACGCCATGAAATTCTTGTATATAAAGTTTGATGGTCAGTCAAGGACAAATTTCGTGAAGGTCGTCCAAATTCAGTTGTGACAGAAGACTGGAAAAACTGCTAATACAAGTCATCAATATGACACTTCTGAGATTGAGTCAACCTTAGACATTTGTTCCATCAGCATACATAAAATATTGCATCATCTGAGAGTTCCGAGAATTTACGAAAACCAACCGTTAAATATAGACAATTATACAATAGCTCTGTTTCTTTACTTGCACAATTTTACACAAAGTTACACAAAAGCGTTTCTTTACTCCAAAATTGTGTAAATGAGAGATTTTTTTTCTCTTAACGTCAAATTGCGTTTCTCTTTTACACGGGGGTTACACGGTCAATTTTTGCCTTTCAAGTTTCAATACATTCATACTTTTTTACTAATACACTCACACTTTTAAAAATTGAAAGGAACTTGCTTTCAATTTCTCTTTCAAGTCGAGTGTTTCAATTTTCTTTCAAGAAAACAGCTGATTACATATGTTATGAACAGTTTCTCGTTTTCCTCCTTACAAATATTCTGCCATCATCATTTTTTGATTTCTACTTTTACAAATATTAAAATATTATAAATAATTAAAAATGTTTGTGAGTAGAGGTAATAAACATAATGATGTGTTGCGATTCATAGAGCTATACAGAGACATGAAGGTTTATAAAAAATGAATATTGCTTTCAAGTTGCGTGCAGCCTACGTCACAGCTATCAATTTACAAGAATTTTGACAAGCAGTATGTGTACAAAACTTGAAACAAAAACTTGAAAGTGTGGCTGCAGCGTTACCCAAATTTACACAGACTTTTTCTTCGGGTAAGTTTGTGTAAAGTGTCAAACAATCAGCTGCTCGAAACGTCAACATAAAAACATATAAACACAAAAGTAAAGAAACGCAAAAAACCACTTTTCATACACGCAAACAAATGTCAAAACACAAAACTTATGTTTGACAACAAATCTTGCATATCATGTTAATTTTCACTGTTCATTTGCACACTTCCCATCTTCTTTAAATAAGCACTCTCAAAGCAATCACTTTTCAAGTTAATAAAATTGTAAATTCAATAATTTTTTTTCACTTGCGTTATTTTTTTCACAAATAATACATATGTTTTTATGTTGACGTTTCGAACAGCTGATTGTTCACTACTTTACACAAACTTACCCGAAGAAAAAGTCTGTGTAAATTTGGGTAAAAGAGAAACGCATATTGACGTTAAGAGAAAAAAAAAATCTCTCTCATTTAAACAATTTTGGAGTAAAGAAACGCTTTTGTGTAACTTTGTGTAACTTTGTGTAAATTTGTGTAACTTTGCGTAAAATTGTGCAAGTAAAGAAACAGAGCTATTGTTTGATTGACACTAATGAAAGCTAAATTATGTTTTATGTTGGTTGCATAGAACGAAAATACGCATCCTCTTTTATTTTTGTTCAACCAAATAGCAAAATACAACAGCAACTCGAACTCGATGAAATGACCTACTACCTCGTCGTTATCGAGATAACTTTCACCGTTTACGCAAAAAACGAAAATGTGTGATCTTTGGCCTCGGGTAAAAAACAACGCACAAGCGGGATCGATGAGAACACACACCGTACTTGGTTTTGAAAAACCAAGCGCGAGAGAAAATTGAGACGTACGCAGGGAAGAACGAAGTCCAGAAATTCTACCTAAAAGTCATAAACGGAACTAATGGACATGGCTCAGGGCCCCCCTTCTGTGAAGACAAGGGCGGAAATCTCATAGCAGATGAGCAGAATATATTTGGCATATGGAGAACATTTCTCCGCGCTACTAGTACCTGAGATATCTAATGACGATGAGACAATCGATCACAATTGGGACGATGACGTCGATTACCCCCTCCTAACCAAGACGAAGTCAGTACAGTACAACGGAGCCGATGGATTACCGGCGCAGCTGTTTAAAATTTGCTTAGATGAATGCATGGCCGACGATTGGAGTCTCAGTGTACTATGCCCCATATTTAAAAAAGGTGACCCGAGTCTGTGCCAAGTACCGGGGAATAAGCCTTTTATCCATAGCATAACTATAAGGCCCTATCAAGTATAATGTGCGAAAGACTAAAACCAATTATCGCTGATGGTTGGACCATACCAGTGTGCCTTTATTCTTGGAAAATCGACAACAGACCAAATTTTCACGCTGCGCAAAATCCTGGAATAAACCCACGAAAAAAAAAATCGACACCTATCATCTATTTGTCTTGTAAGGGGGTCTCTCTCATACAATCTGTTTCTTTATGGCGCAGAATCCTGGGTCTTATCGCAAGCAGACGAAAGATCTCTAGGAGTCTTCTAGGGAAAAAATATTCACATTCGGCTGTTCGCAAAATGCCAAAGAATTTCAAAATTTAAAGCGTAAACCATGATGAAATTAATAGGTGATAGCAGGAGGATTGTGTATGTATTAAACTATTAGTCCATAGACTGGATAATTTGTACAAATTATTACTATTTCTTACTTGATAGTAGCTCTGTCTGCGTACACATATTTTGCATCATTTTGTGCAAAATCTTGCAAATTGTTGTCTGCGTACTACAAATCTCTTGCAGCGAGAGAGCCAAAAAGAGAATATTTTGACGTTGGAAGTTAGAGAACTTGCAAAATGTTGCTGGAGAAATTTCTGCTTACAAGATTTTGCAACTAGTTTGAACAGCTGTTTTTATTTACTGTTTGAATGAAATAATTTTTGTGAAATGAAAATAAAAATTGAAATTTTACAATGGCAGAGGTAAGTAGCTGGAATTGTGTTGATTTTTAAGGTTTATAATAAACAAAACATTTTACTTCATGCTAGAAACGTGCAAATATACAGTGCGACCGTGCACATATGCACACATATGCTAGAATTCTTTTGCTTTGTTATTTCAATTGTTTACACACCGATCAGCTGTTTTCTTGCAAGATTTCACTGGATGCTGTCTGCGTACTTTTTGAGATATTTTCAACCGAGAGGGTAAAATTTTTCTTACTCTCCCAAAAAAAGTTACTGAGTATTAGCTACTGGGAAAGTACGCAGACAGACCTAGTGTTCGTTTACACCAAAAAGCCAGTAACGAGAGAGCAAGAGAGAGATTATTTTGACAGTTCGATGATAGAGAACTTGCAAGTTTTTACTGGAGAAATTTTTGCCAGTAAGAATTTGCAAGTAATAACATATGTTTTGAACAGCTGTTTTATGTAAACAAACAAAATTAGAAAATATAAAGAATATAAAACAACAAATTAATCTTTGGAATCTTACATTTTAAGATAAAAGGTGATTGTTCAATGCTCTGTAATTAACGTTTAGCTATTTCTTTTAACAAAGAATACAGTTTTGGTGTTTTTGTAGTATTTTGTTCGAACTACGTTTGTTGGTTCTCACAATGTTTACATTGCAAATCAGCTGTTTACATACAATAGTTCTTGCAAGTTTTTACTGGATGTCGTTCGCGTACTTTTTGTGATATTTTTTACTTAGAGAGCACAATCATTCTTACTCTCCGAAAACTTACTTACTTACTTATCCGGTCTCGGACAACCCCGGGGGGTCAGGGACCTTACAAAACGAAGATAACATATTTCGCCAACCAGTTCGATCTTTTGCTTTATCTCTCCAGTTGGCAATACCAAGTGTACGCAGGGATTCGTCAACCTGATCCCTCCAGCGGAGTCTTGGTCTTCCTATTTTTCGTCTTCCTTCGAGTTCGGTTTCGAAAAGCCTTCGCGCTGGTTCATCTTCATCCATTCTACTGACATGGCCTAGCCAGCGCAATCGCGTTATCTTGATCCGCTTAACTATGTCAATGTCAGGATAAAGCTCATACAGCTCATGATTCATGCGTCGCCGATACTCGCCGTTGTGCACTATAGGGCCATAAATTTTCCGGAGTATTTTCCTCTCGAAGACTCCTACAGATGTTTCGTCTGCTTGCGATAGGACCCAGGATTCTGCGCCATAAAGCAAGACAGGTTGAATGAGAGTCTGGTACAGCTGGGCTTTTGTTACTCGAGAGAGGGCTTTATCTCTAAAGTGCTTGCTTAGCCCAAAATAACATCTATTCGCAAGCACAATTCTCCGTTTGATCTCAAGGCTGACGTTGTTGTTTTTGTTCACGGCAGATCCGAGGTATATAAATTCGTCCACTACCTCGAAGTTATAACGGTTATCAACGTTCACGCTTTGGTCTAATCGCGTGGAGGCCCTGTTCGTTGAAACCATTAATTTTGTCTTGTCCTCATTCACCGTCAGACCCACTTTTGCTGACTCCTTCTCAATTCTCGAAAAAACCGCAGTAACTTCTCTAATTGTGCGCCCAATGATATCTATATCATCAGCATACGCGATCAGCATGTGACTTTTGCTGCTGATGGTTTATTCATATTGACTGCAGCTTTTCTCATAATGATCTCCATTAAGATGTTAAAGAGATCGCACGATAGGGTGTCGCCTTGCCTGAGGCCTCGCTTAGTTTCGAAAGGTTCGGTAAGATCCTTACCAACTTTCACTGCGGATTTGGTGTTCGTCAAGGTCATCCTGCAAAGGCGTATGAGTTTTGCAGGAATACCAAGCTCAGACATTGCTTCATAGAGTTTCTCCCGTATCGGACTATCGAAGGCTGCTTTATAATCGATAAATAGATGATAGGTGTCGATTTGTTTTTCGTGTGTCTTCTCCAGGATTTGGCGTAGCGTGAAAATCTGGTCAGTTGTCGATTTTCCAGGCCTAAAGCCACACTGGTATGGTCCAATCAGGTCAGCGATAATTGGTTTTAGTCTTTCGCACATTATACTTGATAGAACCTTATATGCTATGGATAAAAGGCTTATTCCACGGTAGTTGGCACAAATACTCGGGTCACCTTTTTTAAATATGGGACATAGTACACTGAGACTCCAATCGCCGGGCATGCATTCATCTAACCAAATTTTGCTAATGAGCTGATGCATGCACCTTATCAGCTCATCGCCGCCAGCCTTAAACAGCTCCGCCGGTAATCCATCGGCTCCTGCGGCTTTGTTGTTCTTAAGCCGGGCAATAGCTGTTCTGACCTCGTCTTGGTTAGGAGGGGGGCAATCGACGTCGTCGTCCATATTGTGATCGATTGTCCCATCGTCATCGGATATCTCAGGTACTAGTAGCGCGGAGAAATGCTCTCTCCATATTCCCAACATGCTCTGCACATCTGCGACGAGATTTCCGTCTTTGTCTGTACAGAAGGGGGGCCCTGAAACCATGTCCATTAGTTCCGTTTTTAACTTTTTGGTAGAATTTTCGGGCTTCGTTCTTCCTTCTGTATGTCTCAATTTTCTCACTCTCGCGTTTTCTCCACTGCCGTTTCTTACGCCTAAAGAGACGGTTTACCTCCTTTCTCTTCTCCCTATACCGCTCTCCGAAAACTAGTTACTTGATAATTTTTACTGGAAAAGTACTCGAACACAGCTATTGTATCAAGCTAATGAGCTGATTCAATTTTTCCCATTTTGTATACATCATGGTTTTTACTAATCAGCTGGTTTTTACAACTTAAGCCCCGTATTCAAAAAAAAAAAAATAAATGGTTTCCCATTACATCCCATGAAGGGACAGGGGAGAACTTCTCACAATCACTGAGCTGTGCGCTTTCCAGTTTTCACTCACTGATTCCGAACGGTATTTTGAGAAGCTTTTTCATGGCTATATACTCGATAGTGTCGCCGTCGAGGTGAACGCCGCCGAAAGCAATTTTAAGGTGGTCAGAGCAGGGTTCGAACCCAGGATCTCATGAACAAGAGCCGCGCACACTAACCATTGCACCACCGACGGCCGTATTCAGTTCTTGCAAAATTTTCGTTCTCATAAGAAGTATGTATAAAAACAATAGTGGTCTTCATGAAAGCTCGAAAGAACCTCGAAAACATCGTAAACTTGCACAGCAAACGTCAAAACAAACAAATTTCGCATACAAAGCGACTTGCTTAAAAGTGGAAAGTTTTCGAGGCAAATTTGCTGCGCAAACGTGGGATGGAGAAACTTGTAAACTTTTGACATTTCGTTGTCATCTGACTAGGATGGATAAATAAGGTGATAGCACTAGAACAGTAGAAAAAGTACACATACTTAATACATGCAATTGCTACTGCTACCACCTTATGTATCCATCTTGGTCAGCTGATATGGTTTTGAGCACAACTACGCTGAGCAACTTTACATGGTGCCTCATGCAACGGTGCGAGGGAAACTTGCGCTGAGCAAAAGTTCTCGGCTTTCACGTTTGCATGAATACCGCTAATGAAAATCAATGAAACAATGAAACATATTTCGTAGGAAAAGAATTGTTTTGGACCGGAATTTTGGCATTTCGATTATTTTAACAAATAAAAGTTACACCACATGCGTTAAAAATACATATTGACACCGCTTCCATGTATTTGGTGGTCTTACTGGCCTACGATATTCCTGCGGGTTCCATTCAAGTGCCGCTCTCTCAATATTTGATGTTGGTCCCCTAAATGTACCGACTTCGGCTTAATTTTACGACCTTGGGGACACGTGCCAAAGACGATTTAGAATTAGACGACCAGAAGATGTGCGCAACTTGGCAACAACTGGTAAAAGAGAACCAAAAAGTGCTAGGTGTTCACTCAAACGCATTTCTCTCTCGCGTCATACCTTGCTAATTTCACACTTTTTGCATAGTTTATGTAATTTTACTTCAGCATGGTATAGTTATATGCAATAACACTATCAAAAACCTGCTCGTGTTTTGAAATATTCAATGAAGTGAGTAAGAGAGAGAGTAGAGAAGTACTAGGGTTTCACTCGTTTTGTTTGTTGGTATTTGAGTGAAGAGGAATTTAGGATAGATTTATTTTCTCAATATTTTTAACGTCATAGGTATTGTTGCAATTGAACATTAGCATGGGTTCATTAATACCAGATAGTGGCAATAGTATACAACGTTCAACAAAGGAACAACAACCGCGTTTCGTGTTTTTGTGGCAAAACAGTTGTGTTAAATACAATACAAATGTATAAAAAATAAAAAAAATGGCTTCCCATTACATCCCTAGAAGGAATCGGGGAGACCTTCTCACAACCAGTGAGCTGTGCGCTTTCTAGTTTTATACTCACTGATTGGGACCTACACTTTTACACCGGTTCCGAACGGTATTTTTGATAAGCATTTTCATGGCTAAATACACGATAGTGTCGCCGTAACTGTGCGAGGTGACCGCCGTCGAAAGACATTTTAAGGTGGTCAGAGCTGGGATCGAACCCAGGATCTCAAGTACAAGAGGCGCGCACACTACCCATTGAAAGTTAAAGGAAAAGTTAACTCCACAGTTCTTGTAACTCCACCTGCTGTAAGTTAATTTGCCTCATTTGTATTGACTCTCCGGAGTCATGCGGTTCGAATGGGAAACGTTAAAATCCCCAGCAATTACAATTTCGCCATTCGGACAATTTTCCAAAACTTTGGTAATCGAGTCCGAAAGGGCGTCAAAACCGTTTAACCCTTCGATAAGTGAGAGGGTCCCTGGGGACCTTTTTCATTTTCAAACTGAAATTACTCCTATTTCGGCCACGACAAGGTACCCCAAAAGTTACCCTGTATTCCAAGAATCGTAATGACAGTCGACTGCAGCGACTTATAAACAGCAAAACTGCGGTTATCGATGACATTTGGCAAATGTTGCAATATAACTTGGCAGCATCTTACACTCCGCATGATGCACACAATACATTTCGTCGAAGCCGGCTAAGTATGGTCTGAAAGTATGGTGGTTGTGCGAAGTCTTTCTATCGAAGTGAATCAAGTGCAGAACGTAGTACTTGAACTTGTGGAAAAATATTTGGATGCAGGCAGCACAATATACGCGGATAACTTCTTCACAACACTGGATTTGGCGCGTATTTTGATGAGGAGGAAGACCGCATATGTTGGAACAGTGCGCAGCAATACAACTTTTGTTCCGCGCGAATTTCAGAAGAACCCTAAGCGCCCCATCAACAGCACATTGTTCGGGTTCAACGAAGGGTACATAGCGCTATGCACCAAAAACTAAAGCAGTGAACGTGCTGTCTACACTGCACTACATTTCCGATGCCGATGAGCAAAGTGAGAAGCGGAAACCGTTTGCCATATTGAACTACAACGCCAACATATCAGGCGTTGATACAATGGAGCAGATGCTTGTCACGTACACATGCAAGCGATCGACGAAACGCTGGCCACTGGCCATGTTCTATAATATGGTGGACGTCGCTGCATTGGCTGCTTTTACAATTTATAACGAAATGAAGCCGATAAGAAGAAGTGACAGACGGCGCTCATTCTGCCATACCAAATATCGAGGAACGTGCCCTCAATAGCCGTATAACCGCATATCCAAGGATAAAATTTCAAGGATAATCATGTTGTATATTCGGAGTGGTTTGATGTCGCGAACTAGTTGGCTCTTTTGTTGATGATTGTTGTTGTTTCTATTGCATTGCTCGTTTCTAGCTCGTTTTAGCTTTGTAATTTTTCCGTTTTGCTATTTTGTGATATTGAAATGTTTTTTTTTATTTATTTTGCTTTTAAACACGGAGACACGATGGATTAATTTTGAAATTTTGGTTTAATTTAATGTAACATCGCGAACAGGACACTGGATATATCATTAAACATTGTAAATCAAATTTCGAATACTATGAGACACGGAGTTAAACAGAAACACGTCTGTACGGGACGGCTGATAAACAGAACAAAATAGTGAAATTGAGACTTTGCCGGCTCCTTAACGCGATTTTGCGCTGGGGTGTTTTTTTCCCATGATTGGAAAACAGCCGTATACCGAAACCGGGCGAGAGGCTAAATCGACTCCAGGGTTATAGACCAATATCTTAACTTTATTGTTGAACTGAATAGGTAGGGCATGCCGATCCTGATATTCAGACTCGTTCTGTATTTTCTTACGAACTTACGAATACATGTCAAAGTAGATGGCCACTTGTCAGCTTGTCTCCCGCTGGATAACGCCATACCGCAGTGATCTCTCTCTACAATAGTATGTATAGTATAGTAGTAAAGTTTGGAAAACTAATGTTCGGTATTTTAATCGCTTCAAATTTAAAAAAATTACGAATTGCTATTGCAATATCTTGTGAACTGTCGTCTCTAATAAAAGAGTATGAACTTCCCTTAAATGTGTCTCCTGAATGAATGCAATATCAATGCCATTAGCCCTCAGGATATTTATAAGGCCTAACCTTCTGCTCATCTCTCTGAGAGATCCTACATTAAGGGTAGTATTCTAAAAGTCCCGAAAGTGAACGTAAATCAACTGATGTCTATAATTTTTTAGGGTAGTATTCTAAAAGTCCCAAAAGTGAACGTTAACGCAAACACCAGCGCGAACGCCGAAGTCAAAAAATGGTAGTTTATATATCACTTCGCGCTTGCGTTTGTTTACGAAAGCTGTCACTGACATACGCGGTTTATAGAGTTGCCAAACTAAAATAAACAATTATAGATCAGAAAAAGTTATCTTGAGTGAAATGCTCAGAATGAAAAAGATTAAAAAATTTATCTCTATTTCAGTAGATCAACAGATTTTAAGATTGCTATTATTATTTATAATACTGCAAATACCAACAATATTCCCATAAAATGTGTAAAAACCTATGTTATTTTGGGGTTCAATGTCCAATAAATTTTCCCATCTATATTAAATTAGTTATCTTTTGAAAAACACGTGCCATTTGGCGGTATGTATTGATTGTAATGCATTGGTTTTTTTGTTTATTATTGTCAACATCAACTGATGTCTATGTTTAAATATAATTATAATAGTTTTGCAACACAATATTTATTTTAACGTTCCATTTCTAATTTTATTATTGTAAATAAGAATTTCAGTGCATAAACAGTAAAATTTTGAATTATTTAGTTTGAGCTCTATCCGTCGAATGCATTTCAGCCAAAATTGGCAACTATTTATAAACAATGAAATGTAAAATACTTCCATCTGCCTATCCTCGATTGACATTTTTCTTTAACCCTCCGATGAGTGACAGTTCTGAACTTCACGGCCGTGTGAAAAGGTACGGACCTTTTTTGTAAATCATGTTTTTTTAATATAAATTTTTTTTTTTGATTTTTTTTTGTTTTTATTGTTTATAACTAAATTCTACATACAAAAATAATTTTTTCAATTTTTTTAATTACTAATTACTACGGCGTACAACAATTTCAGCAACGTCCAAATTACTTGCATCTGCCATAGTTATATTTTTGTTTCTATCACACACGATTTTACTATTTGTTCTTAGAATTTTTTCTTAGAATTTTTTGTTTTTATCATCATCCCTAATGTTTAGGTCTTTGTGTTCAGAACAAGTAAATTATGTGTTGAAACAATAAAAAAATTATAATGATGCCCAAAAACATGTATTTATTAGTGAAATTCAGTACAAGGTCCATACGGACCTATTCACAATAACTCCTAAAGTAATGATCCGATCGGCTTGATTTTTTTTCCAAAAGATGCGCAACAAAATACTCTTGGAATACAGAGTAACTTTGGGGGGGGGGGTTGTAGTGGCCGGAGTAGGAGTAATTTCAGTTTGAAAAGGCAACAAGGTCCCTAGGGACCTTCTCACTCATCGGAGGGTTAAATTTGTAATTTCTTCAACTATCGCGAAGAACTGTGGTGTATTCAATTTGACAGCTGAAGTGATAAAAAACGTTGCGATGCGTTTTATAAACTACCCATTAAATAACGTAAATCAACGCAGGTAGTCACCGAACAGCTGTAACGTTTTATAAACTATCATAACGACAAAAGTTACGCGAAGTGACTGATTCACGACTTAAAGAATACCACCCTAAATTTTAACATGTTAAGATAATTACGGTTCATATTCCCGTTTAACTTCCTCAATAAGGTTTAAACATTGTTGGACTGTCTCCTCTCTTGGAAGTGTTTTGTAAAAATTAATAAAGTTTTCTACTCTATATGGCTACAAACACCGTTCGCTATCGCATCGCTTGTTATTGGTGACCGGTGTATTTCATTAGCATTATAGTGATACGAATTCACAGAATCTACAGAAACAAAACTTATTATGTTCGAAAGATAACTCACTACCCATTTTAAGAACATGGAATGAAAACCAATGTAATTTTTTTAATTAACACATGTGAAACTTTGTCAAACACTTTGGAAATATCCGTATATCGTCACCTAAAAAAGACGTAACAACATTTTCATCACTTTACAGGAGAGGCAAATGATAGTTAGATATGAAATCGGCAAATGATAGTTAGATATAAAATCAAAAACGTCATCTATTCAATCCTTCCAGTAAAATCTTTGATTTTGAACTCAGGTGTTTAAAACTTTGTGAAATCGTGTATTTTATTCAAACATATCGTAATCAATCAGAAAGAAAATTTTGGAATTTTGATGTTACGTCATTTTGAATTTTAGGTGATGATATACTGTATCAACTTGGCAGCCAAATCTGAAACTAGAAATGCAGCATTCTGAAAAAGCTAACAAATTATAGAGATTATATAGACTTAGCGGTACACTTAGTAGTACACTTTTTCAAATACTATATGTTCAAAAATTTTAGATATATTTGATAACTTAGATCTGGATCTATAATTTATAATTTTATCCCTTGCACCCGATTTGTAAATCGGTGTTATGGATGCATTTTTCCATTTATCAAGAAACAGGAATGACCAATGTATTGTTACAATGTTAAAAAAATACACTGTTTATCTTAAAGTAACGTTTCACTTAGAAATCCCAAACAATATGTAATCAGCAAATAATTGTATCATACCAAAGTCAATTGACCAATTTAGATTCACACTTACTGAATTTAATGATTGAATGACACCTGATAAACAAAATATTGGCAACACTGTTACATTAACTTCAAAAAGAAAATGTCAATAAAACTTTCTTCTTCTCGTTTTGTACTTCCTAAGACTCAAACATGTGCTTTGTTCTATCTGGGGTTTTTTATTGCAAATTAGCGAAGCGACACAAATTTCATCAACACTGCTTATTCCATTACTAATTTCCAGGAATTAGAAACTTTGCCATCGAACAACATTTAAGCGGGAAATCCCGATGAATTTCTTTTACAATTAATAAAATACCAAAAAGATTTGGGATTCTGTTTAAATTATTCTCAAAATTAAAAACATGCTGTTTATATAAAAACTAAAATTAAATTCTCTTGAATAACGTTCAAAGACATTTGTGATGTAAACTATTTGTGGATTTATATAAGTTATTATGTTTATAACGTTTATTCTTTAACTTCTTAAGACCTCTCGTATACCACGGTAGCTTGAGTATACTTGGAACACAGGGCGGAACATTATCCACACAAATGCTATAAACTGTGGAAATGAATTTGCCAAAGCAAGTGTTAAGATCACAACCCTCAAATACCTGTACCCAATTAATTTCTGCGATTAAACTGTTAATAACATCCAAATTAAATTTAGTGAAATCAAGGCTATTCACAACATTACCTTTTAATTCCAAATATATCTCCATCGGAATATGGTGCATATCTGATTTACTATATGGATTTAAACAGTTGCTGATGTCAAATTTTAAATCTTGATCAATAAAAATTAGATCTAAAATCTTTCCTAAGCGATTATTGAACCTATTAATTTGAGCCAAGTTGAGACTGAGAAAACTATCAATAACATTTATTTCCAACGAATTATTTACATTAATGCTTCAGTGAAACTCAGAATTGGGATAAAAAGTTCATGAAACTTTACTCAAATTAAAATCACCTAAGACAAGAAGTCTACTATACTTATTATTTGAGGCAATATCAATGATATTTTGTACATATATATGAAACAATAATCAAGAAATTACCATTACGGCCATCTTAAGAAATACATATTTGGTATATTAACGAATCAGCATTAGAAAGCACCCAAATTGAGAAATAAACTTTTTATTAACCTCTACCCTTAACACAATAATTTCTGGAGTAAGCCCTATCCTTACGAAAAACAATATAAGTTCCAGCATCAAAAACCTCAGCATCAGCAGAATCCGAGTTGAGCCTGGTTTCTACCAAAACAATAACATTAAAGTCAGCATGGACAGAAGCTTGATAAACACCATTCAGTTTCATTCTCATTCTTCCAATATTCTGATACTAAATTTTCAGCTTTTCAAATTTACACGTATTGACTATCAAATCTGTTTCATTTCGGCCCCCGTTTGTGGAAAAAATCTTAAAAGGTCGAACATGAACATCGGATGGCCACAATGACGGCTTGAACAGTTCATTATAATAACCAGCTGATACACCAAGTTTAAACGAAATTCTCGTTAAAGCATCTTTTTTTACAAGCACCTTTTTTACAAGTTTGCAACAGTTTAATTGATTTTTAGTTACATTAGCATACTTTTTCACATAATTTAGAATTTGATCAGTGGTGAGGGAAGGCTTAAATGAAGTGAACCCATTTTTTATTCGCTCTCACATCCAGCTCAATATGGGTATTGGCACCAAAAACAACACGATGGCCTTTTCTTTTTCTAATTACTTGACTCCATGGCAAATTGTTGGCTGGGATATCGTCCTCTGCTTAGCAGCGTAATTACGAGATATTGGCACAGAGGAGTTACTATAAGTCTGTTCGCGTACTGGATAATTTGTACAAATTATTACTATTTCTTGTTCGTTTACACCAAAAAGCCAGTAACGAGAGAGCAAGAGAGAGATTATTTTGACAGTTCGATAATAGAGAACTTGCAAGTTTTTACTGGAGAAATTTTTGCCAGTAAGAATTTGCAAGTAATAACATATGTTTTAAAACATATGTTTTATGTAAATAAACAAAATTAGGAAGTAAAAAGAATATAAAATAATAAATTAATCATTGAAATATTATTTTTTAAGAGAAAATATGATTTTTGAATGCTCTGTTATTATCTTTAAGTATTTCTGTTAAAAAAGAAGACAGTTTTGGTGATTTGTAATGTTTTGATCGAACTGCGTTTGCTGGTTCTTACAATGTTTACATTGCAAATCAGCTGTTTTCATACAAAGTTCTTATTTCTTGCAAGTTTTTACTGGATGTCGTTCGCGTACTTTTTGTGATATTTTTTACTCATTCTTACTCTCCGAAAACTAGTTACCATGATAGAATGAGAAGGTAAACTCGGTAGACAGCTGTTTTCAATTTTTTCTCGTTGTTTAGTTGGCCACTTCTGTCAGATTCGAAGGTTTTGTTTCTGTTAACATTTATTTGTTGGTATATGTATGTATTTACTTTTACACGAGGAGAGCCTAAACAAAAACAAAATGCCTGTTGTTGTTGCCCACAATTGTTGTTGTATCTACTGCGACTACTTGGTATTTTTACTATGCTAGTTACTTGATAATTTTTACTGGAAAAGTACTCGAACAAAGCTTATGTGTATCAATTACTCTCTGAGAGCATTTCACACTGCTAATATTCACGTTATTAGGTCTGTTTGAGAACTTTTCCAGTAAAAAATATCAAGTAACTTTTACTGGGAGAGTAAGGCTGATTTTACTCTCTAAGTAAAAAATATCGCAAAAAGTAAACGAACGACATCCAGTAAAAAGTATCAAGTAATCAACATTTGTTTGTAAACAGCTGATTCATGTTTTCTTTTTTGCTTTTCGTTTCATTGTTTTCCCTATGTTCAGAGTAATTTGTTGACTTGTTAACACTGCACTTTGTTGGGAATCTAGTTTATTAACAAATTCTATTAAAATGTTCCAACAAATGTATTTTCTTACTTACCTCTGCCATTGTTAAATTTCTTCTTTGTTTTCAAAGTTTTGTTTATTTAAATAAAACAGCTGTTTAAAAACATATGTTCGTACTTGATAATTCTTACTGGCAAAAATTTCTCCAGTAAAAACTTGCAAGTTCTCTATCATTCAACTGTCAAAAATATTCACTCTCTGGCTCTCTCGTTGTTGATTTTATCGAGTAAACGAACACTATCAAGTAAGAAATGTGATAAATTGTACAAATTATCACGTTCTCAAACAGACCTATTGTTTACTTTAATATCAATTAGTATCAATTACGTTTCTTTACTTTTGGGTAAAGTTCGGGTAAAAGCAAAATTCTCTCCCAAATACTCAATATTACCCAAAAGTAAAGAAACGCAAAAAACCACTTTTCTAGCCCGAAAACAAATGTCAAAACACAAAACATACGCTTGACAACAAATCTTGCATATCATGTTAATTTTCACTCAAGATGGATTCATAGATGGTGAACGCATAAGCACAGCTGATTTGCTTTGTTTACATTGCAAACCACTTCCGAACTGTCAAGTTCACATGTATCTTGTTTTTGTATACGAAATTCGTTTTAGGACTTTTTAAGACGTTTGAGCCATGTCCGTCTGTCTGTCTGGCCGGCTGGCTGGCTGGCCAACACGATAACTGCCGTAAATCTTTAGAGATCACAATGAAATTGCGACCACGCTCCTTCTGGTTCCTCCCATACAAATCGACACATTTAGCACAAAATAATATTTCTTTCGAACCTTTCTTCTGGTAGATTTGATTAGGTTCAACTCTCATACCGGTTAATAATCTGTAAATGCCTAGTTAAATCGCGTGAAACACTTCCGACATTAATGAAATTAGGTATAACGCTTCACGTTATCAAACGCCAATCACCAATTAAAACAAGGGTGATTTTGCCACGCCCATTGTGATACCTTCCATAGAAAAGTTGTTTGGCCGTGTGGTTGTTCGGCAAAACCGAACCAATCTCTATGAAAGTTTGTACTAGTCAATATTTAGACAAATGAAACTCTCCTATAGAAAATGAGCTGTTTTTCCACGCCCATTCTGGTACCTCCCATATAAAAGTTGGGCGGATGACCGTTTGATCGACACGATAACTCTCGTAAACTACAACCGATCTTAATAAAATTCGGTACCATGCAATATTTTGCTAAAAGCTACTGTGTAATTAATAACTGACTATGGTGCTACGCCCAGTTTCGTACCTCCCATAGAAAAGTTGGGCGTATTTGCAGTTTGCCGACTCGATATCTCCAATATATCATAAGCTATCTTAATAAAATTTGGTATTGATCAAAATTTTTTGTAAATGTTCGGAGGGAAACTAACTAATTTGGGTGTTCAATAATATTTAGCGCAATGTCAATCTGCAATTGAATATGGTCACTTTTGAGTATGGGCGTTTTTATTATTTAACAGAACTCCCACGCAATGGATGACTTAGGGTGAGGGTATGATTAAGTCGGTTCACCCGACTGAAACTTATGTACTGGTTTTTTCTCAAATAATGCAGATGTTTTGACGTAGAATACGTCTTACCTTACGGTATGAGGAGTTATGTCAGGTTTTTATTGTTGTAATCTTTATTTCATTGAATTTGAGGAAGCGGCTAGATGAATTTTTTTAAAATTTTTTTGTAGGTAAATGAAGATGTTATCTTTCGTTTGATATACATTTCATATGGGTTGATATATTTCTAGTATTTTAATTTCTCAAATGAAAATTGTTTAAACACATACACTCAAACATATGTGTGGTGTTTGGTTGAGTGTTTTTGGTTGCTCAACATTGCTTAGGAACATGTATCTAGTAAAAAGTGAAACGAACAGCAAGCTAATGTTGCTTGGCAACATGTATCTAGTAAAAAGTGAAACAAACAGTAAGCTAACGTAATAAAGCTTTTTTGCGAAAGCTTCAATAAAGCTGTTGTAACATTAATTTTGAATTGTAAAGCGTAAAGCTTTCACACAACGCTCGAATGCTAATGCGAAGACTCGATAAGGTAAACCTTTTTTAATACTAGGGCGGCCCTCTCAACATTCGCAGAACTTATTTCAATAAAAATATTAATTAAAATACATAAATTAAATTAAGTTTAAAAAAATTGAACATAATATTTTTTTTTAAACGGACTTGAATCAAATGCCGTTGGTAAATATAAAAATTACAGCAGACTGTTGTCCGAGGCCTTCGGCCACGGACTGTCCCTGCAGGCTGTGTCAGAGACACGGCCATTAAGTTTAACGTAGAATACGCCATCCGATAAGACAGAAAACATATATAACAATAAATGATAAATAATATAAGCAAATGAATTTATTGTTATATATGTTTTCTGTCTTATCGGATGGCGTATTCTACGTTAAACTTAATGGCCGTGTCTCTGACACAGCCTGCAGGGACAGGCCTCGGACAACTGTCTGCTGTAATTTTTTTTATGTTGACGTTTCGAACAGCTGATTGTTTGGCACTTTGCCCAAACTTACCCGAAGAAAATGTCTGGGTACAAGTCCAATTAGTCTTGACGGTAAGCGATCAGCTATTTGAGTTGGGGTTGCAATTTGCATGTGTTAGAGAGAGACAACTAAAATTTCATCTGCAGGTTGCAGAATCAACCATCAGCCGTCAAGACCGATCAGCTGTTATTGTTATTGCTTTTACTTCGACATTTTGTAAGCGACAATACACAATTACACGGCAACCACAATTTTGTTTTTATTTTTAATTTTTTTATTTGACACAATCACTTTTTAACACAAAACTCATGCATGCAAACTATATTTTGTTCAAATGCTCTTCGATCGGTTGTTTTTTGTTTTGTCTTTTATCCGTCATAACTAACCGCGCAATATTAAGTAGAACGTCAACCGTCAAGACTAATTGGACCTTAAGTTCGATAAAAAGAGAAACGCATTTTGACGTTAAGAGAAACAAAAAATCGCTCTCATTTGCCCAATTTGTGAGTAAAGAAACGCGTTTGGGTAAGTTTGGGTTCCCGCGGTAAGAAAGAAACAAACCTATTATAATCATCAACGGCACCGCGATAATCAACAAGAGTATCGTCATTGGTATCATTTGTAACAGCACACATATTGGTACTACTAATATCATCGTCATTGCAATTAGAACCAACAACATTTTCAGCGCTATTCGATGAAGCGATCATAAGATGAGATGTCTTGCGAGATGAAATATGCAGACCTTGGTGAAATTTAGAAAGAAAATGGAAAGCAATAATATGTAGTGGCATTCAGCAAATTCTGGTGAACCGACAACGTCATAATTGGACAATTGTGGCAGTATATATCGTCAGCTAATATGCAAAAGAGCGTAACTACAATTTTCATTTTGTTCAAAGGAGTTGAAAAAGAACTTATAAAAATATACAAAAAATTCAGTTTGCCAGTATATTTTCGAATCTTACTGAAGGTAAGACTTTACTTTAGAAAAGATTTGAAAACTTGAATTGAAAAATTAATTCCTCACCCTTTTATGGGGATTGTTTATTTTCTTGGAAATATAAATTAAAATTGTAGTTACGTGGTTTTGCATTTCTGCTAACGATATTTAACGTAACTACAAGCCAAAATGTGTGTAACAAATCATAAAACTAACGGGTCCGCCAAATAACTTTTTTTTTTTTTTGAAAATGCTATAAAAAAAAAACTACTGAATATTTTCTCAAATTTCTTTTTTTATTTGAAAGTACAATCCTTCCGGTTAATAATGGAAAATAATTTCATTCAAATGGCTGCCTCGGCTGGCCATGCAGTAGCCTACACGATCGGTGCAATTTTTAAGCACATTATCGATTGCGTGTAGCTGTATTTCACCAATGGTTTCAAGAATATTATCATTTAAAGCGTCAATTGTCTCTGGCTTGGCCGCGTAACACTTATCTTTGAGGGCACCCCACAAATAATAGTCCAACGGTGTCAAATCGCAGCTCCGAGGTGACCAAACGACATCAGCGCTGCGGCTGATAATGCGATCTTCAAAAACAGGGCGCAAAACATCGAGTGTAGCTTCGGCTGTGTGGCACGTAGCGCCGTCCTGTTGAAACCAAATGTTGCCAATATCCTACTCTTCAATTTTTGTGAACAAAAATTCGTTCAACATGGCCCGATAACGATTGCCATTGACTGTAACGGCCACTCCTTGCTCATTTTCGAAGAAAAATGACCCAATTATGCCTCTGGACCAAAATCCGCACCAAACAGTGACTCGTTTTGGGTGCATCGGCTTTTCAATGTATGCATGCGGGTTTTCTGTGCCCCAAATGCGGCAATTTTGCTTGTTTACATAACCGCCAAGATCAAACTGAGCTTCATCTGAAAAGATGATTTTTTTTGGCAAAATTTTCAAAGTAATGTCGCAATATTTCCCAGCGTTGTTCAAGCGTATACACAACCATATTCTTTCAGCGGAAGAATAAAACTAATTATCTGTCAAATCAGACATGAGCTAAGTATTACCATTAACGAAATAACCACTAGTTGAAAAAAAAACGTTAGATGGCGGACCCTTTATATCAGCTGTTTCTTTGCAATGTGAGTCCAAGTCGGCTTCATCGTCTTCGTCCGTCACTTTCAGAATAGCCTGCTGAATTAATCTTTTAAGCTTACGCTTGCTCCCAGCTGTTCTCAAACCTCGAAGTTCTGAGGCGACAAAGTCTCCAAATATTTGGTATTCATCAGCCGGTTATTATTTGAATAGCTTTATCCAGTTCGACGTCATGTTCGTATTTTTCAGATTTGTTTTTTTTGTCGTTTCGGTGGTACTGATTGGACTTTTTCTGACTGATCGGAGATATTTCCATCGTTGCCCAATGTTATTGAAAGCTCCTTAAAAGAAATTAAGATAACAAAATCATTTATTAAAAATTAAACCTTTTTCAGGTTCAATAAACGGAAGAATATTGGCTTCAATATTCAAACGTATTTCATAACAAATGGAATTTTCCAAATTGCCTAGCTGCTATGGATGGGAAACATGTGGTGATACAGGCACCAAAGAAAGAAGGCAGTGTTTACTTCAATTATAAAGGCACATATAGCATTGTACTGTTGGCGCTGATTGGACCTAATTATGAGATAATTTACTTTGATGTGGGGTGTAATGGTAGAATTTCAGACGGGGGAGTATATAACAATTGTGAATTATCGAAATGCCTTGAACAAAATACATTGCATTTGCCATCTCCACGGCCACTACCTGGTAGAACTATTCCAACTCCATACGTTATTGTTGCAGATGACGCATTTGCTCTTAAGAAGTACATTATGAAGCCATTCCCTTTCAAGAGCCAGCCAGTGCAAAATCGTGTTTTTAATTATCGGCTTTCTAGGGCCAGAAATGTTGTTGAAAATTTTTTTGGACAAATTGCAGTTCGTTTTGGAATTTTACATAAGCCCATTCTTTTAAGTCCAGAAAAAACAAAAAAAAATTGTTAAGGCCATTTGCGCTCTGCATAACTGTCTGTTAAGTCGCAATTCTCAATATGCGTCGTCTATGACATCTGATTCTCTTGTATCCGATAATAAAGGAGAAGGGATACCAGGAAGGAACATGTTACCACTTGAACCACACAATTCACGCAGTCAACAGGAAAAACCGAAAAATGTTCGTAACGAATTTGCTGAATATTTTATTACACCAGAAGGAGAAGTGGAGTGGCAATATAGGCATATGTATATAATAAGTATGTACAAATGAATATATATATTGTTAATATAATGGAATATATAATGAAATAAAAATTAAAACGGTTAAATATAAGATGTATTTTGTTATTCTTACCAAATTATCCTCAGTTTCTTTGGGTGGTAATACATCGTCAGTACTTTGGCCACTTTTTTTCCTTTCTCTGTTTATTTCTTGACCAAACTGCGTTCGGAGGTTGTGCAGTTTCCTTTTGACCTCTTCTTCGGGCACGTCTATATCATTGGATATTGCCTTTAAAGCCTTTTGTCTTTTAATTTTATTTTTGTAGTCTTTGGAGGACGTGTCCCATAATTCTGGGTAACTGTCTTGTTTTTCATTCAACAAATGCGTTTTTCCACTATTCCAAACGAATTTATTTTCTTCCATTTTTATAAATTTCGAAGAGAATTAAAAAAAAAACGCAAACCAAAACGGAAAGCCAAACAGAATAACACAAACCGTTTACCCAACGTATACCCGACTTCTGCAAGTTTTGAAAACACTTTCAGTTCACAGCAAGTCGTCCAAGTTACTTCCAGCAAGCAACAAACACGTGTTTTAACATACTTGCTTCAAATAACTTCTGCAAGCCGTAACTTCTGGAAGTCGACTTCGTAGGACGTGTTTACACGACAAAAACTTCTGGAAGTCACTTCTGGAAGCAACTTTCGCAAGAAAACTTGCTAGTGGACACACGGCTTGATAACTTGTAACAATAGATACGTTACTGGCTTTTTGGTGTAAACAGACAACATCCAGTAACAATTTGTAAAAATTATTACAAATTATCAGTACGCAGACAGACTTATTGACATAGCAGCAATCAAATCATTTGGTGCTTTAACAAAATTGTTGCAGTTAAAAACAATGTTTTTGGATTTTTTCAATAATTTATATTCAGCATCATTATCAACCCCGTCACAGAAATTATGAAACTGTGCATAGCAAATTTTGAATTTAACAAAATAATTCCCGATAAACTCTTTAAAAAAAATTGAGCACACAGTACATTGGACATTGTTTACGTCTTGATCGGTGGAGAGAACAAACTGAATACTTTGCTTCTTTCCACCCAATATTTCAGTTCCGACGCATTTTATGAGTACATTGTCCAGTTTATTAAATGTTTTTTCTGTAAGTTGTAAGTCAAAAATACTCCTTTATGATCAACTCTCAGCTCCAGGGGTTTCTAAGAATGATCTTATCTTTTTGACCTATGAAATCCATGTAAAGCAAGATAATAATTCTACGATAACATTTTGTAACTTTAAGAACATCGATTGGTGTTTGCTGAATCAACAAATTGACGAAGCGTTAACTATCAGTTGGAATACATTCAAATCGATATATGTAAGTGCAACATACAATAACCGTGTACCTGAGAAAATCAAATTCATTAGAAATAAGCAGCAACTATGATTTAATTCCGACATACCGTATATTTAATTGACGCACGTAATTATCAGGCCTGTTCCGATATCACGACGATTTTAAACCACGAGCGAGTTTTAGATCACGCCGGTGATTTGTAGGTGTTCTGAAATCCATGATTTTATATTTTTCGGTCTTATTTTATGTTTTCGAAATCACCAAGCGAACAGCTGAAATCACCAAGCGAACAGCTGAACAGTTGTTTGCTTTGCTTTGCTTCTCATTTCCTTTGCTTCCCAACAAATGTTTGTGGTCATATCAAGGCTGCTTAAGAAGGTTGTGGTATAAGAACAGCTGATTTGTTTATTTTCATGCTGTGGTGCCAAAGTGGTGCACACTAGCTGTCAAATGCTGTTTACCTTTCTTTTGTGTCCGTTGTTCGTAGTACGTTGATATTGATATAAACTACACACCTAACAAAAGAGAATGCTGGTTGTTGTTGCCTTGTTGTAATTTTTGTAGTATTACTTCTACCTTTTCAAGCTGCCTTGGGTCATATTTGATAAAAATTTGTGAAAGATATTGGAAAAATTTGAAATGCCTGGAGCTTTATTGTTGAGTTTTCTTAATTTAAAATATTTTCATTCATATTTTTATTCTCGAAAAGTAAAGCACGGGACAGCAGAAAGGTACAGAAAATCACGAAAAGCAGAAGAGTAATGATGATGTGAATCAAAATAAACATAATTTTTAGAAATTTTTTCTATTAAAATAAATTATTTTAATAACAAAAAAGAAAAAAACATTTAAATTTATAATAATTTATTAAAACATTTACAATAAATTTTTTGCATAAAACAAGCAAGTGATCTGTGTTCACCGTCATTTTCCTGCGCGATTTTATATCACGTGATTTGCAAATCGTTGCTTGCAGTGATTCCAGTGATTTAAAACCATATCGACGTGAAGTGATACCAGAACAGGCCTGTATGAGTGCAAGGGGTGGAAATGTTTTCGAAAACAATCTATCTAAAATTATAAATACTGCTAAGCTAACGTATTTTCGAAATAAATTTAAAACTGCGGTCGACAATAAAAGAGATGCACAGCATTGGTATCGGAGATAAGATAAAAGCTGTAACAACAGACCCGTTTCCTCATCTGAGAATTTTTATGAAAATATGTGTATTGTACCTGTCGAAAACGTGTTTTCATTCCAATGTGTAGATGCCGCTGAAGTCCTCCAGAGGTTTTTATCCATCAAATCGGAGCAGTTGGCACAGATGAAATGAAGCCTTCATTTAACGATATTAACAGAATTATTATACATAAAAACTGATATGAAGATAAGAATGATATGAATGGAATAGGATTGATAAAACACGAACAAATGAAGCAGCAACAGATGCAGCAGGATAGATAAAGCAGGGACTGATGAAGTATGTGGAGCAGGAACAGATGAAGCAAGAACAGATGACACAGGAACAGATAAAGCAGGAACAGATGAAGAAGGACGGGTGAAGCAGGAACAGATGAAGGTGGAATAGATAAAGCAAGAACAAATGAAGCAGAAACTGAGGATGCAGGAGAAGCAGGAACAGGTGAAGCAAGAACAGATGACACAGGAACAGATAAAGAAGGAACAGATGGAGCAGGAATAGATGAAACAAGAACAGATGCAGCAGGAAGCGAATGAAGCAGGAACTGATGATTTAGGTGGTGCTGGAACAGACGAAGCAAGAACAGATGATACAGGAACATATACAGCAGGAACAGATGGAGCAGTAACAGATGTAGCAGGACAGATGAGGTAGGAACGGATGAAGTAGGTACAGATGAAGCGAGAACAGATGAGACAGAAACAAAATAAACAGGAACAGATGAATAAGGAAGAAGAAGCAGGATCTGTTGAAAAAGGTGAACCAGGTACAGATAAAGTGAGAACAAGTGTAACAAGAACAGATAAAGTAGGAATAGATACAGCAGGATGAGAATGAAGCATGACCAGATGAAGCAGGACATATGAAACAGGAAATTTAGTTCGGTGAAAAGGAACCAAAATTCATTCACATGATTTCTCGAATGAGATCTTAAATCTGGCAATTCTAAGTATTATCATAGATGAATGGAACTAGATGGTGGAACTCATTAAAAGTATTGCAAAGAGTAAAAACTGGTTTAAAGGATTCGTAGTTATGTTTGAACGCGGGTAGGAAAAATTGAACATATTGTCTAGAAGCCCTAAAAGGAATATTAAAATTCAGTGAAGAGACAAATATGCTGAATTAATTTCTCCATTGATTAGTTGATTAGACGCTCTAAAGTAGGTAAATCAATGAGCTGTAATCTATGTATGTATATAGGGAGGTAGGTTCGAAGATGAACTCCAACTAAGATTGCGTAAAGCAAAAAGTAAGAACTGCTTCTGAACAGATTCGATTCTATCAATATGACACCTATAACGTGGAAGCCAAAATATTGAACCGTAGTCAACAATCAGCTTTGACAAATAAGGATCATCAAATCCCCTGGACCAACGTTTTATAAATCCTAACAAACAAGATGGCCTACTTATGCAAGATCAATATGTGACGAAAAAGTAAGTATTCAAATAAATTGTATTATACATAATGCTCCCTTGTCAATCACAGTAATATTTTGTTAGGTGTAAGAATGTATCAAAACTTGAAAATTTACACATTAAAACCAACCCTATAATATATGACATTAGTCTTGTTGTGTTTGGTTTTACAAATAAATAAATAAATGAAATGAAGTCACAACAGAGAAGGAAAAGTTATGGTATGGGGTGACATGTCCTACTACGGCACCGTCGAACCGAAAAAATGACTGGTGCATCGTACAAGAGCATCTTAGATGACGCTTTCTGCAATTTAGTTTAGTAGATTGAAAAGAGGGGTGCGGTGTAGAATGTTCAAAAGGAACACTCTAAACCTTCCCATGTCAGTAAGACATACACTTAAGCCGCTGATTCAACCTGTTGTGCGCTCTAAGTTTACCCTACTAATTTACCATATCCCTTATAGGAATTCGGTGCTATTCACGAAATTCCTTAAATTGTTCCAGTCCATACCCACAAGTTTGTTCACGTCCGGTATCGTACTATCCAAAAGATATCTGGATCTAGTTTGTGTGAAGGCCGGGTAGTGGCATAAGAAATGCTCCATCGTCCTCCATGCATGCCCTGCACTCACTATTCGCCACTAGTCCAATACGGTACAGGTGGGCCCGTAATCCCGAATGCCCCGTTAAGACTCCTATCATCTTGCTCATTTCAGATTTTCCCAGTTTCAGCAACCTTTTGTCCTCAATCCATCTGGGTCTCCCAATAGGATCTTTGTCATCCTGCGTACTGTTCCACTGGGCTATATGTGCCGACTCTGCCCATTTACTCAACTGAGCGTTCGTCACCCCAAAGGGTTTCGCTCCATCTAGGCTCACCGTTTGGAGTTTCCTGGCTTTCGTTGCCAGGAGGTTCGCTCTCGCGTTGCCAAATACTCCGCTGTGCCCCGGCATCAAGATGATGTTGAGTCTGCCGTGCATAGAATAAACGTTTATCACCTTCTTACAGTCAAGGACCGTTCTAGATTTGACATTTTCCGATGATATTGCCTTGATTGCCATTTGGCTATCCGTGAAGATATTTACCTCGGCTAGGATTGTATTATCGTCGAGCCATTTGATACACTCTGTAATCGCCCGAACTCCCGCCTGAAAGTTTGTATTGTGATCCGGGAGGCGTAGATGGGATTCGGTTGCTGGATTTTCAATGAAGAATCCTAGAACCGTTCTTTCTCCTAGCTTTGAGCCATCCGTGAAGCAGCAAGTCCCATTTGGCATTTGTGCCAGGGTCCCATTCTGCCAGGCGTCTCTAGTTGACGTTAAGGTCACGCAATTCGCCTTAACCCTTATCTCACGTATTCGGTCAGATTCACTCGTATCTTGCGTGCACCCGACTAAGGCCCCAATTATGCGTTGGTGATTTGACGTAAGATCCCTGTTGATCAATTCAGTTGTTGCCTGTAGGCCTTTTGCCGCAAGGGCGGCCTCGTATTTGACTCTAATCTCGATTGGCTGGATACATAAAATAGTCTCCATGGCTCTTGTCGAGGTTGTCCTTATTGCACCGCTAATACCAATGCAGCATTTTCTCTGAACCCTCTGCAGTATTGCGATGTTACATTTTCTCTCAACTGCCGTCCACCATACTACAGAAGCAAATGTTAGTACGGGCCTGATTACGCTTCTGTGGAGCCAGTGTGTTATATTCGGTTTGAGGCCCCATTTGGATCATAGCGACCAGCATCTGTAGGCCTTATTGGCCCTTTCCTCTATGTGGTGCTTCCAATTCAGTTTCCGATCTAAGATTACTTCTACGTATTTAAGCTTATCGGATATTCTAATCGTCTTTCCCAGGAATCGTGGTTTACATTTAGGCCCCTTGGCGGTGCCGTCATGCGCTATACTCAGTGCCCTTTCGGCCTCTCTGCATAATTGATTAGGATTCTTTCCCTTAAGCAGTATTATAACGTCATCTGCGTAGCAGATTGGTTTAAGTTGTTCTTCGATAAGTTTCCTTAGGAGACTGTGTATTGTGAGGACCCATAAGAGTGGTGATATAATCCCTCCCTGTGGAGTTCCACGTTGTACCCTGTCTGTAATATTTACATCATGGGAACCACAGTTTATCCATCTATTCCTTAGCATATGGTTGATCCAGTCTTTTAATGCCCGGTCCACCATAAACTGGTCTAAGGATTGGATGAGTGTTTCGGTCCGGACATTATTGAACGCTCCCTCAATATCTATGCATATAGCGAGTGTATATAGTTTGTCATTGAGATATTGCTCTATGTAGTAGGTTACCTCATGAAGGGCGGTATCCACTGATCTGCCTTTGACATAGGCGTATTGCCTAAAGCTGAAGTTTTCTACAATTTAGTTTTCAGTTTGGACCCATAGCATGGACTTACAAACAAGATAATGCTTCAATACATACTGCTCGAGATGTAAAACATTGGATTCATAAACAAAATGTGTAAATTTTGCATTGGGCCCCATATTCACCCGATCTAAAAATGTAATTACTTATTTAAGTGATTCACAGTGTATAACTAAATTCCTCACCGCTGAGACTAGAATAATTTTACCTACATACGTATGTAAATGCAGTCGTACTCTTTTTAATTATCATAGAATAAGATGATGATACTAAATAATACACAGGCCTTTATACGTACATACATACAAATGTGTAAATCAATAGTGAGGCTATTATCGCTCTATGCTTATCCGATGTTTAAAGTGTTAGTAGAAGCCAACGCTTTTCCAGCTTTCATTTTCAAAAACATATAAATACAAAGTTTTTATTTACAAATATCAGTGGGATTTAAAATTTTGTTTAGGTATCATCATTTGACATGAAGTTCGGTGATATATTCATGCTGGTGTGTTGTCTCATAAGGGGGTCGTGGGAAGATACTCAGTATGCCAGGGTTGCGCAACAAACCTTCAGGTCATCATTCCGACCTGGAATTTCTTTCTGGAATTTTGATGAAGATTTTCTTATTACGAATTGGCGTCGTAAATGTGCCAAATACAATGTCGGCAATACTGTGAGAAGTTTTATATCCGGCGGTTTACTGGCTGACATGGATAAGTTCCCTTATTTAGTGGGCTTAGTAATGCTGGCTCCTCCTAGGTTCTTTCAATGTGGTGGTTCATTGATTTCCCAGAAATTTGTACTAACAGCTGCCCACTGTTTGATACGGTAATTATGTACAGTTCACATACGTTGCGATACGTTTTAATTTCTTATAATTCGACTTTAGTTCAACTACAGGCCAAGTGTATGTAGGTTCGTACTTGTACGCCAATGCTGCAGAATCTTCTTTTGTATACAATGTATCAATAAACGATTTTATCATAAATGAAAATTATGAAGACAGATATGGTTTCCAGGATGACATTGCATTGATACAGTTGCCCATGCCAATTACTTTGTCTGACAAAGTAAAACTAATACCGTTGGCTTCCAGTTTTATGACTCAATCTTTTCTCCTAGGCGAAATTGTAACTGCATCCGGCTGGGGACGCATTGCTGATAATAATACCAAATTTAATAATCGACTGTATTATGTCACCGCCCCCGTTATCTCTCATGAAAAATGCAAGTGCTTTTACTTACCAGGACTAGTGAATAGTCGTTCGCATCTGTGTGCTGATGGGTCGGGAGGGCGTGGTGGTTGCGATGGGGATTCAGGAGGACCCTTGACATTTCATTATAAGGACCAAGAGTATCTAGTGGGTATAACGTCATTCGGCAGTGCGGGTGGATGTGAAATTGGTCACCCAACTGTCTACACTAGAGTAACTAACTACTTGGCATGGATTTCCGAAAAGACCGGCATTAAAGTATGAAATATTACATTTTATTTTTAATAAACTTCTATCTAAATTCTTACAAAGAATATTTTATAACTGTTTGCTCGCTCAACTACATAAATACTACTGCAACAATATTAATCCACGTTTGATTAAAGCGTTGGTTTTATGTCTAACTGAAGAAGTAGACCGAATCCAAGACACGGCGTAAATCGAAATCACCTTTCTGTGGCATCTGGCAGATAACACGATTTAGACGACGTTTGGAAGCAGCCTCGGCAGAATCATCACGCGAAAATTCACTAAAATTAATTTAAAAAACGGTGATTAAAAATTTTCTATATTTTTCAAAATGTTTGGTGGGAAAAGAACAGCAGAATTTTGCAATACAAGTTAATTAGTTTGAAAAGAGGAGTGCGATGCAAAGTGTTAAAAAGCACTCTGATCCTTTCCATGTCCGTAGACATACACTTAAGCCGCCGATTCGACCTGTTGTGCGCTCTACAAGTTAAATTGTTTAAGTAGTATTACATTTTTATTTGTAATCCAGGTTTTTAGCAAGGCCGTATTGAATGTAAATGAAGTATATTGAAAACATAACGTCCTGTAAAAATTGTATAGAATTTGGAACCATTTGGAACGAAGTGGCCAAAAAGCTCTGAATAATAATTTAAACAAATATTATAATGTCGGCATAATTTCATAAAAAAAATGTTTTCCTCTGTTTGGCTGCAAACTGTGACAAACAAGCCAAGCAATTCTGTGATATGTTAGCAATAATCTGCTTTTTTAACCTTCAGTTGGGTAAATGGGCGGAATCGGCACACATCATAGCCCAGTAAGCAGGGTGACAAAGATCCTATGGGGAGACTCAGATGGATCGAGGACAAAAGGTTTGCTGAAACTGGAAAAATCTGAAATGAGCAAGATGATGGGAGTCTTAACGGGACATTCGGGATTACAGGTCCACCTGTACCGTATTGGACTAATGACGAATAGTGAGGACGCTGGAACGATGAAATATTTCCTATGCCACTGCGCGGCCTTCACGCAAGCTAGATCCAGGTAGAATTCCTATGAGAGTATACTGACTTAGTAGGGTAAATTGAGAGCCCACAACAGGTCGAATCAGCGGAAAGTGTATGTCTACTGACATGGGAAGGATTAGAGTGTTTTACTTTTTTAACACTCCGCATCACACCTCTGTTTTCAAACTAACTCTTCACACAGCCCAATTTGAGATTAAATTGCCATTTCAGGTAGTTGGAGTTATTTTATACATTAAAGCGAACTACAGGATTGTCATTCATGAGCATGAACATCAGCTATCGTTCATGTTTAATGTCGGTTTACCGCCCATCTTGATACCAAATAAGAATGTATCTTCAAATTGTTTGGTAATATTTTTTTCAAATTCATCAGTCAGATAAAAAGTTATCGACAAAGCTCATACTCATGAATGGCAAGTCTGTGGTTCGCTTAAATTTGTGTACTCGACACAACCATGTATCTCGATTTATTACATTTACTTACCTTTCTTTAAAACTGTATGTTTGTCTGAGAAATTCTGACAAATCTTCTAATATGGGTTGAGAATGAAGTGCTACGAACTGTTCTCTACAGATTCGATTTAATTCAGGTACTGTACAAGCATGAGTCCAAAAACAGTCATGCACAGACACAAATGTTAGACCCGCACGTTCACAATGCAACGAAGTCAGCATCATATGCGAAGAGTCCAATGAGTGAATAAAATTTGGTGGAAAAGCATTTTTCTGCTTCATCACATTTGGTTTTTCGTACATATCAGTAGGCAGGTTCTCGGACATTTTTCCATTTGTTTTTATGTTATGCTTGAATTCATGTCGATTATAAGGTTGTACTACTGGCAACCCTAATGGGGTAACCCATTCAACATTCTTACCGCATGTGCCGGCTATCAGACGGGCACATTCCGTGAACCAATCTTGTATTTCACGCGTTGATGTGAACATTTCACGTAAACTTTCGAATGTCTTGGTAGTCAAGTAGCTGGAAGCAGACCATACCAAATCTTTTGGGAAATCATCGATATCTTTCAATTGTCTGGCAATTTGTAAGCGTGCTCCGTATTTTGTTACGCCATACACTGTAGTCATTACTGTTTGCTTTATTACCTTGCGTCTGATAAAACCTTTTAGTGCATCAGCTACGTGGAGACCATTCTTGGCATCTCGGCTACGAGATTTTTCTACTAACGCCGCCACAGCACTGTATACATCTTGTGGTATAGACGATGGAGTCAAATTTACACTGAAAGCACCTGCATCGTCACGGCCCAGGGCAGCATAATGTTGCAAACCATTGCAAGAACCATCTTGGTGGATGGGGAAGTGACTTAAATACTCTTCGGTATTGGCCGATCTTTGCACTTTGGCAATTTCTATACAACAAGCTAACGTTTGCCAAGGTTCATCGGATTTGGTCCACCATTTTCGTCCGGTAAGTGGATTGTCGGCTGAATCTAAAATGTCGGGTAAAACTTTTTCCGCGTAATATAATCGTTTTTGGATAGAATCGCGCTTCATAAGTCCTGTGAGATTAATACAATGCAACTTTAACCAACTTAAACCATGAACACCCAAAGGTTGGGGCTGGTCGAAAATAAGTATAGAGCGGGCTAAATCAGAACCTAAGTGATTAAGATGAGGTGGCACTGGATAAACACGTCCCCGGAAATCCATATTGTGTGGTAGCCAAAAAACTTTATCGCGATACTAAAAAAAAACGACACAAGTTTAATGCCATACAATACTATCGGTTTGTCATGGGACGCTTACATGGTTAGCCAATGATATTCGATATAAAGTATCGCACCACAAACTGTACATTTCCGCTTGTTTGCGTCTATGCCCCATTTTTTCTCTAAATAATTTTGCACGTTCTCTATTTGAAATGGAAGAATCTTTTTCGGGTAAAGATGGGAGGGGAGGCAAAGAACTAGGAGGTTGAGGAACATCGATCTTTTTATCGCCGCCATTTTGAAACACATGAATTATGACGTCTAAAACCTTTGAAATGAAAATATATGTAAATCTTATGTAAATATATTGTTTCAAACAAATATGAAAAACTATATCTTCCTACGTCTGTATTAACACGCCATGGTATGTTAGCCAATTGGTTGAGGGAATCTAAGGCAGGGTAGATATTTTGTGGATGTACGGAATTAATACGATCCCATTGTTGAATGGCCTGGAATAACAATCAAAAGTGAAGAAATTCGATTTTTATGATTAACCACTGAAGCTTACTTGCTGCGGCAGTCGTATCAAGTCGGATTTGTTGAGTAGATAACCACCGTTATGTGGAGTAGTCCATGGCTGGGGTGGACATAACATTGGTACCATATTAGAATCAAATGTTAATGTTTGTTGACGTGAAGCTCGAAGTAATCTACATTGGCATTTTTAATTTAATAAAGTAAGAGTTACGTAATTGATAGTTTTGTGTTCTTACCTTGCCAAAACTGGATGTGGTTTAACCTCCTCTTTCACTAAACGCCCTTGGTTGCGAAACAGCGTATAGAAGGCAGGAAGTAAGTTTTGTTGTTTGTTCTTTGATTTTTCACGCATCACAGCAGCATCTATCTTAATATCCCGCATCAAGATATTGTACAGAAAACGGCCAACTCCCATTAAAACGTTTGAAGGCCATGCTACTTCTGGGATATCCATGCTGGGGCCTGAAGTGCGTTCTCTGTGGACCAAATGTTGCCATATTTGTCGGGTATTATCACTAGTGTTCGCATGATCCCATATATCACAGTACGAACTATATATATCTCCCATTTTCTCTAAGATGCCATTTTTCTTTTTTTGTTCAATTTGATAACTGAAAAAATAGGTGTATAACAGATACAGTACTTATACATAGGTGGACTTGTTAAGATATAATATCCTACCGTTGCTGTACTCTCTGGCCAAGTTCCTTGTATAATTGACTCACCGTAGGACTAAAAGTTTCAGAGCCTACTGCAAGCTTATAAATTTCTTGTATTAATATATCGGCGTATTGCGAATTATCCAATGTCTTCAAATATGTGTAGTAATTTATATAGCCATGTTGTTTATAGCGGACTTGAGCTCGTAATGTATTTAAATCCCTTACAAAGGCATTAGAAATGTGAGAACGCCATTGTGTTTCCAAGTTTTTGAGTTTTGCGCGCTACACACAGAAGAAGAAAAACATTTTATACACAAAAGAAAAACATTTTGTCGCCATCTCATTTGCATGTACATTAGGGTGGATCACGAAAAAAGAATTAATGAGGTCAACATCTAAAACAAACATTTGAACTGTTTAACGATGTGATTTGCAAAATATTTTGCGTCTCTAATAATACTCAGTATTTGTGGGTGCACATCTATTCAAAAAATTTTGTTAAGACGGACATTTAAAAGCTCGTAGATTTGTCTCCTTATGGGGCCTGTTTCACTGTTCAAAATTCTCTACTTAAATGTACTTTAAATGCCCGATGCTTGTCATTTAAATGTGATTTAATATGAAAAATTTCTGTGAGCTTTTAAATTGACCTTTTAAATGACGAGTGTTAATCTCGCTCTTAGTCAATTTAACTGGCCGAATTATTGAACTTTTATCCATGTGATTTTCAATACAATTGATATAACTCCGCCATATTGTGTCGGCTCTTCTCATCCAAGATAACATTTTGGTGGAGCTAACCGTGCTTCTCATTTCAGTGTAAATGATTGTTTTAAAGAATTACACAGAATTGAGAAGCCGCGGGCAAAATGGTTTAATAGTTTAAAAGTGATCATTTAAAACTAGAATTTCGTTTAAATTTGTGGATATTTTCAGTCATAACGAAAAGCTGCAATCAATACCTTTCAAATTATGTATTAATGATGCATATCAGAAAGAAAATGACGTCGGTGTTTGAGTTTGAAAACTTTGAAAAATTATAGAAACATCTAATTTATCAAATATATCTAAAGTTTTTGAACACATAGTATTTGAAAAAGTGTACTTCGCCGCTAAGTCTACAATCTCACCCTATCAACATGGTTTGGTTAAAGGTCGATCTACAGCAATAAATTTGTTAGCCTTTTCAGAATACTGCATTTCTAGTTTCAGTCTTGGCTGCAAAGTTTATACAGTATATGGTTACCTTAATTTAGGAAAGGACGTAACTAATCATTTTGCTTGAAATAGGGGTTTTTTATATTCGATTAAAAAGTATAAAATACATTGTTACTGAAAAAATTAGTGTGCAGTGCACGCAAACTTTGTCTCCCCCTTTTTTTAATTCAAACTGCTTTAAAACATTTTTAAAATTTCTGAAATTATGACATTTCATATTAAGTTTTGATCTTTAATAATTGTTCGCTTCATGATCAATAACTAATAAAATGTACAATTATTAAAGAACATAACAACTGAAATATCGAATAATATAAACTTAAACGGATATTAAGTTTCATTAAGTTTTTTACTCCTCCTGTAAAATTTTTAAAATGTTAGTTACGTAAGGAATATTGCGACATTCCAAGCAATTGCGTAGCGGATGCGTTAGCTCTTCCGGCAAAAGAATGTGTTAGTATGCCAATCTCTATCTGCCGTTTGCAGATCAGGCAGTGGGCCGATAATATATTCAAGGACAAGTGGAGATTTATTTCAACTTGCAAACAAGCCAGGGTCCTCTGGACACAGGGGGACAGGAAGAGGACTAGGCAACTAGGCCGAGAGGTAGGTTATCCACAATGATAGAAACACTTACGGGACATTGTCTTGTAGGAAAACACGCCCTAAAATTGGGACATAGAAACTCCACTCCATGCTGCATGATGATGCTGAAACGACGAAACACCTTCTCTTGGATTGCCCTGCTCTGGCAGGACTGAGAAGTAGGATATTCGGTACACATTTAGTTAGCACCGTAGCCCTACAGGTTATTCCTGTAGGACTTATAGACAAATTTATTGAAAGGGCAAATTGGCTGGACGACTAGTCAATAGTTGCCATTGAGGAAACTGCAGGTATCACAATGGACTTCTTTAGCCTAAGTGTGCCAGACAGCGTGCTGTTTTACAGCCTTTTCAACCAACCAACCAAGGAATATTGTATGTATGTCCATAGACTGAATTAAATTAATAAATAAATCCACCCAGAATACATTTCTCAAATAATGCTTTTCTAGTAGAGCTACGTGAATTTCATTCGATGGTAAAAGAAACCACCTCTTGCCACATTGAATATTTCACATATTTAAACGATACTGGTGCAGGAATTGTATCCAGAATTCTGAAGTTCGTGAAAGCAGGAGTTTCATCGAATCATTTCGTAGGCAGTCGCCCTACAAATTTTCTGATTTTTCACGGATTCTGACGTGAATTTAGCTAAAATATGCGATTTTTGATACATTTCGATAACTTTAAGACGCGTTAACTTTTTTGTTTATGCATTAAAGTGCATCAAAAGCAAAATGTTCATTATTTTTACGCAGCTTTTACAAAATATAAAAATTGTTGTACCTTAGGGTGGGTAGGAACCAAAATAAAAAAAATATTTTTTGAATTAAGCAATTAATTTGAATGTGATCTATAAAGAAAATAAAGCTGCTTTAAACCCATGAACAACGATATATCACATGTCCCGATCGGACTTCAAATGGCGACACAGGACATAAAAAACAAAAAGGGCGGTATTTTGGGGCGTGGCAAATTTTTTGTTTGTTTTGAGATCCTCTTGGGCTAACCTTTCAAACTAGGGGTGCCAAACAGGGCTTTTTTTGGCGACCCACTCTACTGGACATTGACAGCAGAGGTGTCCACGGTCTAAATCTTTTCCTCGTCTTCTCATAAGTCGCAGTGTCCCTTCGCAGCACTATTGAAAAGTCGCAAGTCTGCCTTTGCCATCTTTCGTTCTACACTCATCCAGTTTAGGCCAGATCTCCTTAGATACTCTACAGTCAGATCTCCTCAAACAGAAGGATTCGGTAGCGCATCAGTCCATATAGGAACTAGATCGGGGGTCTAGTAGGCGCCAACACGGACCGATCCACACTTGAACAGCCTAATTGCGGAAGAGAGTCTGCCATATCGTTCCCAGTAATGCCGCTGTGGCTAAATGTGGGAATATTCGCATCGGTATCATGTAATCTGATGTCTCTGCAAGATAGCCTCCTTGATCAACACTATCAGTACCCATAAGGACAGTTGCGTGACCAGACGAAGATGTCCAAAAACCCAATTCAATTAGGCGAATAGCTCCACTAGCCGCACACCTTCTGGCAAATATGTCGAGTAAGGCGATACCGAGCATTATCTCCAATGCAGTTTGAGCAGCAGTTTGCACTACATCACTGATGGTGGTCAAGTCCTTTCCCGCGATGAGTATCCCACCACTTAAGTTCTCTGTCGAAATCTACGAGAATATCAATCACCACTAGCAGCCACAGTAATGGCGACAAGAAACCTCCTTGCGGAGTGCCACTGGTGGCGAGTTTCCGCACAGAGCTCATACCGATTAGTCATGCGACTACCAAGCATGTGTTCAATCCATTCAACCACAAAATTCGTCACTCCCAGTCTAACGAATGAGCTCTTGATCGCGCTAGACGTTACATTGTTAAAAGCACCTTTAATGTCTAGGAAGAAAAGTCCCCATAACCCACGTTGCGCTCAATATATTCGACACCTTCATGCAGGGCACTTTCCACCGAATTAACCGTTAAGGTAGACATGCTGTCCCTATCCCCCCCCCCACATAACTATCCCAGGCTAATCCTGTTCCTATAGTGCATTTCAATAAGTCTCTCCAGAACTTTAAACAGAAAGGATGAGAGAAAGGATCCTTGGGAGCAGCGTGGCTTGTGTTACCCGATTTGTGTATGAAGACCACAAGCACCTCCCTGCATTTAGCCGGAACTATAGCCATTTCAAGGCACGTTCTGTATATATCATCAGGCGGGGAGCAATGAAACCCGCGCATTTCTGCAGCATTATCTGCAGGATACCAACAGGCCCTGGCGACTTATAGGGGTTGAAGCTGTTTATGGCTCAAAGAATCGTTGGCCCATCTATCACCTCATTTATCTCTGGTATCTGGTTGAACAGCATGGCCATTGGAACATTAATGGCCGTGTGCTCAACATTGACACAGCATGGAAAATGCGTCTCCATTAGTTGTTCCGGTCCTTGGGCACCACCCGACAAAATGGTGCTGCCTCGTTTACCTCGAGTATCCATTCACAGTAACTGATCCATTACGCGCTTTCCTTTTGAGCATTTTCCCAGTCAGAGTCTAACCCCGCTCATCCAGCTCCTTACTCTTCTTACCGGGAAAGGTAAGGGGACCGGATTCAATGTAGTTCCTATACAAGAGGTTAGTTAATTTGTCCACCTTATCGTTGGCATCTGTTACACAGTCGTGCACGGAGTGCTATCAACAGCTCGTGCCCTGCTGACAAGGTCAAGAAATTTATGCCAATTTGTCTTCCTTCCTTCCTCTTCCACACGATACGCACCAGTCCCTAACGATGTCTCATAACAGTCTCCCTTAATCTATTTTGGTAGGAAGAAACACCACCCACATTACAGATTCTAAGCCTGGATCGAGTAACAAAATCAAAAACAGACTCACATCTACTCTATATAACTCAGAAATAGACTCACCTCTATAGAATGATTAGTATACAGATTAGAATTCAAAAACTTTAGCTCACGAATTAGTTCAGTTTTGTACAATAAATGAAATCAAACCCATATGAAGAACAAAACTGACCCTAGTCAAATACATAGCTCAAAATATTACTTGGCAGCAGGAATATTCCGGTAAATTGGAATATTTTGCTCTAGTTTTATGTATTTCTTGATTGCCACATTCTAGGGTTGCTGGTCACTTTGATCCGATTGAGATGGACGCAATGAAGGCAACTGTTGACTAGTAAATTTTGAGAGCTGATTTAAAATATCTGTCCGAACCGTTGACAGTAGAGTGCCCGATTTGGCTTCCATCAATAATTCTCAGGCTATATATGACTAAACCAAATATTTCCGAAGAGTTCACGATAGAGACGTTTTTCATCATTAAAGTATGTGCACACTTTTGGTTTTTAGTTAAAACTGAAAATACATGGAAGCAAAAAATGTTTCAAAACTAGATTATTCAAAAACCGAAAACTGTTCCACAGATTTTTTGGACATCCACTGACTGACCACAATATTTTGCAAATCAGCATTAAACCATCCACATTTTGTATGCGACTCGATCCACCTTAATGTATATATGTAGGCATTTAGTAGTATATTTTCAGGTACTAACTCTTAACTGCAACAAAGCTAAAGCAAGTTGCTTATTTTGTTCAGTTTGCATCAGTTTTCTGATGTTACTTGATCGAAAGATTGTTAAAACGAACTAATTTTCTTGAAACTTACACAAAATTCCACATTCGCATATTCATTGCTCTTCTCTATGGATTTAATTGTTATACTGCCCTGTAGTTCAACTTGCAGTTGTTCACGGGCCATTTTTTCCAGCATCTCCTTCTTGTAACCCTTTTTGGAGTTCATTATTTGTGATCCTGGGACTTTATCTTCACATTTCTCATTTACCTTCGCCTCATTTGCGAGTAGAATATTTGCGTTTAAATTATTCAGTAGTTCATTGTTATATTCTAAAACAGGTGGTGTATACTTGGGTTCAAATTCTGGCAATACTCTTTTTATGGCATCCAGAGCAATGTTTCGTTGATCACCAGTAAATTTAGACCTATCCATTATGTTATCCAACGTAAATTCCATTTTTTCCGCTTCATTTATGTACTTTTGTATTTTAGCCACATTCTCATCAGAACCCTCCAGCCGGCCTAAACTTTCGAAGATAGCGGCGAATGTTTGTTCGTTAAATCGCAAAGCGTCTTCTTCAATTAGCTTAAAAATATCTCCAAAAGATTCAAAACTTCCCTTATCAGCAAAGCCATGAAGTAAAATATTGTATAAATCGATGCTTATAAAATTGGTAGTACTATTGTGATTCTTAGCCCTCTGTCGATAGGTAAGCAGTGTGGAGAGGCCACGTTTAAGAAGACCAACTGAAACACACACATTTAAGTAGGAGGTAAGATTGAGGCGAAGAGCGCGTTCCTTGGCCAAACGTTCCTGAAGTTCGTCATGGTGATTTTTGGATTTATATCTGGATACACAAAGTATAGTATTTAAAAGCTGCATGTGAAATAACGAATCAAAATTACCTGTGAGTCGGGTTTTCGGTTGCAGTTTGCACCTCGCCAATGATATCGGGAGACACGTACGGTTCTGACGAATCCAAAGGATCAACAATATATTCCTCTACATTATGCCTAGATGCTGTCAAACTGAAATTTTTGCAAAATTTAAATCTTATGCTGACTGTTCAGATTAGATTTAGACCACTTTTTTCCATTGTAAAAATCTGACACTTTCTCTTTTTGTCGTCAGAAAAATCGTTAGGGCTAGCTGAGTATTTTAATACGTTTTTGAACTAAGTTTTTGTAAATTTTGAGTTATGACTCTATTGTTGTCAGTGTCCGATATGTTTAATATATTGAACCAATTTGGCTTTGGGATGCTATAATTCCTACAAGCTTTATTAAAGCCTGAAGGCTAAATGATAAATGTTTTCCGGCTTATCAATTGGAATTTAATATTACCATTTTTTTGCAAATAAGATAGCGAGGCGAGCAACAACGATTCCATTCTTATTTGTAATAGTGGGTAAACAACAATAAATATATTCAATACTTTCGGTAAATTTAATTAGTTGTCCTGTTAAAAGCAACATCTAGTTTTAGCATAAATTCTATATTCACTTACCCACAGCCATCTGCTTCATTGTGACCCTGGCCCATACTTTCTATAACATCACGGTAATTGTGAAAACTTTTTAAAATCTCATTTATTCGTTCCGGATTGCTAAGCAGCTGTACATTTGATGTGAGCTCTTGTTCATTACCGAGAAATAGCATAGGTTTATCATCATAACATCCCGATTCCAAAAGGGAGCTATCCAAATACTCCATGTTAATTTTCTGATGTTCCAAAAATTGGCCTAAGGATTTCTTTTTAGGCGATTTTTTACTTGATCTTTTGGTAGGAATTGTGGGGGTTGGAGTTAATTTGTCGAAAATTTTCTTTCTGACCTCCTTTTTTGTCTTAGTAATAAAGCTTTGGAGTTTTTTCGATTCCAGACGTTTAACGCGATACTTGCGTTCCATAGCAGAATCACCAGTTACTACAGGAAAAATTGTAGGAATATACTTAGTTATAATCAAAATTTATATTTTTATCATCAGTTCAATTCAAAAAGGGTTATTTATGGTTTTACCTTCCAAATGCTCTACATATTTTGCATAATTACACTTTTTGGATTTGGTCTTTTTTTCTAAAGCCTCAGCGTGTGGTGTAATGGTTGACTGTGAACGTAAGGCTAAAATAACAAACAACATAATACCGATTCAACTTCTAAATGATCAATCCTACTCACAATCCCCAGTATTGTTGCCGAGGTTATCCTTAATTGCTGTTGTCAAGATCTGCTTCTGTATGGTTGTCTGTAGGTGACAATATACTGCTCGTTGAGTAATATTATTCGTCATTTGGTGCCGAGCCGGTTGCAATAGAGCGGCGGATAGCAAATCTCGTGTATCACCAACAAAACCCATAATATTCCTACCCACCACATGCTTTCGTCCATAGAATGCCAGCTTACAATTTTCCACAGCCACGCGATTGGTCGTTAATAAACGATACATATTTGTTGGTTTTTGTTAAATTTCGATAACTGCCATTAATTTTTTCGAGGTTTTATTAAGATTTTATACGTTCTCTGCTTGCATAACCGCAAAAGAATGCAGAATATTGTTTAAGACGTACTTCGACACAAACATCGCGTAGTTTGACAGTATCACATGGACAACCAAAATAACGTGAAGTTGTTTGCGATTGGATAAAGTCAGACGAGTCTTTCCATCACTGGTTATCAGCAACAATGTAACGAGCTTTCCAACACAGGAGTATAAAGGCAAAGAAATGGTACAATAATATGTTCATGGTAAAGTCCAAGTCGTAAGAACAGCTGTTTTCACTTTTTTCATGAGGTTCTTGGCTTCAGCTGTCACACTCACATGTATTTTGTTTTTGTACTCTTTTGCATTCTTGTGTTGTAGGTATGGATTTGTGTAGTTTTACAGCTGAAGCGAATAGAACAAAAACAAAATGCCTGTTGTTGCTGCCTACAACTACAACAATACGCGCTGCTATTACCATGTAGATATTATTGTACCAAGGGCAAAGAGAATGAACACGAATAGACAGTGATACCAACTTAGCTCTTTTGGGACTAGATTTAGCACTTTTCGAACTTGAAAAACGCGAATTGTGGCGCTATTTTGCAAAAACCCGTAATGTAGACGCGTTTTGCTTTTTTATTTAGCTCTTTAGCCCGTTTTCTATACAACACTAAATTGCCAGAGAATGTCAATTTGTTTGCTTCCACCGTTTAACACCGCTGACTGCATTTATTTTTGTATTGGTTATTACGCTTAATACTTATAAATTTTTAGGTGGAGAGACGCCCAAAAATATCGGAAGGTATGGAAAGCAGACATCTCTCTTAGGAAATGGTTAAACTCCCAATGATGAATCCACGCAGGGGGTTTCTATGGCACAGCTGATCGAAAAGGTACTAGGGAAATGATGTAGAATGAGAGACCAAAGATGACATAGATATACATACATACATATATTATAGACCATGCAGCAAACTTAGTTTAAAAGTGTTTGATTGACACTAATGACAGCTAACTTATGTTTTATTTTGTTTGCATCGAATGAAAATACGCATTGCCTTATATTTCTGTTCAAATTGGTCCATCCAAAGAGTAAATTACAAAATCAACTCGAACTCAATGAAATGGTCTACTACCTTGTCGTCATGAAGAGAACGCGAAGAGAGGCATAGCCGCTCTTTTCTATTTCTCTATTGTCCAAGGCAATATGTATTTATTGCAAATGTCTGACACTTCTCTATACACAACAAACTATTCTGGATCACAAAAACGTATGAAAGACATGGAGTCTTTCTAGGGAACTCGGTTGGTACAACCAGAGACAACCGAAACAGAAAACAAAAATGTCAGGCAAAGCTGGCACTCTCTGCACTACAAACATTGATTTCTTCCGGTGCACATCTGAAAGGATATTCCAACAGAGGATGTTAAAATTTACTGATACAAGTAGAGTGTGAAATATCACCGTATTATTTGTTTTATTTGTAAGGCCTATCAAGAACATTATGTGGGGAATATACCGTCATTCATGCTAAATTTGATCGATGGGGCGGGCGCTACGTTGTCTGAGGGCACTGGTATTTGCGGTTTATTGGCATGGATCTGCGACTTAAGGAAACCCCACAAGAAAATGTCTAAGTGGGTCAAATCGCGCGGTGTCTATTGCTAGTTCACGTCGCCTCCGCGTGAGGTAATTCTTAAATAGGTCGTGCAGAATGCCCGATGTGGCATCGGCTGCATAGCCCGTAGCGACGTCCTGATGGAACCACTGATCGGCAACGCTCTCCGTTGACGGACCACAATCCAGACCAAACAGTGGCATTCTGTACATGCATTTCCACTTAATATTGCTTGGCATCGTCCTAAATCCGGCAATTATTGTTGATGTACTCATTTATGCAAAAATAAGGAAACACCCATTTTGATAATAAAGACGTATTATTTGCACGTGTTGATCGACACCAGAACTTGCCATGAAGATTGCCTCTATTTTCGGAAATATAAATAATGGGAAAACTAATAGAAGATAATACAACATAGCCGACGTGAACTATTAAAATTTCCCTGTCACGATTGGAAATCCCCTTATTTATTAAGCGTGATTTAGCACTTTTGGGATTTTTTAAAATATAGATTTTTCGAGCACACAGAAAGGTATATCTGACAGACTTCGAAAACAAAATGCCAGATTTTGTTGCCTAAAATTCTGCTGCGTTGATCTTACTTATTCTACCATTCTCAAAACATTTGTTATGCACACCCAAAAATACGTGTATACACAATCCATTTTCTATGGGGGGAATAAACTATAAGCACAAATACTTCCCAACTTTCACCGCTATCTGTAATTTCTTTATTTTTACAAGCGTTTATGTTTTTTATTTATTAGCATTTTGTTTTATTAAATTAAATTACATTGAAGTATTGTTTTTTTTCCATTTCACATTAAATTCCAAAAATTCTACGTAATTTGTAGTATTTCGCTATTCTCTTGGTTTGTTCTCCGATATTTTATCTCTCGCTCTCTGTTTTATCGATAACCTTAAAGAAATCGCTTAGTTTTCAAACTGGTTCACATTGACAATTTTACTTCAGATTCGACAGATCGTCAAATCCGTCTGATCTATATACGGTTTACACTCCAAAAAAAAACAACTATTTTTTGAGGGGCGTAGAACACGTCGTTTTAAGCAAAAAAGTAAAATAACAAAATCGGGGCAAATGGATAGTTTCGGAGTTATGGTTCCCGAAATTACGGTTAAGGTACCGCCTAAAGCTATTGATTTTATCACTTTTTTGTATAAAACAATTCAAAATAAACTCAAAAAATTATTTTGCGATTTTCGATAACTCGCATAGTTATCGAGTTGTCGGATGTTGAAATTTTGAAAAATTGTCGAATATATTTGTTTTACTTTTCTCAAAACAAAACAAAAATTATTTTCAAAAATCTCGTCAAATAAGAGGAGACCATAAACAATTTTTTCGATAACTGTCGAGTTATCGATAGATAAAATTAAATTTTTTAAAAAAATATGATTTTTATTTATTTATTTTTTATTTTATTTTATTAATTTCAATAACTAAGCCTTTAATGCCAAATATGGTTACAAACTTCTACAAAAAAATTCATCAATTGAATAATAAATTATTTAAAACAAGTAACATATGTATTGAAAAAATTAAAAAAAAAATTAATGATTAATAATGAATGAGGTTTTCTTTAATTTTGGTTTTTGTTTCATATATTTTTGACCCCTCCCCCAGGTCATGGAATTCTGCAGTAGAAGTACTTAAAGAATGAAAAAGTATGAAATAGTCAAGTCATGACGAGAGAGAAATGCGTTTGCCTTAATCGAGCCGACTTTTTGGTTCTCTTCTACGAGGGTTGACAAATTGGGCACATATCCAATCCAATCCCATCTCGCCTACACAGAAAAAATAAACATCGGTAATATTGCTCAGTGGGACATGGGACTGTCCGTGGAGGTGGAAAGTTTCTGATTGCCATTCACTTGGGAGTGGCCAGAAATGATTCCTTCATTGGGCAGTCCAAGCAGCTCACTACTTCCACGCAGTATGTCCTGGGCAATGGCTTTTCGGAAACCTCCGTTAGCTAGCTAGAGTGAGAAGGCGAAACAAATGAGCATCAAATCAGGTATAGTAGGTGACTGATGTCACTGAAGCTCATCGGACAATCGGGCATATTCTTTTGTCCTTAGAAGGCGGATGAGCCAAACATACGGGCCAACGGCGGATAGAAACTAAAGGAAGAAAATCCAGGTTCAACATATCGCATCCTGGTCAGCGTCTGATCCATAATGGGCGGCTGCAATCAAATATCCTGGCAGTAGGTAAAATGCAAAAACCCGGTGGGCTGGGTTTGCCTCCCGCCACCGTTCATAATGGCAGTGAAAATACAAAAACGAAACAGAAAACATAAACAACCCCTATTTGTTGACGACCCCCGCAAACGTTATAAGGACCACGATTTATGGATATGCACTTGGAATGTATCCAACTGGCAAGTATCCAACTGGCAGATGTCCTCGAAAGTTATAAGGCTGACATTACCGCTATCCAGGAAATGCGATGGACAGGACATGGCTGCACAAGAAAAAGAAACTGCGATATATACTACAGTTGCCATGAAAAAAAACATGAATTTGGTTGTGGATTTGTAGTTGGCAAAAGACTGCGACATCTAGTCTCTAGGTTCAATCCTGTGAGTGAACGAATAGCCACAATCCGCATAAAAGCGAAATATTTTTATATTTCCCTAATTTGTGTGCATGCCCCGACAGAAGAGAAAGATGATGTTGCCAAAGACATATTCTATGAGCTCCTAGAGGAAACGTATGACCGCTGCCCTGGCCATGACATTAAGATTGTACTAGGAGATTTTAATGCCAAAGTAGGAAGGGAGAATGTGTTTAATCCAACTATTGGCAATTTCAGTCTACATGCTGACAGTTCCGACAACGGTATGAGACTGATTGACTTTGCCGCGGCAAAAAACATGGTCATCAGTGGCACAAGATTCCAGCATAAAGACATCCACAAGGCTACTTGGGTATCCCCTGATCAAAGAACTAGGAACCAAATTGATCACGTGGTAATTGATGGAAGGCACTCATCCAGTGTAATGGACGTACGAGTGATCAGAGGAGCTAACATCGATTCTGATCACTACCTGGTAGCAGCAAAGGTTCGCACAAGATTAAGTAGAGCGAAAATCGTACGAAACCAGACGCAGAGGAAGCTGGACATCGGAAAGCTGCAATTACCAGAGGTAGCCACAGCCTACTCAAGGAAGCTCTCGCAACTTTTGGCACAGAACCCACCCCCTCCCGATGACGATCCTGATGCGCAGTGGAAACCCATTTCCGACTCTATAAAAACTGCCGCAACAACCGTACTTGGTTTCGAAAAACCGCTTCGCAACAAACCGTGGTACGATGAAGAGTGTCGCATAGCAAATGACGAAAAGAACGCTGCACGTATGGTAATGCTTCAGTCAATTGCAACGCGAGCTGCAACTGAGCGGTATAGGGAGAAGAGAAAGGAGGTAAACCGTCTCTTTAGGCGTAAGAAACGGCAGTGGAGAAAACGCGAGAGTGAGAAAATTGAGACATACAGAAGGAAGAACGAAGCCCGAAAATTCTACCGAAAGGTTAAAAACGGAACTAATGGACATGGTTCAGGGCCCCCCTTCTGTAAAGACAAAGACGGAAATCTCGTCGCAGATGTGCAGAGCATGTTGGGAATATGGAGAGAGCATTTCTCCGCGCTACTAGTACCTGAGATATCCGATGACGATGGGACAATCGATCACAATATGGACGACGACGTCGATTGCCCCCCTCCTAACCAAGACGAGGTCAGAACAGCTATTGCCCGGCTTAAGAACAACAAAGCCGCAGGAGCCGATGGATTACCGGCGGAGCTGTTTAAGGCTGGCGGCGATGAGCTGATAAGGTGCATGCATCAGCTCATTATCAAAATTTGGTTAGATGAATGCATGCACGGCGATTGGAGTCTCAGTGTACTATGTCCCATATTTAAAAAAGGTGACCCGAGTATTTGTGCCAACTACCGTGGAATAAGCCTTTTATCCATAGCATATAAGGTTCTATCAAGTATAATGTGGGAAAGACTAAAACCAATTATCGCTGACCTGATTGGACCATACCAGTGTGGCTTTAGGCCTGGAAAATCGACAACTGACCAGATTTTCACGCTACGCCAAATCCTGGAGAAGACACACGAAAAACAAATCGACACCTATCATCTATTTATCGATTATAAAGCAGCCTTCGATAGTCCGATACGGGAGAAACTCTATGAAGCAATGTTTGAGCTTGGTATTCCTGCAAAACTCATACGCCTTTGCAGGATGACCTTGACGAACACCAAATCCGCAGTGAAAGTTGGTAAGGATCTTACCGAACCTTTCGAAACTAAGCGAGGCCTCAGGCAAGGCGACACCCTATCGTGCGATCTCTTTAACATCTTAATGGAGATCATTATGAGAAAAGCTGCAGTCAATATGAATAAAACCATCAGCAGCAAAAGTCACATGCTGCTCGCGTATGCTGATGATATAGATATCATTGGGCGCACAATTAGAGAAGTTACTGCGGTTTTTTCGAGAATTGAGAAGGAGTCAGCAAAAGTGGGTCTGACGGTGAATGAGGACAAGACAAAATTAATGGTTTCAACGAACAGGGCCTCCACGCGATTAGACCAAAGCGTGAACGTTGATAACCGTTATAACTTCGAGGTAGTGGACGAATTTATATACCTCGGATCTGCCGTGAACAAAAACAACAACGTCAGCCTTGAGATCAAACGGAGAATTGTGCTTGCGAATAGATGTTATTTTGGGCTAAGCAAGCACTTTAGAGATAAAGCCCTCTCTCGAGTAACAAAAGTGCAGCTGTACCAGACTCTCATTCAACCTGTCTTGCTTTATGGCGCAGAATCCTGGGTCCTATCGCAAGCAGACGAAACATCTGTAGGAGTCTTCGAGAGAAAAATACTCCGAAAAATGTATGGCCCTATAGTGCACAACGGCGAGTATCGGCGACGCATGAATCATGAGCTGTATGAGCTTTATCCTGACATTGACATAGTTAAGCGGATCAAGATAACGCGATTGCGCTGGCTAGGCCATGTCAGTAGAATGGATGAAGATGAACCAGCGCGAAGGCTTTTCGAAACCGAACTCGAAGGAAGACGAAAAATAGGAAGACCAAGACTCCGCTGGAGGGATCAGGTTGACGAATCCCTGCGTACACTTGGTATTGCCAACTGGAGAGATAAAGCAAAAGATCGAACTGGTTGGCGAAATATGTTATCTTCGTTTTGTAAGGTCCCTGACCCCCCGGGGTTGTCCGAGACCGGATAAGTAAGTAAGTAAGTAAGTAATATTGCTCAGTTTGGGTTTGGTGATTTTTTTTTATATGAAGACAAGAAAAGGTTGCATTATTGCCTAAATCAAAAGTTCAAAACACACTACCAACAGCAATGCTGAATTTACATTCTGCTTCTTATTTGAATACCAAGAACTGTGGCGAGGGAGCAGCATACCGGCTAGACACTGTGCGTTAAAGCGAGACGAATATAAAGCTGTAAGGCCCAACTGGTTATTTAAATTGGTAATCAGTTGATTTTGATTTATGTTTGATCTGACTTTAAATACGAATAGAGTTTTTCAGTGCTTTGTCAAATAATCTTACTACCATGTGGCAACATTGGCAAATGCTACGAAAAATAGTTGGTATTCATACATTTATCGGCTAATCGTTACAATGCATCAAACTGACGCCATTTGCAAAAGAAGTGATAAAATACAAAATATTTAATAAAATTGGAAAATATTTGAGCAGAAATAAAGTTCTAACTTCACTACGAGTTAAATAATACGATTTTATTGTTATTTCAACTAGGATGGTGATTATAATTGTTCACATTAACAATTAAAGAATCTTTGTGTTTGTTCTTCTTGTTGTTTTCTGCCAAAATCACATACCCACTTGATGATAGTTTAAATGGCCAACTTTGTCTGTTTAAACAGGAATTAAAATTATGCCTAAAGCATGAAACACATAGACGACGACAGGCTACCGACCACAACCTGTCAAAAATAAAATACATGCGTTTATATGCAAGTGAATATTTTAGCGACGGCAAGGCGACACGACTGCAGGTTGTTGTCTATGCTACTTATGTAGCTGTAGTTGAATTAAACTAATTTCTATTTGTGTGGGCGACAATCAACTGGTTAGCGCTGTCAATGCCTGAAGTGGCACCACTGACAGAATAATCAACTGTTTTCACAATTTTTGTTATGTTTGTAATAATATTTATTAAATATTCTCCAGACATTTTATTTTCTTCTAACACAAATAACAGAATAACACAAACGTCAACATTACAGATCAGCTGTTTACTTTGCAGTTGCCGTCTTGAAAATAATTCAGTAGCTGCCACACGTCTAAATTTGCAGTCAGCGGCATTTGTAGTCGTGTGTTCATGTAGCCTGTCGTCGTCTTTGTGTTTCATGCTTAAGAGTTTGTATTACTACTGTGCCGCTATGTATGTACACCATTAATTTCTGAAAGGAAAACAAAGAAGGAATTTTGGCAAAGTTTCTCAGAGTCCATTTTATTAAATTTCCCAAAAAATAGTGCAAATTTTCAATTTCATAAAGAATTTTTAGTAAAAATTTTATTTCCAAGTGTTTTTAATAGCCAACACATTTGCATTGGTCAAGATTCTATTGTCAAATTTGTGTAATTAGAAAAGTGGCTTGTCTTGGTTGTCTCATCTTATACACTCGATCAACGGAAGTATCGTCATAGGCCCTTAGCCAGCGAAAAGTTTTTAATAAGCGACGGGAAAATAAATATCTCTTAGCCACTTGGAGAATATAAATGTGTGTCCAAATTTTAAAGCAAAACGTTTGATAGTTTTATCTCATCTTTAATTAATTTATTCACTAGAAAATTGAGGGAATTATCTATCAGGTAAACGCGTTAGCCCAGCTGATTTGTGGTTTTTTCATCTTTCTCGTGAGTAAGCTGTCAAATTTGATTTTGTTTCTTTTTGTTTGTTAACAAAATTCAACGAATTTCAATCAAGATTTAATTTATAGTATAGACTTTGTATCAAGTAACATAAGTTTATTTAGTTTTTCACATTTTGTGTACATAGTGTGTTTCATTATTTAGCTAATTTTGACATCTTAACCACGGAATTTCTAATGCAACTACCTAATATATAATTCTACCATGGGTGGAACTATATTTCAGGAGCCTGGCCTTTCATTATTATAATAGTATCGTTTGTTTAAATGTTATTGTAGGAAAAATAATCTGATTATTCAATAAATCTTCTTAATGAAGAGTTACGCTTACCGCTGACTCACTGATTCACTGATTAACTGACTCTGTCACACTTTTGTGTCACACACAAAAAAAACAAAAAAACGAAAGAAAACCGAAAAAAATACGAAAAAACGAAAAAAAACCGAAAATAAACGAAAAACAACGAAAAAAAACCGAAAATAAATGAAAAAAAAAATTTCATATATTGTTGTGCCACTCTTAGTTGGAAGATCCATTTTCCATTTGCTGTGGATTTGCTATGCTATACATACATATATTCACTATACATAATTCACTATTCATACACTTGCAAGTCAAGTGAAGGCGTATGTATATTGAATCGAACCCACAGCAGGGAAGATTATTGAATGACCAGAGACAGTTCACACGTAACGTAGTTTTCAAAGAAGTTCTTCATTAAACATAGCAAATCTTTTCTTAAATAAGTACCTTTTCTTAAAAAAGGAAAATTTTTTTCAAAAAAAATCTTAATAAAGTACCTTTTTTTAAAAAAAAATTATATTCTCTTTAATTTTCTTTAAAAATGTAAAAAAATGATTCTTCTTAACCAAAAAGATACTTTTCTAAAAAAAAGACATCTTACAGAATTACCTTTTATTAAAAATCGATTAAAATTAAAGCATGTTTCGACGGGCGCCATAGGCGCGTTTCAATCCACTAGTGGTTCTATATTAAAATACAAAAAAATTGTTTCTGTAAATATGAAAAATATGGGCTAAGCATTTGGTACGAATGCATATTTTAAATGAATATACATTCACCTACACTAAATTCTGTAAATTGACCTTTCTTTTTTGGGTAAATATACAAGGAAATGCCATTATGGCTTGACAACGTAAAACTGCCTACACAGAAAAAAAATCCTAGTGTTATATTACCCACATTCATGGTCTGATATCAGCTAATGCTCTGGGCAACATAGGGTCAGCTATTTAATTGGGCAATATTACCAATAAACTTAGGCAATTTTATGTCCACCAATACTATGAAAATTTGCCTTGCACATTTGTAGATTTACCCAATGCAAAACGGCAATATACAGAACTTTTTGTGGGTGAAATAGATTAATTTTAATGTGCAACCTTTCCAAATGTTTAGCCCATTTTTTTCATATTTACAGACACAAATTTTTGTTTTTGTTTTTAATTAAAGAAGTATTTATTCCACTGTTGCTTACAATTATTATATTTTAATAAATGCTAACATTATAATCACGAATTACCAGGTTCCTCCAATGTAGTATCACCTCTCGTTTGTCACTGCCGAAGACTCCAGTCACGTTTCCTGTAAAGTATCAAGTTTGTTCGTTTCTACAAAGGACACATTTCTATTGTTGAAGTGGCAAAGAGATGTACATTTTCCTGTCGCTTATTAAAACACTTTCGACACTTTTCCATTGTTCAATATACAGAAAACAAAAAGAACAGCAAACGTAAAGTGTCTTCAATTGTTAATGTGAAAAATTATACTCACCATCGTAGTTGAAATAACAATAAAGTCTTATCATTAAAATTTATGCCTGCTTAGGACTGAAATGGAAGTGGTAACTTCAAGTGCCGCTTAATATTGCTTAGCTGTCCATACAAAATAAGTGATACTCTAAGCAAGCGGTGTAATCAAAACACGCCTAATATCAACAAACAAATTTTTGGTGAGATAAAGTCCACAGCCGTCGGTTGTGCAATGGTAGTGTGCGAGCCTCTTGTACATGAGATTCTGGCTTCGATTCCTGCTCAGACCACCTTAAAATTTCTTTCGGCGGCGGTCACCTCGCATAGTGACGGCGACATTATCGAGTATTTAGCCATAAAAGGGCTTCTCAAAAATACCGTTCGGAATCGGTGTAAAACTGTAGGTCCCAATGTGTAATGGGAAACCATTTATTTATTTATTTTTAAAGTCCACAACTGCGGAGTTGTTTTTGTTTAGAAACAATAAAACTTCTTTAACAAAACGGACTATTGCGATTTAACTCTTAAATTCGGCAACATTTCGCAATTGAAAGTTTATCGTTTGGTAATAAGTGCCTGAATCGATTATTTTAATGTTTTGGAATAAAAAAATCTAATGGTAAGTAATATAATCGAGAAAGTAAAACCTATTCTCATTCTGTTTTTTTCTGCAGCCTAGAAGTCCAAAATTACGACGGAAAGCAGTCCCATCAAACACTGCCCACGCCGATGTCAGTACAACAGGACGTTCTTTAATACAACCACAGCACCAAAGGCGTATTGTGGTAGGTGCCAATATTCTATTACAACCATATCGGCAACAACGTAGTATGCAGATAAATTCATACATGGTCTTTACCCCGCCCAGTATGGCAGCGCAAGCCTTATACCTGTGAAACAGCATATAAGCTGAACAAAATGTACGTGTACCACACAGGAGCCTAAACAAGATGAGAACGTCGGTGGTGCTTGTACTATCTTAAAGAAGTCAACTCAACAGCACTACATCACCTTTTAAACAACTTTGAAAGGGATATAGTAACACAAAATGCCCGCCGCCATAAGGTTTATTTCTCCACCAGCAAAAAAATTTAAAACTGTTAAATAGTTTGCTGACAAGCAACAAAAAAATATTAGAAGAATAAAATATTGTTTCTATTAATATATGCGAAAATGAACTGTTCGTTTTGCACAAGTTCTTATTTTAAATCACCCACAGTACACTTTGTTCATTACCTTTTCGAAGTAGATAAATCTACAAAAGTGCAAGGTAAATTTCTGTGTGGTTTGTCAACGTGAAATTACCAATGTTTATAGTTAATATTGCTCAATTATATAGTTGGCCCTATGTTGCTCAGTGGATTGGCTGATTTCAGACCATGAATTTTGGGTAATATTACAAAAGTCTTTTATTTCTGTGTAGTTTCAATCGTCGCACAGTGGCGCCATTTGAGTTTTTTCGTTGCAAAAATCATATCTTTTGAACCGAATAAGATAATTGAACAGTTTAAACAGCATATGATAGATAACTGTTCAGCCTATGAAATGAGCGTTTGGAAAGGGTGCTACGCTTTGTAGGGGCCTACTTATGGGTTATCAAAGTTAAAATTTGTAGAAAAATTAATTTTATGGTAACTAAAAAAAATTATTTTTAAATTTTTAGATTGTTTTTATTTTTTTTCTTTAGGGTTTTATGTTTTAAATTATTACCCAACAAATTAAAAAAAATTACTTCTTTTTTAAATTTATTTTTTCAATTTTCTGTAAAATATTCATCACAATTCGTAGGAGAAGGTATATCTAAAAGACTAATCATTTCTAAACTATAATTATTTTCTAACTCTATTCGTGACTTCACATGCCGCAGGGAAGAAATAAGTGGATAGGAAGATGCTGCCAACATGTTGAAGAGGTCCTCATTTTGCCTTACCCTTGATGCTTTGAATGTGTTCTGCAATCTATATTTTTTATAAAATTTGTTAAGAGACTCCTGTGCTTCTTCAGAAAGCTCTCCAATTGGCAAACACTGGTACTCAATTATGTCTTTGCCATGCGCCAATATTTTATGGACGGTCGGGGTCAACTTCTTCTGTGGATACATTTCTGCTAAAAGAGATGCAGTTTTCGATGCATATTCTCCATATTTTGTAGAATTGACGTTTTCTTTGCAGTTTAAAACATTCAAGATCGGTCCCAATCTTTTCACAATTTGATTGTCAATTCCAGTGATTGTAGTTACTGCCTCATCATTTTCAAAAAATCTCCTAGATGTGTTTCCATCGTTTGAGTTACCGTATCCGTGCTTGGGACAGTCTACTTTTAGTCCAACTTCTTTAAAAAAAGCATCCTGTATTTGCTTCTTTCTGATCTTTTCCTTATCCTTTTCCTCCTCTTGTGGTAGGGTATTCGCCAGTTTTAGCAAGAACTCCATACACCTTATCCTTGCGTGCAATGGTGACATTCCATATTCGTAATTCTCCTCGTTTGTAGAATCGTTTAAATTACCAAAGTTCTTCTGACTCTTTTTGCAAATCGGGCATGACAATGTTGAGGTTGTTCCTGTCAGTTCGTTTACGACTTTTCCGTCAACCATGGTCAGGTGGAACTCGTAATTGCATTCAATATATTTTCCTTCTCCAATTTGCAGCTTTGTAGGCTTAATCTTGCTTATTTGTTCTTCAATGTCCTTCACCGTGGTCCTTATGAGTTCTGCCGATTCCCTTGCAAACTGAAACATTACTGGTCGGCAATAATGCACTGATGACGGACGTGGATTTTTCCAGTGTAGGGAAACATCAGATTTTAGCAGCAAAGGAACAATAGATGCCATAAACATATTTCCGTCCGATATTGTAGCGTCATCGGAAGATATCCTTTGCTTATAAACGCTTTGTCCGGATGATCCATCGCAGCCCCATTTGCTGATCAATGTCAGTTTCTCAGGAAGAATTTTCACCTCATTTTCAGGAAGACTCTCCAACAACCGTTTTGCTGTATGGCCCATGAGATCCTGCAGATTGGCTTTCACAGAGACTTCCGTAAACTCCGTATGCAGTGGTCGTGAATTTATTTTGGCTTGCGTAATATGCTTGTATCCTGGTAAAACGTCAGCCCCGTGTCGCATCAAGGATGCCCGTAGTATCTCATATTTTTCTTTGGAAAGTTCTAAGTCCATAAACAAGGCCAAGGCTTCTTCGGAACCATACTTTTTAATGTGTGCGTTTGTGGGCGTGGGAATGCTTTCCTTAATCCTTTTTAGTTGCAGTGGGCTTGCATCAGCAACAGATTTTGTAATCTGCGACCTCACTCTTTCACTATCCTTTGTATATTTAATAGACAGCGCGTCCGATAAATTCTTTGTGGTCAAGTCATTGGTGGCCTCGGCAAGTTTCCTCTTTCTTGTGAAAATTGAACACTCCTCAATACTTTTTTTTGGCCTTCCTTTTGCTCCTCTGGTTGATGTGGTGGGTTTATCTACTGGCAATATATCCAGGATGGTGTCTTTATTAAGCCAGTCCTCGTATTTGGAGTTGAATTTCTGAATGGTTCGATTAGTTTTCACCCATTTTGCCTTAATATTTGCATATATCAGATAAAAATTATTTTTTATAATTTCGCTTCTCTCAATATTTCCGTATAAGCTATCAAGTTCTTCTAAAGCAGCTTCCGTGAAAAACTTTGGTGTGGTTGACTTTCTGAACAGTTCAAATAATTTTAAATTGTTCAACGCCATGTTTTCAATAACTCCGTGTGGACTGGATAACAATTGTTGCGTCCATTTTATCACGTAATTTTGTTTTTCTAAGAATTGTTAGTTCTTTCCACGAATTCAGACAAAAAAGGGGTTTCATGTTGGAAATGATGGCATCCCATGCTGTCCGTACAGCTAATTTTCCCAATAATTCTATCATGAGTGCCAGTTACAGAAGTTTACGCGAGTTGTTTTTATTGTTTTACAAAATGAATACACAGTTGGTCTGGCCTGACCCATGTGTTACGGATGTGACTATAGAAACATGTGTATGACGGAGGGTTAATGATTTGATTTTTCCCACTCAAGAACCATGTCTTTTTTAACTCTTTGACCTCTAGAAGCCAAAGGGGCACTTAGAGGCAGATAAAACCTTTGGAATTATGTAAAGGAATACTCAAAGAACATATTTTGAAAATATGACAAATATAGAAAAATACAGATTTTTTCTATTTTACGTCAAAGTTGAAAAATAGTGAAAAAACGGATAGTTTTTAAATAGTGTTTTACCAGGAGAAACACAAAGCAAACAGTTAATTTTTTTTATCATTATACATTTAATAAATGCTTCAATAAATACAAACAGAAAATAAGGCGATTCGTTACCTATTTTTCGTGATATTACACCTGAAATCGCAACAAATTGACTAAAAATTGTGTGTTTTTTTGAAAACCGAAAGTCGGTCAACTTTGAACGGTTATATCTTCTAAACTAAAAATGTGATATTATTAAGAGTAGCATATTTGAAATCGTTGAAAAGTTTCATATAACATGGGTTTATTCAAAACTTCGTCGGTGCACATGAAAATTTTGATTTTTGCAACCTCGTTTGCTCTACGGGCGCCACTGTGCGTCGTTGCTAAAGGCAATCACAAACCATTTACTACGTAGACGAAAAAAAATTCGCTTAATTGGACTCCCAACAAAAATATGAGTGAAACGTCAGTTTTCTCTGATCCCTTCAGTACATCTGGTAGTTATTGACAGTTTTTTACAAGTCACTTCGTTTCTCTTTAGCGATAAGAAAATTCATTATCGCTTGGAAGCCCATGTCGAAGTATGTATAGTGGTCACTCGCCTTTTTTGAGAGACAGAATTGAAATAGATACTCGGCAGATTTATGACCGATCCGTACGGATCTACAACACCAACGCAAAACTGTTAATATTTTCTTCTTTCATTACTCACTCTTCATTGATTATTTCAATACACGGACAGTTTTTTGGATAATGTTGTATACTTATTTATAATTAGGGCTAATTAAAATATGCGCCAGAAATTTTGTTACTTCAAAATATTTTTATTCAAAGAGATCTTTATTACAATGAACAATAATGTGTTTTTTTAAATTTTCAAAAAGAAATGATCCTCTATTGTCACATAAAACAGATGAAAATATGGAAAATATGCGTTCAACATCAGTAGATGTAACAGGACCGTATTTAAATGCGAGTATTTCAGATGGGGACAACCTTTCAATATATTCCTCGGTTTCGGTTTTATTGAAATATATATAATTTTTAATTTTGATTAAGGTCTTCAGATGAGAGAATAAATGTATCTATACATCTATTAGTCTATGCCTACGACGAAGAGTGTGAAATGAAACGTCAGATGAGAGAATAAATGTATCTATGTATGTATTAGTCTATGGTAAAGACCATAGAGTAAATCTTAGTAGAGAAAATATTTGGCTCATCTGACGTTTCCTTTCACACTCTTCGGGATGCGGTCGGTGTGATAGAGAGATGTTTGACGAAAAGTGACATATACCAGGTTGAATTACAATAACTTCTTGCTTTAATTGCTCATGTCGTTTTGGTGAAAAACTGTGAAATTTAAATGTGTTTTACACTTTTTTATTGACTGTTATTGTTAGAATACATTTGTGTTGTATTTAACATAATAATTTTAACACACAAAACGAAATGCCGTTGTTGTTATATTGTTCGTTGTTTTGAACCATTGCCTCTATCTGGTATTAGTAAAGCAATTATTTTCAACATCGTACATAAATATCACACCAGGCCAAATGTCATAAATTTGGTGGGAGAACAATTGGGTTTACAATAAGTATTAGTCTATGGTATAGACTCTGCCTCATCGTCATCAAGTTCATCTAAAACGTCAGAAATTTCTTCGAAATTTTCGGAATATCCACGTCCCCCATCTAGTTATGCAAGGTTTTGGGGGATTATATAAATTTGGAAACATTGTATTTAACTAACTTAGTCGGGAGATAGCCTATAAATTTGCGAAATTAATAAAACGACTTGAGACAAAATGATTTGGATTGTACCTTAAGGAATACTGCCTTGCAATTTGCTATAAGGGAATTTACATCTCCAAATTGAGTACGTACAAAATCTGCTATTCGGTGCAAACCATGGGGCAAACATGTGCTGTGTAACATCTTTGGAAATAAGATCATAATCGACTTAACTGCGGATACCATGTATGGAGCCGCATCAGTTACAACGAGCAACACATTCCTGTAAACATTTTATTATTATTAAAAAACTCACAAAATAAGGTGCAAAGTATCTGACCTTTTGGCCAAAGTTTATGCAAAGAATCAGTAAAAAATGCTGTCATATAGACCATATAGACCTTTCAACATGAGCCATGTTTAGAAGATATGATTTTCCTTCTCCATTTTCCTCCAACAAACCAAATACAAAATTTGCAACCATCCTCTGCTCCGAGTCCGTCGTTCCATCCATAGATACCCAAATCTTTTTGGATTCTGGTTTGGCTTGAAGCTCCTTAAGATAGGTTTAATTAATTGTTGGCACATACTTTGTTCGCAATGTTGATTCAGATGGCAAAGAGTTTTTATGGTAATTTTCTCAAAAATACCTAACGCCTGGATCGCTAATTTTGTGTAGTGGTATATTTGCATTTAAAAATGTTCTGCACAAATCCAAACGATATATGTTTAAGTCGTTGGTAAAGTTTTTTAAAAACGATTGTTTTGGAGCCGATGAATTCTTTCCAATTGCCTGGTTATGTTTCAAGGTTTTAAAATGCTGGTGGACATTGTACACCTTACTTCCATTAATAGTACATTGCACAAAACACATAATAGAACTGAGGAATCCATTTTCAAATTATTCGGATATTCCTTTTCAATGTATTTTCAATAAACAGTTACGGCCTTATTCATAAAAAACGCTAAATTAGCTCTTAAGCATATATAGATAAGCATATAAGATATTGAAAGCTTTAAGATTTGGCGAAGGTTTTAGTAGTACTGTATACTGAGATGGGACTGCCCGTGGAGGTGGAAAGTTTCTGATAGCCACTCACTTGGGAGTGGCCAGAAATTATTCCTTCATTGGGCAGTCCAAGTAGCTCACTACTTCCACGCAGTATGTCCTGGGCAATGGCTTTTCGGAAACCTCCGTTAGCTAGCTAGAGTGAGACGGCGAAACAAATGAACAGCAAATCAGGTTTAATAGGTGACTGATGTCACTGAAGCTCATCAAACAATCGGGCATATTCTTTTGTCCTTAGAAGGCGGATGAGCCAAACATACGGGGCAACGGCGGATAAAAAACCAAAAGGAGCAAATCCAGGTTCGACATATTGCATCCTGGTCAGCGTCTGATCCATAATGGGCGGCTGCAATCAAATATCCTGGCAGTAGGTAAAATGCAAAAACACGGTGGGCTGGGTTTGCCTCCCGCCACCGTTCATAATGGCAGTGAAAATACGTAAACAAACAAGAAAACATAAACAACCCCTATTTGTTGACGACCCCCGCAAACGTTATAAGGACCACGATTTACGGATATGCACTTGGAATGTAAGAACTCTATATAGATCCGGTGCAAGTAGCCAACTGGCAGATGTCCTCGAAAGTTATAAGGCTGACATTACCGCTATCCAGGAAATGCGATGGACAGGACATGGCTGCACAAGAAAAATAAACTGCGATATATACTACAGTTGCCATGAAAAAAAACATGAATTTGGTTGCGGATTTGTAGTTGGCAAAAGACTGCGACATCTAGTCTCTAGGTTCAATCCTGTGAGTGAACGTATAGCCACAGTACTCATAAAAGCGAAATATTTTTATATTTCCCTAATTTGTGTGCATGCCCCGACAGAAGAGAAAGATGATGATGCCAAAGACATATTCTATGAGCTCCTAGAGGAAACGTATGATCGGCTGCCCTGGCCATGACATTAAGATTGTACTAGGAGATTTTAATGCAAAAGTAGGAATGGAGAATGTGTTTAATCCAACTATTGGCAATTTCAGTCTACATGCTGACAGTTCCGACAACGGTATGAGACTGATTGACTTTGCCGCGGCAAAAAACATGGCCATTAGTGGTACAAGATTCCAGCATAATGACATCCACAAGGCTACTTGCGTATCCCCTGATCAGAGAACGAAGAACCAAATTGATCACGTGGTAATTGATGGAAGGCACTCATCCAGTGTAATGGACGTACGAGTGATCAGAGGAGCCAACATCGATTCTGATCACTACCTGGTGGCAGCAAAGGTTCGCACAAGATTAAGTAGAGCGAAAATCGTACGAAACAAGACGCAGAGGAAGCTGGACATCGGAAAGCTGCAATTACCGGAGGTAGCCACAGCCTACTCAAGGAAGCTCTCGCAACTTTTGGCACAGAATCCACCCCCTCCCGATGACGACCCTGAAGCGCAGTGGAAACCCATTTCCGACTCTATAAAAATTGTCGCAACAATTGAAAAACCGCTTCGCAACAAACCATGGTACGATGAAGAGTGTCGCATTGCAAATGATGAAAAGAACGCTGCACGTATGGCAATGCTTCAGTCAATTGCAACGCGAGCTGCAACTGAGCGGTATAGGGAGAAAAGAAAGGGGGTAAACCGTCTCTTTAGGCGTAAGAAACGGCAGTGGAGAAAGCGCGAGAGTGAGAAAATTGAGACATACAGAAGGAAGAACGAGGCCCGAAAATTCTACCAAAAAGTCAAAAACGGAACTAATGGTCATGTTTCAGGGCCCCCCTTCTGTAAAGACAAGGACGGAAATCTCATCGCAGATGTGCAGAGCATGTTGGAAATATGGGGAGATCATTTCTCCGCGCTACTAGTACCTGAGATATCCAATGACGATGGGACAATCGATCAGAATATGGACGACGACGTCGATTGCCCCCCTCCTAACCAAGACGAGGCCAGAACAGCTATTGCCCGGCTTAAGAACAACAAAGCCGCAGGAGCCGATAGATTACCGGCGGAGCTGTTAAGGCTGGCGGCGAAGAGCTGATAAGGTGCATGCATCAGCTCATTAGCAAAATTTGGTTAGATGAATGCATGCCCGGCGATTGGAGTCTCAGTGTACTATGTCCCATATTTAAAAAAGGTGACCCGAGTATCTATGCCAACTACCGTCGAATAAGCCGTTTATCCATAGCATATAAGGTTCTACCAAGTATAATGTGCGAAAGACTAAAACCAATTATCGCTGACCTGATTAGACCATACCAGTGCGGCTTTAGGCCTGGAAAATTGACAACTGACCAGATTTTCACGCTACGCCAAATTCTGGAGAAGACCCACGAAAAACAAATCGACACGTATCATCTATTTATCGATTATAAGGCGGCCTTCGACAGTCCGATACGGGAGAAACTCTATGAAGCAATATCTGAGCTGGGTATTCCTACAAAACTCATACGCCTTTGCAGGATGACCTTGACGAACACCAAATCCGCAGTGAAAGTTGGTAAGGATCTTACCGAACCTTTCGAAACTAAGCGAGGCCTCAGGCAAGGCGACACCCTATCGAGCGATCTCTTTAACATCTTAATGGAGATCATTATTATTCAAAGTCAACATGAATAAAACCATCAGCAGCAAAAGTCACATGCTGATGATATAAATATCATTGGGCGCACAATTAGAGAATTTACTGCGTTTTTTTTCGAGAATTGAGAAGGAGTCAGCAAAAGTGGACAAGACAAAATTAATGGTTTCAACGAACAGGGCCTCCACGCGATTAGACCAAAGCGTGAACGTTGATAACCGTTATAACTTCGAGGTAGGGGACGAATTTATATACCTCGGATCTGCCGTAAACAAAAACAACAACGTCAGCCTTGAGATCAAGCGGAGAATTGTGCTTGCGAATAGATGTTATTTTGGGCTAAGCAAGCACTTTAGAGATAAAGCCCTCTCTCGAGTAACAAAATTCCAGGTGTACCAGACTCCCATTCAACCTGTCTTGCTTTATGGAGCAGAATCCTGGGTCCTATCGCAAGCAGACGAAACATCTGTAGCAGTCTTCGAGAGAAAAATAGTACACAACGGCGAGTATCGGCGACGCATGAATCATGAGCTGTATGAGCTTTATCCTGACATTGACATAGTTAAGCGGATCAGGATAATGCGATTGCGCTGGCTAGGCCATGCCAGTAGAATGGATGAAGACGAACCAGTACGAAGGGTTTTCGAAACCGAACTCGAAGGAAGACGAAAAATAGGAAGACCAAGACTCCGCTGGAGGTATCAGGTTGACGAATCCCTGCATACACTTGGTATTGCCAACTGGAGAAAAAAAGCAATAGATCGCACTGTTTGGCGAAATATGTTATCTTCGTTTTGTAAGATCCCTGACCCCCCGGGGTTGTCCGAGACCGGATAAGTAAGTAATTAAGTATTCATAATGAGTATTTTAACTAGGGAACAGGTAATTGGCTGAGAACCCTGTTTTATGAATTCTCAGTGCTTGTGATGTAAAAAAAAATGAACAATAACCGATAGACCGAATTATAATTTTTTTATTTAAATGTGTCAATGCATTTTTGCAAAATGTTAAACATTAATGGAAAGAACTATTAGACAAATAATAGACCATTTATATTTGCTATATTCTTAAAATTGGAAGAGGCTTCAAAAAATCGTATTGAATTGAATATCAGTTTTGTGTAGTCGAATATAAAACCGGATAGTAGGTTGTAATTTCAATGTTTTGAATTTCTATACATCACTATGTAAACCAAAGTCCATTTTGGTTAAAAATGTTAAAAATTGGAACGAAACTATTTGGTTTCTTAGCAGGATAATGTGACACTATAAACGCTGCCAATATACAAAAAATAATTCCGCGTGTTTATATCGCATAAAAGGTGATCCAAAATAAGCATTTTCCTACAAAAAAAATAAAATATGCAAAAAAAATGCTTTTTCTGGCAAAAGGCCAGAAACATTAGCCCTACATATAACCATAAAGAAAATACTTTTTTCTAGATGGATCTGAAGGCAATAACTATAACGGTTGATCCAAAAAAATATACCTTGCAAGATGTATTTCGAACTGGTGATAGCAGTAGGTGTTGTAGCCAACATAAACAGGCATTTTATTTTGTTGGAATTGTCGATGCTGTCAAATTCAACACAAACGAATACCTACAATAACAGTGTATAAAACACGGACGTACTCAAAATACATTTGAATTTCAAAGGGGGTAACATAACGACATCAAAAAAATTACTTGTTCGAATATCACAATCTGGGAAATTATAGTTTTTTGTATGTATGTACATACAAAATTTCCCACCGTGTTATAACTCAATAAATGGCATATATGTACAAAGAAAAATAATGGATAAAGCACAAGTGTTGGGGAATTTTTAGTGTAATGGGTAATTTTCTAGGTATCGCTGAAAGCAATAATATGATTTGTTGTTCGCAAAAAAAAAAAAAATAAAAAAAATTTGACATTTTGGGTGTAATTCTTAAGTCGTGTACTAGTCTATTCGCGTCACTTTTGTCGTTTTGGTAGTTTATAAAACGCTACAGCTGTTCTGTGACTACCAGTGTTGAGTTACGTTATTTAATGGGTAGTTCATACAACGCAGAGAAACGTTTTCCAATCACTTCAGTTGTCAAATGCAAACCACCATAATTCATCGCGTTAGTTGAAGAAATTAGAAATTGAAAGAAAAATGTCGAACGTGGATGGACAGATATAAGTTTATAACATTTCACTGCTTATAAGTACTTTCATTTTATTGTATATTTTTTGTTGTTTACTCATTGAAACTCTAATTTACAATATTAAAATTAGAAATGGAAAGTTCAAATAAATAATAAGCAACCCATTATTTACTTTAACTTTCCTAATGATATTCTATATGTATTCTATTACAAGTAAACAAAAGAAACAGAACATTTTAAATACGGCCAAATTGAACATGTTTCTATAGTTAATGTTAATATATAGTAGATTGGAAAATTTATTCGACATTGTCACTCAAAATAACCTAGGTTTTTGACGTAGAATACGTCTTACCTTACGGTATGAGGAGTCATGTCAGGTTTTTATTGTTGTAATCTTTATTTCATTGAATTTGAGGAAACGGCTAGATGAATTTTTTTAAAATTTTTTTTGTAGGTAAATGAAGATGTTATCTTTCGTTTGATATACATTTCATATTGGTTGATATATTTCTAGTATTTTAATTTCTCAAATGAAAATTGTTTAAACACATACACTCAAACATATGTGTGGTGTATGGTTGAGTGTTTTTGGTTGCTCAACATTGCTTAGGAACATGTATCTAGTAAAAAGTGAAACGAACAGCAAGCTAATGTTGCTTGGCAACATGTATCTAGTAAAAAGTGAAACAAACAGCAAGCTAACGTAATAAAGCTTTTTTGCGAAAGCTTCACTAAAGCTGTTGTAACATTAATTTTGAATTGTAAAGCGTAAAGCTTTCACACAACGCTCGAATGCTAATGCAAAGACTCGATAAGGTAAACCTTTTTTAATATTAGGGCGGCCCTCTCAACATTCGCAGAACTTATTTCAATAAAAATATTAATTAAAATACATAAATTAAATTAAGTTTAAAAAAATTGAACATATTTTTTTTTTTAAACGGATTTGAATCAAATGCCGTTGGTAAATATAAAAATTACAGCAGACAGTTGTCCGAGGCCTTCGGCCACGGACTGTCCCTGCAGGCTGTGTCAGAGACACGGCCATTAAGTTTAACGTAGAATACGCCATCCGATAAGACAGAAAACATATATAACAATAAATGATAAATAATATAAGCAAATGACAACTGTCTGCTGTATTTTTTACACATTTTGTGGGCATTTCCTTAATCATTGTTGGTATTTCCAGTATTATATACAATACCTTTGTAAAAATCTGTTGATCTATTGAAAACGAGCAGCTTTTCTCTATCTTCCGAGATATATACATACATAAACATATTTTAGCAATTTTTTATTCGAAAAATTTTAGTTTGGGGAATTTTTTTTAAGTGATCCGTATTAATGAAGTCCATTGGTAAAAGATTCCTAGGGAGGCGAAAAAGTTATTATTTTTACGATTGGTCGCACCGTTTCCGAGTTATAGACATTTTTGAATTTTAGTGATTTTCATATTTTGGCGATTTTTTTTGGAAAAAAACATCCTTACGAATTGAATCACTTTATGAAAACCCTTATAAACCCCTAAAATAAGTTATTTGTAATTTAAACATCACCTTTAACTCATTAGCGCCTGTGGGCCCGTACTAAGATTAACATTTCACGTGGAATTTTACAAAATTCCATTTCGATAAAATTTATATTGGATGCAGTAAAATATGAAGAGCACAAATGGCGGGTCTGTTGTAACTTAAAAGTTGTTAGCTTCTCTCGGGTATTGTATACCTGGATAAATTAAATATGAATGCTTTTTATGCAAATGGGATAGCAGATGGAAGAGGAACCAATATTTCAAAAAACAATGGGAGCCATGAGTTGAGGGGACATTAGACGAGAACAATATCCTTCATCCACCGCTGGTATCAACTGAAAAAAATTCTTTTACCACCATTGCTTATACAAATTGTTGTGGTAAAAAAATTTTGTTAAATATCTGGATACAAATGCAGAACCATTAAATTGTCTGAAGACATAGTTTCCAAAACTTAGCGAAGCAAAGATAATAGAAGGTATGAATGCTTTAAATTTTAATTTTTGTCATTGGTTTCATACAAACTAAATTGTAAAAATTGTGTCTTTTTATAACAACAGGTGTTTTTGTTGACGAAAACGTATGCATAACGCTGAATTTGAGCAAATACTCTCACCAAACGAACTTGCCGCATGGAGAAGCATTAAGGAAGTTATTTACAACTTTCTAGGCAAAAATCGTTCCCCTACTGATCGACTATAATTCGACACCATGTTAAGAGCTTTTGCGAAACTAGGTGTTCATATGTCAACTACAATTTATTTTTTGAACAGAGTCCGATGAACATGGTGAACGATTTCATCAAACATGTGCACCTATTGAAGAACGCTCTAATGGGAAAAGTATTCATTCTCTTATAGCTGACATATGTATGCTGAACATTAAGCGTGTTTTGGTTACACCGCTTGCTTATATAATCGCTTGTTTTGTTAGTAGCACTTAGCGAAGACTTAGCGAGAACTTAGCGACACGAATCATTTTCGCTAAGTTCACATAAAATTTTTTTTGACATCTTTTACCGTTTTCAACCCTTTTTCATATTTTTCAATAAAATCACTTATCGCTAAATAACCGTTTTCGTTACAACTTAGCAAGCGATAATCGCTAGCTTGTAACAAAAACACTACTATTGTCTGATAACTACAGAGAATTACCAAGAGCTAAAAAAATTTAATAAATAAATTCTTGCTTAAATACCCAAATATTTACTGATAGTTTATTTATAGATATTATATCTACAGCTTTCTTTTGTTTGGTAACTTATAGTGAAAGTTTACGTAGAATGTTTTTTCAATTCATAGAATTCCCCTAAAATCCAGTTTTGTGGGGCATTTTAGCGCCAACTCGGAATGAGTACGAAATTAACCCTTAAATGGATTTTAAGTCTTGATTTATTTTTGGCATTCAAGTTGAGTTTTGAGCTTTCAAGTGTTAAGAAACTTATAGTAGAATTTTATGAGGAATAATTTAATAGTGTGGCGGTCGGTGGTGCAATGGGTAGTGTGCGCGGCTCCTGTATATGAGAACGTGGGTTCGATTCATGCCAAACCACTTTACATTTCTTTCGACGACGGTCACCTCGCTCAGTGATGGCGACACTATCGAGTACTTAGCCATGAAAAAGCTTCTAAAAAGACCGTTCGGAAGCGGTGTAAAACTGTAAGTCCCAATCAGTGAGTGTAAAAACTAGAAAGCGCACATCTCACTGATTGTGAGAAGCTCTCCTCAATACCTTCATGGGATGTTATGGAACACCATTTTTTTATAATTTAGTAGTACATTTTAACCAATTTGTATTGATTAAATGAGAGATTATCACTGGTGAATCTCTTGATCTGTGTTGGTTTCGTATCACAACTTTTGTCAGGTAGAGAGTAGTGGACTGTATTTATTTGAAAGCTCTTGAGTGAGTGTGGGTGGCAAAGCTAGAGAAATAGAAACTTTTATCACCTTGAATAATTTCTCATTAATATGAGAAATTAAGCAATTTGATATAGGGTTTAGAGTAGGGAAAGTGAGAGTAAAAGGAAACGAACCAAATGAATTAGTATTCAAGATGTTCAGAGTATTTATTCAGAGACTGATGCTCACCAAGTTGTGGATGTTGTAAAAGTGACAGAGGTTTGTGATTTTACTCCACAGGAAACTTCTTATTTTATCTTTTCTTTATCCATAGTGTAACAATTCACGATAACTTAACTTAATTTTGATTTGTGTACAAAGTACAATTTTGAAGTACTAAAACTACGAATATAACAATCCGGAAATTCAAACAAATAGTAGTAGAACTAGTAAAATTTCATTGTGTTGTAACATAAGTAGTAGTTAATTTAGATTTTATGTAGGCAAATTATGATCCAACAGTAGTTGAATTAGACACAATTACACCCCTGTTTTAGGGGAGTTCTTTAACATTTTCCACAAAAAGAACAAAAAAGACCCATATATTGAGGCGGTAGAGGGTTAAAGTATTCCAGGGATAAAGTATTCTCGTAAATTTTTATATAAAATTGCTGAACACATCCTATACCTAAAATGTAAGGATATCATGGTTTCCATGCCTATTCATCATAAGAATGTGCAAAATGGGGAAATTTCACCACCACCCCCCCTTCTAAAAAAAAGCAGACGTAAACTTTCAAAACGTCGATACACCCCCTCTACCAGAATCCGTTGTTAGAAATGTCACCACTTCGCTTTGCTCTTCAGATAAAATGTAGACAATTTTACTTACTGACGTAGTCATTCAGCCAGAAATTGGCCTCATCGCTGACCAAAATATGTGTCGAGATTATCGAAAAGCTGAAACGGTACTGACCAGTCTTTCCAATTCTATGTATTGCCTAAAGTCTTTCGACATATCCTGTAGACTTCGTTTCGAATTCTTAACGAAATTTCGGGGGATATTATATTTTGCTTGAGCAGAAACTTCTGCAACATTTATTAGCGATTTCGGAGCTAAAGGTCTAGGGGATTATTCAATTACTTGTGTGCAGAAATAACTCCATGATTTCGTAAATAATTCTGGTATTAGGTAAATAATATAATAATAATATAAAATAATTGTGGAATTAGATAAATTTGACCACAGTTTTATCAGTGCGTTTGCATTGCTAACACATGAAGTCATCTAATTTTGTGTAAAAAGTGTTCAAAAAATTTAATTTGTGTAACAAGTGCCAAATAACTAAATTATGTATAAAATTTTGTAATTAACGATAATAATATTTTATTATTTATTTATGTATATATTTCTACTATTGTGACAAATAAATAAATATATATTAGTTATAAAATAGATTTATAAACTATTACTATTTACAATGCCGACCAAATCAGGATACAAAGTCAGGAATCTGAGTCAGACATTAGCACAGATTTTTGAATGATTCAAACGATTTTGGTCCCTATTTCGATCAGATGTTTAAACGATATGTCTTCATGACTATGAGAATTTCTGACGACTATAGTTCAGATTTCTTTGCGACTTCGGTTAGAAGTGTCGGAAATATGTATACATATACTGAATTTGCCAAGGATATCATTTAAGAATTCACTCGGATGAAAGATTTATCTCCAAAAACATTAGAATTTTCCTCGACGAATCTTGCTAACATCGTGTTAACCCTACCATATATTTTATGTATCGAAATCTGACACAAATCAATTCCGATTTCTGGTGGTTGTGCAGAAAGTCGTTCCGAATTCTTAATGATTTCGGGACATTTTGGTTTATCTGTAATAAAATCCGTATTGGAAAAAGTAACTCTTAATGAATCATCCGATATATGATCTATTCAGATGCCAATTGATCTAACTCCACAAAACAAAAAGTAGGAGCAATTTATAAAATACGTTTTGACTTCTAGATATTCTAAGTTAAACTAAAGCGAGGTTTATTTAAATGTTTTTGGTTCTAATTGCATTGAAATCTCAATAGTGTTAAAATGTG